>CM018050.1:3588687-4188687 GCA_008638375.1 Nyssa sinensis
CTTCTTTCGAGGTTTGATAATATTACACATGGACTCCTGTAATTTGAGAAATTATACCAACATTCCCTTTGCTTTAATGTCAGTAACAAAAGCCTCTATTTCATTAGTCAACCGTTATTTGACTAAACCGAAAAAAGTGATGTCATCTCATTTTTTTAAATACCAACTCTACCCTCCTTTACTAAACACACTCTGTTCAATAATAAAATTCACTGAACTGCCTTTCTTTTCTTTCTTCTCCATTGATTTTCTTCCATCTCTTTTCTTCTGCAAATTTTTTCATTCTCGAAATCTTTATCTACTTTGTTGGCCTTCAAACACATTAAAATTTCATTGACTACTAACCCCATATATATTAAAATAATTAAAAGAAAAATAAAACGAAAAATGGGAAAAAAAAAAAAAAAAACTTGATTGTTTTCCTCTGTTCAAATAAGTTCTACGGAGCTCAACCATTTGATAGTGAAATTGATGGTTTTATCATACTTATGCTATCGACAAATTGAATGGGTTAATATTCCATTATCGGCATATTACTATCGAACATGGTACCATGAGCAAACACAAGTGCAGTATATCATTAGTTGAAATCCACTCTAGCTATGCTTCTCACTTGCGCCCCAACCTTTTTTGTAGTTTTCTATTGCATGAGTATCATCTATTTAAATTGAAAACTATGTTCCGTTTTCTTTGATTTTCAAGAACTGGAAAACCCATTTTGAACTAGGGCACAGTTTACAGCCAATGATAAAAATCCTTTCTTCCATAAGTTCAATTCTTTTTTCGATGAAATTCTAGAAATCAATGTTAGGGAAATCTTGATTTCATTCCTAATAATTTCCTAACTAATTACTTAGTAGATAAACCATAATATATATATATATATATTTATATATGATGCATGATGGGTAGAGAAAACTTTCTGGGTGATAATGCAAATGCATGTTTAGCCTTTAGGACATTGCATCCCACAGATCTAACTTCAAATAACAAGGAGGTGTTCCATTTGCAGTCGTTAATGTCGGCATTGCTCACCAAGACACTAAGAGATGCAGTTCAACCCTCGACAATGGCTCTCCACAAGTCTATGTCCTCTTCCTCTCTCTTGAAAACAAATCTTCACTTCGATGGAGTCAAAGACGTTGCAAGCGATGGCGATATGGTGGTCATGAGAGGCGGTTTGGCCGATGAAACTGAATCTAAACCCTTGGACAAAAGTTGTGTTCCTCTTCTAAATATTTGTGTTATGTTATAATATATATATATATATATATATATATATATATATATATAAGTAGAAGATGAAATTTAGATGAAATTTGATTTAAATATAAATTAAGTAATTGAAGGGTATTATCGACATTTTACTACTTTCGTTTAAAGACACATTCTGACAAGGGAAGTCAATGTAATTACCAAAAGTACATGGGTCTATGTGTAATATTACTGAACCTCAAGAAAGGTGAGTGCCCAAGAACTTAGGCCCACGACTAGCCCTAGCCCAGCCGAACTTTGGCTTAATCTTTGATATTTTAAATTCATTAAAAGTATGAAATTGTTAGGAATATAACCACCTACCTAAGATTGGTGAGACACAAAAGCAAACAAGAAAATAATTTTAAAATCACATGCACACAATAACACAAAGATTTACGTGATTCACCCCAAAAATGGGGCTATGTTCACGGTTATTGTGGTTTCACTATGATATAGAAAGAGTTACAAGTATAATGAGATACAACTCCTCAATTATAAATACATAAAATTAGGGTAACAAGGAAATAATGTGAAATACCAAAAACATCCTTAGAAAAATTTGCAGAGGAGGGGCTAGTGTTCAGTACTTATCACGATCCACACTACCTAACAATCTCCCACTTGGAACTTGATATACACAAGTTCAATATCCCATCACCACATAGAAAAACACCGTAAAAATTATCTTCCTTCTTCAAGCTTAAAGATCACCTGAAGTTACACACAACTTCAGTTTCTCAATGGTGACAACCTTGGTTAATATATTTATTGGATTCTTACTGCTATGAATCTTCTTAAGAGACAATACTCCATCATCCATAAGAGAAGGAATGAAATGATATCGCAACTGAATGTGCTTCATCCTAGAATGAAATGCTAAATTTTTTGCAAGATGAATAGCATTCTGGCTGTCACTGTACAAAACATTGTCCTCTCGCTTCTTTCCTAACTTGTTTAGAAAAATCTTCAGTTAAGTCATCTTTTTACCAACTTCAGTAATAACAACATACTCAGCTTCTGTTGTAGAGAGAGTTACAATCTTCTAGAACTGAGAAACCCAACTAACTGTTATACCACCCAATGTGTAAACATAATCAATAGTACTTCTTCTATTATCCACATCACCAGATAAATCTGCATCAACATAATCATGTAATGTCATATCTATCCGTCGAAAACAAAGTGTCACCTCTGTAGTACCACTCAAGTGTATAAGGATCCACTTTACTGCCTTCTAATGCTACTTGCCTAGTTTACTCATGTACTTGCCCACGATTTTCACTACATGTGCTATGTCTAGCCTAATACAAACCATGATGTACATAAGGCTATTGATAGTTGAAGCATATGGAACACGTTCCATATATGTACGCTCCTGTTTGGTCTTTAGTGACTATTCTTTGGTAAGTTTGAAGTAATTGGCAAGTGGGGTGCTCACTGATTTTGCTCCATCTAAGCTAAACTTGTTTAAAACCTTCTTGACATATTTAGTTTGTGTCAATTTGAAAATACCATTCACATATCCTTATGAATTCTCATAGCAAGAATTTGATTAGCAGCTCCAAGATCTTTCATTGCAAATTGATTGGATAACAACTTCTTTAACTTATTTATCTCTTGAATGCTAAAACTTACAATCAACATATCATCAACATACAAAAGTAAAATAATATAACTATTGTCAAACCTCTTGAAATAACAGTAGTGATCTACCTGGAATTTTGTGAAACCGCTACTATATATAAAACCATCAAACTTCTTGTACCACTATCTTGGGGCCTGTTTCAAACCAAACAAGCTCTTCTTAAGTTTGCACACCAAATCTTTTTGCCATGTGCTACCTTTGGTTGCTTCATGTAAATATCCTCTTCCAAATCACCATGCAGGAAAGCTGTCTTCATATCCATTTGCTTAAGATATAAATTCTCAGCAACCACAATTCCCAATACAAGTTTGATTCTTGTCAACTTCACAACTAGAGAGAGAAGTTCAATGTAGTTGACACTTTCCTTTTACTGAAACCCTTTCACACTAGCCTAGCCTTGAACTGCTTACTCCCATCATGTTCTATAAACTCATTTGTTATGCAAAGATTTATTGTCCTTTAGTAATTCAGTCAACTCCCATGTTTGATTTGTCATGAGAAAATCCACCTCACCCTATATAGTTGACTCCCACTTGGTTAAATCATGAACCTGTAAAGCCTCATCATAACTCTCTAGCTCACCACCATCAGATAACAATAAATAAATATAAAGAAGGAAAATAACGTTGTAATACCCTGACCCAAGTTAGGCAGTTTCTGACCCGGGTTGGACCGGGCCATGACATATGACCCCGAACTATAAGCTAAAGTATGACATGAATGAAGTTTAAAAAAATTAAACCGAAATATTATATTGTCCAACATATTGACACGAGTGACAGTCAATTGTCTAATAGGACACGTGAATCGAGAAATGACCAAAACGAGTCGACCCTGAAGCCGAAATGGAATAAAAAAAGGAATATTATTTAACAATTTAAAATTTAAAAAAAAAAGTAAAAAAAATTATATAAAAGAAGAAGAAGAAGAAGAAGAAGAAGAAGAAAAATGAAAGAAAAGAGAAAATGAAAAACAAAAGAAAAGAAAAGAAAGAAAAAAAAAACATGTATATTGAAGCTATGCGAGAGATGTATATGTGTGTGCAGCGTGTGATGTGTGGTGTGTGTGATAATGGGAAACAAATATAAAAAATGAAGGGAAAAAAAAAAAAAGAAACCAAAAGAAGTGGAAGCCAGTGGAAGCTTTGAGAAACTTATAGAACTATAAGGAAAAATTGAGAAAAGATGAGAAGCAAAGGAGAGAGAAGCAGTGGACTGCATGCAGCCATGTGCAGGTGTGTGTGTGTGTGGTGGCTTCAACTTATAAACAAAATAAAAAGGAAAATGAAAAAAATCAACATTTAAGTTAACTTCAGAACTAGAGAAAAAGTGTGAGAGAAAGAGAGAAAGAGAAAAGCTGAGGCGCAGAGGAATTAAAAGGGAGAGAAAGAGAAGCTGAACCAACTGAAACTGAGAGGAAAAAAAAGAAGCTGGGGAGAAGAAAAAGAAGAAGAACAAAAAAAAGAAAATAGGTAATACCTTAGCCGTATTTCTTTAACTTTGATCGTAACTTGTTGTAGTTTAAATTATCGAAACAGTAGCAACCCAAAACCTTAAAGAAATTCCAAGAAACTCAATTAGTATCTCTCTATATTATTTATAAGAAGTTGCAGAACATGGAGCTTGAGTATACCTTTATACTTGGGTGAATAATCTTGTTGTGGTGATTGATCAATGCATTTCATTTTCAAGACTTTTGTGTTTTCCTTGAGTGTGAATGATTTTCATTTTGTTGTCAAATGAATACTTCAGAAGAGAGGCGTGGTACTTGTATTATTAGGTGTTGATAGACTGATAAAAAAAAATATATCTTAGGTGCTGGTATAATACTAGGTGTTGTAAATTTGAAGGTGCCTGTTGTAAATCTTTATGGGAGAGTAGGTGTCCTACCAAAATTTGTAGTTCATTTGAATAGCTTTTGAAGCACGTTCATAGTCTAATATGGAGATATCATAATAAGTGGCAAAGGAAATTATGAATCGAGTATCTACTGGAATATGCTTTTGTGGAAGCATTTTATAACAAGGAAAAGACAAGCAGAATCAATTTGATGTAAAAAAAAAAAAAAATAAATAATAATAATAATAATAATATTAGGAAAAACGGACTCTGAACGAGGCAAACGAATAGTCAATTTTTAGTATCTTGGGCATTCTGAACCCAATGGTAAGGTCAAAATTATAGAAAGAGGTCCTGGGAATAAAAGACATGTAAAAGTGTAAAATGACCATTTTGTCATTTTCAATCTAGAAGTTCAAATTGAGATCCTTAAAAGCATAAACTAATTTTATTCGACGTTCCGGACACAATGACGAGTTCTAGATTAGTAAATAAAATACTTAAATCCATGATAGATATATTTGAATACATAGCATAGATTGATTACGGCTATAGACTGAGTTATATTTTCCGAATGACAGGAGCGTCGGAAGGAAAAGAAATAGCTTGATTTACGTAGCATAGTAAAAGGTAAGTAATAACCGATCTCTGCATGTGATACATTCCCAGCCATGTCACAGTTCTTCTATATGTATTTGTATTCTTTATTATCATATCAGATCCTTTATGATTCCACTATGTGATATCGCTTCTCGGTGGAATAGCTTAGCTATGATGTTGTATCTTGCTCTTGATTTTTATATCTATTGATGATATTATATCTTGATCATGAGATTCCTGTACATTTGTGCAAATGACCATTCTGCACACTTGTACGTAAGGCCAAGAGGGGCCAGATGATGTTGTTCTCGGCAGCCCAATAACATAGCCGTAAAAAGCTATAGTTATACCATGTTTCCTTGAACTAGTTATGATCCACATTCTTCTCCGTGGAGAGTAGCATGATCTTGATATTTTATCAGTACCGAATTTGTGCTCAGTCACAAACTCCATCTGGATGCGTAGTATGACCCGAGTAAGGGGTCCTGTCCCAAGCATGGGGACCAATTTTACATTATTGACATAAGTACGGGGTCCTGTCCTGAGTACGTGGACCAGTTTTACATGATTGAGCTCAATGCTTATGCACACAGGGGGTAGCCAGGCCCCGTAGTTTATAGCATCCATCAGATTTGACATCACTATCTTTTTATTGAGACTTATAGTATGATCATATTCTTGTATGAATGATCAGGTAGTCGTACAACTTTATTTGAGTACGTTCTATGACCATGTATCTGATAGCTTTGACTGTAGAATATGATGTTGTCTTTCAAACTAGATATTAGTAATTATCAGTTATATTCTTGATTATTGTTATTCATCGATGAGCCATGATTGTTGCTTTGATTACTATTATATTCATGATCATTGAATTTACGAGCTATGATTATTGCTTGAGTATCATCTGTATCCTTGATCATTGATCTTCATTGATGAGCTATGATTGTTATATGATATTGACTGGCTATCATATCCTTGTTATTTAGTTTCTTCCAGATCTTGTACACATGGCAGAGTAGGGGACTTACTTACTGAGCTTAGTTTATCTCACTCTAAATTTACATGTTGTTTTCAGGGACTGATACAAAGGACAGGCAGTAGGAGCCCGCAGCGAAAGATTGGAAATTTTGACACATAAAGGTAATAGTAGTACAGTCTTGTAGCACTCTTGTGTATTCACGTCCTGAAAATGAGATGATGATTAGAAATTTTACAGACCATACTTTTATATTAATAGACTGGTATGAACATGTGACCTTTTTACTTTATTGTTTTCTACTATGTTACATGTTAGTGTAACAGGATGAGTAGGTCCGATTCGGCGAGAGGGTCGGGTCGGATGGTTGCGATCCGTTAATCCGTAGAGGGTGGGTTGCAGGTCATGACAGACTTGGTATCAGAGCAATAGGTTCAGAATGACTAGGGAAACTTAGGTTTTACAAATGATACATGGGAGTTATGACTAGTGTACTACTATTATCAAATGTCTAAGTAGCACCAATTAGTATGTGGGCTTAGCATGATAGATAAATGATTATATATATGACACTAACTATTAATGTTTTATAGTGAATGGCTCAAACTAGACCAGCAGCATTACAGATATATCAGTACAGCCAGTAGTTCAACCAACACAACAGGAGTTGCCCTAGTACAGCCAAGCCACCAAGGGAATGATAGAGAATTAGCTTATCTCTACAAGTAGCTCCAGATGATGAAGCCATCTAGTTTTGATGGCACTAGGGGTTCTATAGCGGCTGAGGAGTGGCTGATAGAGACAGAGCAGAATGAGGCCTTTTCATGGGTAAAAGCTCATGAAGAACAAAATTATGCGGGCCGAGGGCACGAAGCAGACAATATCATGCTAGAGCCTGGTGAAAGTTATGCCAGATTTATGAAATTATCCAGGTATGTTCCTACAATTATCATGATAAAATAATAATTAATGATCTTTGGGAGAAATGATTGAAGTTGATATTTCTTGGGTGACTAAGATGATTAGATGATCAAAAAAAAATAAAAAATTGGGAGACAAAAATAGACTTCCGAACAAATTTGATGATCTTGAGAAATTGAGGATTATAGCAGTATTACAGGTTAATGATTCTTTGGGAAAGATCATATCAGAATTGAAATTGTGAACTATTGAGTGACTTAGATGATTAAATGATTGAGTGATTTTTGGCGACGATAGCATGAATAAACACTAAGGTTAAAAGTCTTTGGGGGAAAGACTATGCTATGATTGAATTGATAATTCTAAGGCAATTAAAGTGATCAAATTTCTAGCAACTTTGGGGGAACAGTAGTATACTTAAAGGAAAAAGTAAAGAATTTTGGAAAAAAAAAATCATACTAGTGTTGAGGATTAACAATTGCTAGATATCTAAACTATGAATCAGTCAATGAATTGGGAGACATAGATTTGAAATTTTGGAATCATAAAAAGATGATGATCTAGTAACAATTTATCACAGAAATAGTTTGGGGAAAACTAATAGATAGTGACATGTGAGGTTGAGACTTTGGATTGAGGATATACTAGAAAAGTAAGAATTTTTGAATAAGTCATAGATAGACCTTGGCAGGGTAGAGACAAATAAAGTATTGGAAGACAATAACTGACTAAGCGAGACTATTAGAGGGTACATGATGCAATATAATCCAAGAGGAGGCTAATGCATGATAAAGATAAGTGAAAAATTTAATCGATCTTATAGATCTAGATGATGATATAATCTCATTGTGACAGTATTTTGTTAGGTTAGCTAGATCTTTGCTAAACGATAAATGATAAATGATTTTGAATGACCTTTGAGGATTGATGTGATCTGATGATTAAAAAAATGAAACTTGTAGTAAGTACTTAGAAGAGCTTGAGAAGTTAATGACTATAATATTATGAGGACAATTGTGATTAAGATAGAAAGTAAAAGTAACTAAATTATAATACTAAAAGGTTGAGAACTCCCCGAGTAAGAAAGACTCAACGTAGTTCTGATAAACCTTAAAGGTCAAATGTGATGACAAATAATAGGATGGCAATTGATATAAAATCTTTGATCATAGATAGGGTTAATCACTTTTCAGTGTGATTGAGAACGTGGCATGTAGGGGAACTCCCTATATGGTTAAATATATTCTCTAAAAGAGAACTAATTAGGATAACGATCAAAGAGAAAAATGTAATATATGAGGGAAACCTGACTATGATAAGTATAAAAATGACACCTTGAAAAGCTTTTAAACAAAAGGTAAGAGAAAATGAAATAATGACTCAACTAAAAGTCATAAGACCTTGAGAACCGAGCTATTCAAGAATAATGTGGAAATTTTAAGGCAAATCCAATATGACGTCATAGTTAAGAATACTTTCAAAATGGACTGTTATGATGACCCGATGACGGAAGTCAAAGACCACCCTAAAAAAATTTAACAAGTCTACTAATACGTCTATCAAGACTTGAGAAAGAACCTAATTGAGTATCATTGTATTATTTTATCTCAAAAGGAGATGAGAAAGCAAAGGTCTATAAAGGCTCCACTAACAATCTCGAGAAATGACAGACTTGATTTCCTCAACCTATCAAAATTAAAAGATGAATACCAAAGAATCCAAAAATAAAGACAATGAGCCAAACATAATAAAACAAAAAGAAACTGACGAATATTCAACTCGATCAACCCTTCGAGATGGGCAAGTGCTTAAGAATCACAAATGAATATTACAAATAAGTCTAAAAAAGAAATTCCCCTCCCACGAGCAAATGTCGCGAAACAAAGAGCACGTGAGTAAATCATGACCATAAAGACCGAAGGGCATGTACGAATATGAAAGGCAATGTAACAATAAAATACCAAAAAGAAATAGGATGCCTATAATAGTTGAACAGAATCTGAAAGACAAAAAGAGACTCGGATCGCTAATATTGCAAATCACGCAGCCGAGTGCTTGTGATAAAATCCAAGGTGAAATTGGTAAATTAAAGACTTTATTTTTGAGTAAAGACTAAAATACTTGAATAAGATATTTAATGTACTCTAAATGATAAGAGTGGTGTATATTAGTTACACCGTTACTTTATATTACCAATGCCAAGAAATTGATCTAAAAGCAAAGGTCAAGACTGTATACTGAATCACAAGGTAGTAAACTCCCTCCAAGATAAACTTAACTAACAGATGACTGATTCCCTTATAAGGAAAACTAAGTTTTGAGGACAAAACTTTTTGTAAGGGGGGAGAATGTAATACCCCGACCCGAGTTAGGCAGTATCCGACTCGAGTTGGGCCAGGCCATGACATATGACCCTGAACTATAAGCTAAAGTATGACATGAATGAAGTTTAAAAAAATTAAATCAAAATATTATATTGTCTAACATATTGACGCGAGCGACAGTCAATTGTCTAAAAGGACACGCGAATCGAGAAATGACCAAAACGAGTCAACCACGAATTCGAAAAGGAAAAACAAAAGGGAATATTATTTAACAATTTAAAATTTAAAAAAAAAATTAAAACAAATTATATTAAAAAAAAGAAGAAGAAGAAAAACAAAAGAAAAGAAAAAAAAAAACAAAAGAAAAGAAAAAAAAAAAACAACATGTATATTGAAGTTGTGTGAGAGATGTATATGTGTGTGCATCGTGTGATGTGTGGTGTGTGTGATAATGGGAAACAAATGTAAGCAATGAGGGAAAAAAAAAAAAAAGAAACCAAAAGAAGTGGAAGCCAGTGGAAGCTTTGAGAAACTTATAGAACTGTGAGGAAGAATTGAGAAAAGATGAGAAACAAAGGAGAGAGAAGCAGTGGGCTACATGCAGCCATGTGCAGGTGTGCGTGTGTGGTGGCTTCAACTTATAAACAAAATAAAAATGAAAATGAAACAAATCAACGTTCAAGTTAACTTTAGAACTAGAGAAAAAGTGTGAGAAAGAGAGAAGGAGAAAAGCTGAGGCGCAGAGGAATTAAAAAGGAGAGAAAGTGAGTGAAGGAGAGAGAAAGAGAAGCCGAACCAACTGAAACTGAGAGGTAAAAAAAGAAGCTGAGGAGAAGAAAAAGAAGAAGAACAAAAAAAAGAAAATAGGTAATACCTTAGCCGTATTTCTTTAACTTTGATCATAACTTGTAGTTTAAATTATCGAAATAGTAGGAACCCAAAACCTTAAAGAAATTCCACGAAACTTAATCGGTATCTCTCTATATTATTCATAAGAAGTTTCAGAACATGGAGCTTGAGTATACCTTTATACTTGAGTGAATAATCTTGTTGTGGTGATTGATCAATGCATTTCATTTTCAAGACTTTTGTGTTTTCCTCGAGTGTGAATGATTTTCATTTTGTTGTTAAATGAATACTTCAGAAGAGAGGCGTGGTACTTGTATTCTTAGGTGTTGATAGACTGATAAAAAAAAATCTTAGGTGCTGGTATAATACTAGGTGTTGTCAATTTGAAGGTGCCTGTTGTAAATCTTTATGGGAGAGTAGGTGTCCTACCAAAATTTGCAGTTCATTTGAATAGCTTTTGAAGCACGTTCATAGTCTAATATGGAGATATCATAATAAGTGGCAAAGGAAAATATGAATCAAGTATCTACTGGAATATGCTTTTGTGGAAGCATTTTATAACAAGGAAAAGACAAACAGAATCAATTTGATGTAAAAAAATAAATAAATAAATAATAATAGTAATAATAATATTAGGAAAAACGGACTCTGAACGAGGCAAACGAATAGTCAATTTTTAGTATCTTGGGCATTCTGAACCCAATGGTAAGGTCAAAATTATGGAAAGAGGTCCCGGGAATAAAAGACATGTAAAAGTGTAAAATGACCATTTTGCCATTTTCAATCCAAGAGTTCAAATTGAGATCCATAAAAGCTTAAACTAATTTTATTCGACGTTCGGGACACAATGACGTGGTCTAAATTAGTAAATAAAATACTTAAAGCCATGATAGATATATTTGAATATATAGCATAAATTGATTACAGCTATAGACTGAGTTATATTTTCTAAATGATAGGAGTGTCGGAAAGAAAAGAAATAACTTGATTTACGTGGGATAGTAAAAGGTAAGTGATAATCGATCTCTGCATGTGATACATCCCCAGGCATGTCACAGTTTTTCTATACTCATTTGTATTCTTTATTATCATATCAGATCCTTTATGATTCCACTATGTGATATCGCTTCTCAATGGAATAGCTTAGCTATGATGTTGTATCTTGCTCTTTATTTTCATATCTATTGATGATGTTATATCTTGATCATGAGATTCCTGTACATTTTTGTAAAGGACCATTCTGTACACTTGTATGTAAGGCCAAGAGAGGCCAGATGATGTTGTTCTCGGCAACCCAGTAACATAACCGTAAAAAGTTATAGTTATATCATGTTTCCTTGAACTAGTTATGATCCACATTCTTCTCCGTGGAGAGTAGCATGATCTTGATATTTTATTAGTGCCGAATTTGTGCTTAATCGCAAACTCCATCTGGATGCATAGTATGATTCGAGTAAGGTGTCCTGTCCCGAGCATGGGGACTAGTTTTACATTATTGACCCGAGTACGGGGTCCTGTCCTGAGTACGGGGACCAATTTTACATGGTTGAGCTCAGTGCTTATGCACACAGGGGGTAGCTGGGCCCCGTAGTTTATACCATCCATCATATTTGACATCACTATCTTTTTATTGAGACTCATAGTATGATCATATTCTTGTATGAATGATCAGGTAGTCGTACAGCTTTATTTGAGTACGTGCTATGACCATGTATCTAACAGCTTTGACTGTAGTATATGATGTTGTCTTTCAGACTAGATATTCGTGATTATCAGTTATATTCCTTATTATTGTTATTCATCGATGAGCCATGATTGATGCTTTGATTACTATTATATTCTTGATCATTGAGTTTACGAGCTATGATTATTGCTTGAGTATCATCTGTATCCCTGATCATTGATCTTCATTGATGAGCTATGATTGTTATATGATATTGACTGGTTATCTTATCCTTATTTTTTAGTTTCTTCCAGATCTTGTACACATGGCAGAGTAGGGGACTTACTTACTGAGCTTAGTTTAGCTCACTCAAAATTTACATGTTGTTTTCAGGGACTGATACAGATGACAGGTAGTAGGAGCCCGCAGCGAAAGATTGGACATTTTGACACATAAAGGTAATGGTAGTATAGTCTTGTAGCACTCCCATGTATTCACGTCCTGGGAATGAGATGATGATTAGAAATTTTACAGACCATACTTTTATATTAACAGATTGGTATGAACATGTGACGTTTTTACTTTATTGTTTTCTGCTATGTTACATGTTAGTTGAACTCATGGTAGTGTAATAAGATGAGTAGGTCCGGTTCGGCGAGAGGGCCAGGTCGGATGGTTGCGATCCATTAATCCGTAGAGGGTAGGTTGCGGGTCTTGACAAATGTTGTGTAGGCCTAAAATCTCTAGTGGACCTTCTTGTTAGAGCAGGAGTACATGGTTTCACTTACAGAATAATATTTTCAGGATTATCCTGAACCTTATTATTCACATGACTTTCAGTGATTTCTTCTAACTCTATATGTTGATCACAACTATCAGATTTCATAACAGACTTATCCTTATACATTACTTTCTCATTAAATATGACATCTCTACTTCTAATTATTTTTCATTTTCATTCTCCCAAAATCGATAACCAAATTCATCAATGTCAAACCTAATAAAAGTACATTTAGCAGATTTAGGATCAAGCTTACTTCTAGCAGTAGAATCTATATGCACATATGAAACACCAAAAAAAACTTTCAAATGTGAAAGATTTACCTCTTTTTCGCTTCAAGCCTCTTTTGGCAATCCTATATCCAAGGGAACATATAAACCACGATTTATTAAATATGCTATAGTGTTGACTGCATCTATTCTGAACATCTTTGGCAATCCAACGTGTATCCTCATACCTTTAGCACGTTCATTTAAGGTTCTATTCATGCACTCTGCACCACCATTCTACTGGGGTGTTTTCTGAACTATTTTTTGCCTTTTTATCCCATTATCAGCACAAAACCTTTTGAACTCACTATCTCCATACTCCCTTCTATTTCTGATCTCAAACACTTGATTTTCAAATCATTTTCATTCTCTACCAAGTCTTTCCACTTTTTAAAGGTTGCAAAAATATTAGATTTATTCTTCAGAAAATAAACCCATACCTTTCTAGTCGAATCATTGATAAAAGTCACATAACA
The DNA here is from genome assembly GCA_008638375.1 of Nyssa sinensis. Taxonomy (NCBI): domain Eukaryota; kingdom Viridiplantae; phylum Streptophyta; class Magnoliopsida; order Cornales; family Nyssaceae; genus Nyssa; species Nyssa sinensis. The sequence continues at coordinate 3,602,290 of CM018050.1, forward strand.
ATATGATCCCCTAGGAGCTGCAACTAGAGAAGGTTCTCATACATCAGTATGAATCAACTTCAATTTTTTTGTCTTTGATTTCCTGCCATCCTTAGAAGAATCAATCCTCTTTTACTTTCTAAAAATACAATCTTCGCACAATTTAAGATCAATTGATTTCAAACTTGACAGTTTCCCTTTTGACAGAAGAACCTTCATCCCTTTCTCACTTCTATGCCCAAGCATATAGTGTCATAAGTGTGAGTCTTTCTTTTCATCAGCAACTGCTACTGCATTCTTATTATTTGTTGTCACACAAAAAATGCTGATCTTCATACCATGAGCAACAACCATAGCTCTTCTAGAGATTTTTCATAACCCACCCGTGAAGGTAACTACGTGACCTTCATCATCAAACTATCCCACAAAAATCAAGTTTCTTTTTAATCCAAGCACATGTTTGACATTCTGTATCTTTCATATAGATCCGTTTGGTAACCTTAGTTTCACATCCCCTTTACCTATAATATTCAAAGGTTCATCATCAGCTAGATAAACCTTCCTAAAATTACCACTTACATAGTTTTCAATGATTTCCCTGTGTGAGGATGAATGGAAAGACGCCCCTGAATCTAAAATCCAAGACTCAAAATGACTATTAACTCTCAAATCAAGGCATCACAAATATTTTCTATTGCAGCATTCACAGACTTCTTATTCTGATCACCTTATTTATTCTTTAGTGCTGAATAATATGCCTTCAATTGCCCTTTCTACCAATAGTTCTAGCAACTTGGTTCCTCTCCTGATCCTTCTTTAGATCTTAACTTGCTTTTGTGCTTAGATGTTTATCTGTTATGATTTAAGTTTGTCACGACCCGAAACCCACCTTATGCGGATTTCGTATCGCGGGACCGGCCCAATGGCTGTCCCTACTTTTTTCATTCTTTTACCAATGATAACAATAAATAATATAAACATGACATTAAAGTGCGGAAGCTTTATTACAATTATTGCTCAAAGACTAAACTTAAACTAACAATATACTGATCATGAACCACTCTTAGGTGGTGAGTACATGAGAAAGACTTCATTCACTACTATTATGCTCCTCATGTCACGACCCGAAACCCACCCTATGCGGATCTCGTGTCGCGGAGCCGGCCCAATGGCCGTCCCTACTTTTTCCTATTCTTTAACCAATGATATCAGTAAATAATATAAACATGACATTAAAGTGTGGAAGCTTTATTACATTTATTGTTCAAGCCTAAACTTAAACTAACAATAAACTGATCATTAACCACTCTTAGGTGGTGAGTACATGGGAGAGACTTCATTCATTACTATTATGCTCCTCAACTGTCTCCTTAATCTCGTGATCTCCTACTGTGGTTCTGTAACATTCTCACCTGAAAAAAATTTAGTAAGGGGTGAGCTACAAACTCAGTAAGTAAACGCCTATCTCAAATACGGGGTTAGAGTAATCATGGAACATATAGGATCATGGATGAACATGATAGCCAGTCATGGAAACAATTCCAGTCAACAGTAAGGTGCCAAAGTGGCCAATGAACAGTAAGGCATGATAACCCAATAAGAACAGTGATATAACATGAATACGGGAACATTCAACGTTCACAGTCGACGTAAATGTACTGCCACAATGGAATGATCTCAATCAAGTCAAATGAATAAAGGTACTGTCAACATGGAACTATTCGTAGTGAAATGAAACATCACATGAATCAAATGAACATCACATATCAGTCAACATGAATGATGCATTTACTCTATTTAGGGTTTGGTAGACCCTCGGTCTTTTAGGGCCAGGCATACCCCCCTTTAACATGAAGGCATATAAAATGCCATTAAATCTCACTACGTAAAAATGCCATCATTGCCACATGTTCGTTTGACCCGTAAGTCCCATAAATTGACCCGTAGGTCCAGTCAATCAGAGAGCATCAGAAGAGTAATGTTTCTGAGCACAAGACCCAGCATTTAACATAAATTAGGATTATATCGTATTCCATATGAGGTGTGCAAAACATGGAACATCATAATATAAGCATACAGTGAATAACATCAACACCATGAATCAAGCCATGAACCATCAACCAATAGACATCCACCAGGTAGAACAATATCCATGGTGGGAACAATAACAGTGGTTATAAATACATGAGTACAAAATTGGTAGTATAGAAAGATCGTGGCTTGGAAAACCACGTATAAAAGATAGAAATCCACTTACCTTATCAATGTCTTAATATCCCATGACTTCCTCCTTTCCTTTTGACTTGCCTATAAATCAATAAACACGTTTCAACTTTCATATAATTTATCGAATTTATGCCTCGTTACTCTAAATACCTCCCGTACTAATTTATGCTTTACGATTTCCATTTTAAACTTAATTTACTCAAGGGCAAAATGGTCATTTACGTGTCTCTACTTTTTCGGTTCTGTTTTCATAATTTGGACTTCACCGTTAAGTCCAGTAGGTTTGAATTAATAAAAATTCACTATTTACTTAACTAAATCGGAGTCCGTTTGACTTACCTTTGACGTAGGGGCATTTTGGTCATTTTGGCATTCTACGGTTATTTTATTTTTTCGGGACTCCGTCTCGTAAAACGGACCTCACTATTAAATCCAGAGGGTCCAAAATAGTAAGTTTTCATTATTCGTTCTACTAATTTAGGCGTCGAAATTAAATTTAAAATTTATTAATTTAAATCATTTATTTAAATTAATTAATCTAGATAATACATATCGTATTTGAGCCCAAACAGACCACATGTGCCTTGGTGGTACAGTGGCTAAGCTTCTCACCCTTACTCCTTTGGTCACAGGTTCAATTCATTGCCATACCAATTTTCCATTTAACATTTTTCATTGTTTTTCATTTCCTGCTCAAGTTTAACCCAATCACAGGTTCAATTCACTGCCATACCAATTTTCCATTTAACATTTTTCATTGTTTTTCATTTCCTGTTCAAGTTTAACCCAACCATTGGATAGCTTTTCCTTTCCAACCAAACATTATCTAAACTCGAATTTAAAAATTTACCCATGAAGTACAAGTGTTGGGTAGTCATCTGAATGGGTGGGTCGGGTCAGACCCAACCCGGTTTGGCCAAAATAAAATCGCAAAACCCAGCAGCCGCACAGCAACACTCCAGCGTGTTGGTTGTCTTCTCCGTCAACGGCGACTTGTCGACGATGGATTTTCTTACGTTTTTCAGTGGGGTTCACAGCTACAGATCATGGACAACTCAAATCTACCGTCGGATTTCAAATCGGAGTGCCGGAGCAGTCCCAAAATAACTGGAACAGTAGCGCACCAGGGGCTGTGCGGTTTTCCGGCAGCCCCTTTCCCTTCCATTTTTTTCCGTTTTCTCCTACGGTTTCAATCCCGATTTGATTCTAAAATTTCCCTACACCCAAGAGAATCAATTACCCATGATCTAGCCCAATTAATCGCAACAAAATCGCCCCACCCGATCAGTTTTTGTCCTCCGTTTTCACTGTTGCGCCCAGTTTGAAATTCTGTCCGGTTGTTTAATCTTTTGTTTTCTTTGATTCAATTCTAACAATTCCAACACCAACTATATCCATGCATAAATCAAATAAATTCCCATGCTTCACAAAATCTATATCAAACAATAATTCATGCTTTGAACAGAATTAAACACCGAAAAGTACTCACACTCACCCAATCGCGCGTACAGAGCGATCACTGCTTTCACTTCCGAATCCACTGCCCAGACCCGATTGGTCTTGGCTCGTTTCCTTCTCCGCTTCTTTCTCAACTCACGCAAGGTGCCCCTTGACCTATCTCCTCCTTCTTCTTCCTCTTTTTCCTTCCTTTTCTCCTCTGTTCTAGCGTTCAGCCGTTCCTTTGTTTTTTTTTTTTTTCTTCTCTTCTTCCTCTGCTTCTACCACACGGCTGTTTATATAAAAACAAGAGAAACCGCCCCTCACTCTCTCTCTCTACCCCTTGACCCTTCATGCTACGCATAACTCCCACCCGTTCCTCTTCTCTTCTTTATTTCCTTTTTCTTCTTCAGTTACAGGTAACTTATATCTTATGTGTGTGTGTATATATATATATATATATATTACACCTTCTCTTATATAACTATATATTTACACCTATTTACCTCCATATATACATATATTATTCTCATATTAAATTCCAATTTTATTCCAATTCTTTTTTTTTTCTTTTTATTTTTCAGTATCCATTTGTAGTTCGCTCGGGCACTACCCGGAAACTATTCTTATTTCAAAAGCCATTGAATTTCTAACCGTTCCATTTTATTCAATATTAAATAAGAAGCTTTATCGACTCGGTTTACATAGCCCCTTCGGTCACATCTGGGTCAGGGTGTTACACCTCAACTGTCTCCTTAAGCTCCTGATCTCCTACTGTGGTTCTGTAACATTCTCACCTGAAAAATTTGTAAGGGGGGGTGAGCTAATAAAGCCCAATAAGTAAAAGCCTATCTCAAATACAGGTTATGGATTACATAGGAAAATATGAATTCAAGATAACATGATAGCCAGTCATGACAACGATTTCAGTTAGCAGTAAAGTGTCACAAGGTCAATGAACAGTAAAGCCCAATAATCTCAATCAACATGAATACTGCCATAGTAAAACGGTCACAGTCAAACACAATTAATGAGTGAACAATTAACATCAATGCATATGAAATGCCCTTATAACTCCATATGTTAAAAAAAAACCCCATCACCATATGTCCGATCACGGATTCGACCCGTAGGTCCCGTCAATTGGCCCGTAGGTCCAGTCAATCGATAAAAACACTCCCATCACCATTTGTCCATTTACCGTCTCAACATGCAATGTATGAACTAACATGACATGCATACAATGATAGGCGTTAGTATAATGCATCAAATCACGAGATATCAGTCAATAGGCCTCCACCAGATAGGACAATATCAATGGCGGGAACAATAATAGTAGATACATACATGAGTACAAGTCTTGGCAGTAGTAGAAAGATCGTGGCTTGGAAAGCCACGTATAAGAGATAGGAATCCACTTACCTTTTCAATGGGTCCTAGTATTCCGTGACCTTTCATTTTTCCTTTCGAGTCTCCTATACATCAGTAAACACGTTTCAGCTTTAATGTCATTTATCAAATTTATGTCTCACTACTTTAAATATCTCTTTTATTACTTTATACCTTTACGACTTCTAATTTGCTCTAATTTACCTAAGGACAAAATGGTCATTTACATATCTCTATTTTTCGGGTTCTATTTTCAAAATTTGGACTTCACCATTGAGTCCATTAGGTTTGAAATAATAAATTCAATATTTACTTAACTCAACCGGAGTCCGTTTGACTTACCTTCGATGTAGGGGCATTTTGGCGTTCTACAGTTATTTTATTTTTTGGGACTCTGTCTCGTGAAACGGACCTCACCATTAAATCCAGAAGGTCCAAAATAGTCAATTTACACTATTTATTTGACTCATTTACCTATCGAGAATTAATTCAATAATTACTAATTTAACTAATTATTTAAATTAATTAAATGTCACTAATATATAAATATTTTATATATATCTTTTGGGGCAAAATAAACCACATGTGCCGTAGTTGCACAGTGGTCTATGTTCCAAGCATTGATCCATCATCCTAGGTTCAAGTAACAGGGCATACAGCCCCTGTGCCAATTTTTTTCTGTTTTTCATTCCGGTTTATACTTATAAGCCAACCATTGGATAGCTTCTCCTTTTTAACCAAACACCCTCCAAACTCAAATTTAAAAATTTATCAATAAAGTAACAGTGTTGGGCAGCCATCTGAATGGGTGGGTCGGGTTGGACCCGACCCGGTTTGGCCCAAAATAAATCACAAAGTCCCAGCTGCGCAGGTTTTTCCTCACGCATGGCCAGTCACCTCCTTGTAAATGTCGTGTTCTCTCTCGTTTCTCTCTTGTTTTTCCTGATTCAAATTGTAATATGAACCCAATTCCATGCATAATAAGATCCTAAAATCAAATAAATCATTCATGCTTTTCCAAATTTAAGACAGAAAGCTCTTACCCCTTTAATGCTTCAACAAGAGCCTCCTTGTTCATCCCTGTAAGCTCCCCTGCTGTCAAGGCGTGTCCAAGCTTCGCCATGGAGTGCGCCAACTCCGCAGCAGTAATATACCCATTCCCATCTCTATCAAACATCCTAAACAACTGTCTCAACTACTCCTTAGTGTATGGTGATTTTTCCAGAAGAAGATCCGGTGCAAATAGGGCAACGACCTTCGAAAATTCAAAAAGGCCATTACTGTTTGTATCCATCTTCTGTACTAGACAAACAGAGCAAACCATTGCAAGAACCCAATCACCATAACATCACTAGATCGTAGTCTTCCTTTCCAAAAATCTCAGCCACAGTCTGATCAACGGCCTCCAATACCACACCGTTGACGATCGTCTCATCCGCCATTGCTGATCCCAAACCCATCGCTGCTCCATCACCCACCACCTCTCTCTCCTTTGGTCCTTATCAACACCAACGGGTCCTCAACCCCTTTCGAATTGGCCAGCAATTTGGAATCCAACAGCCAACGTCACCCACAACCCCGACCTGAAAATTCCAATTGCAGTAAATCGATCACCCTGACTCTCTTTTCTAAATGAACAAAATCTTCGATTTCCCTCACCGCATGATCGAATTCGACAACACCCGACTCATTGACGGCCGATAGGTAGAGACGTAAGACTCGCACAATGTGTCAATGGCGGTGTATCTCAAAAACCGTAGATGTGTTGATCATCCTCATCTTCTCTCTTTTTTTTTCTTTTATTTCCAACGCATGCAATGGCATGCTTAACCGCTCCCCTCTTCTTTATTTCCTTCCTTCTCTCTCCTCTTTGGCCGTTCACTTCCTGCGCCTCCCATCCGTTTTCTTCCTTTCTTCAGTTACATATATATTTATACCTATATTCATACATATATATATATATATATATCTATACATATATATACATATATATATATATACTGTCCACCCTTTCAACTTCATATCTTTTTTTTCTTTCTAATTATTATTTTATTTTTATTTTATAGTTTTATTTTATTTTATCTTTCTTTTTTTTTAATTTTTGTTTTATTCCCTTTTTAAATCTTATTTTTATTTGTTTTAACATTTTATCTTAATCTTGGTATCCGTTCATGGCTTGCTCAGCTGTGATTTGGGTTAGGCTATTACAAAGTTTCTGTTGAGTGATCTTCCCCTAGCTTCTATATTCAAAGCAGTATAATAGAACAGTACTATATATATAATAAAATAGTGCTATATATATAATATAACAGTACTGTATATATATAATAGAACAGTATAGTATAACAGGCCAAAAAAAATAATTTCGTCTTAAGATTGTTAGCCTAAAATACTGAAATATAACGTATATATATATATATATATACTGTTACAAGAATTAAAACAAAATGAATAAACACTGTTACAATAATTAAATCGAATGAATAAATATTGTATAACTCACTGTTATTGAACTTGAAACAGAATGTAAATCCGAGCCTTGTGAAATTCACAATTTCCTTAAGACAAATTTGCTCCCTCTCGGTGCTTAAGGTGATGAGCAATCGTCTCCCAAGATAGAACGGATTTCGATTCTAAAGAAGTAGCACTTCAATCTTTAAAACCCAACAAACACAACAATGGCAGCACTCGAACTTGACTTATGTAGAGAAGGAGGGAGGGAGAGAGAGAGAGAGAGAGAGAGAGAGAGAGAGAGAGAAAGAGAATGCAATATTTCGAATGAATGAATGAAATGAGGGTTTGGGTATTTATAGACTTCTTTATGACTGTACCAAATAGTCATGAAGGTTCAGTTACGTCTGTTCATGGTGAACAGACACAGACGCATCCATAAAGAAGACGACTGTTCAGTCAAACCAATGTAATCACAAAACGACGTCGTTTTGGATGTAAACCAAAACCAAACAACGTACTCGCAGAACGGTGACATTTTTACTTTTAATTAATCTGGTAAACAAACGACAACGTTTTGATTTATTTTTAATAGTAACAAAACGATAGCGTTTAATAGAAAATTATTTAAATTGATTTCTCCAAAAAGATATATATACGACGAGCCAAGCCCAAGCCTAAGCCCAACCCAGTTCGGTGCGGTGCGAGGTGGGGTGGCGGCAGCAGCGCGGGTGCGTGTGGTGGTCTAAGCATTTGCTTAGGTCCTCTCCTATGCACAAAACTTGGGTACCCCTAGGGGCCCAAACCCTCTTCCAAGGTAGGTGTATATATACTCTTTAAAAGCCTTATGCCTATCCTATGTGGGATACAAGTTTTTTCACAAAATTCAAGCTTTTGTTACCATTTCTAAGTGATGATGTTTGGAGGTAATTTCTCATTTACTCTTTAATGGTTTTGAGCAACCCAATTTATGATCTTAATCTCCTCATGGAGGACAACACATTCCTATGTGGACCCATTAAAATTAATGTGTGGGACCCACTTTAATTTTACCTGAAAGATAGCTAATTATTCATGCTCAAACTCATTTTTCTCTAACAATCCCCCACATGAATGAAATTGACTGAAAGCAATGCAAATGATATGCACACACTAGTTCAAGTATAGTGAAAAGCTTACTGCATTGAGTTAAGTAGCCTACTGGCTTTGAACTTGCCCTAGTGAACGACTATTAGATTTACTTAGCTAATCAGTGGACATGAGGTCTTTGAACTGTCAGCTGTTAGTGTAAACCAAGATAATAGAAATCACACAGTACCCTTTTAGACATAGTTGGTTCTCACGTTTGTGTTCATTTTGGCCTTGAACACCTCTTGGTTCCGTGAGTGTTTCAGAGAATTCAGCCTTTCAAATTCCCATAGAAGCGGCCCCTTCTTACTCACATAGGTGATTTCTATGAAGAGTATCCTGCAATACCCTACTTGGACATTTTTCTAAGATATAGAGATCATTAAAAGCGTAACTTATCTTTGGTTCTCGTGACAGATGTGCACTGTCTCATCATAGGAATGGTTAGGAGTAAATATCTCTTTAGTGCGTACTGAGTTACTTCATAGTTCGGTTGGCCCTTTGAACTTAGATCTTGGGATCTCCAGTCAACTAGGTTGGGTTGCCAATATGACAACTCTTGTTTAGACATAGGCTTTAAACCCATTCCCTTCGATGAACTTTCTACTTGCTCTCGTGTTAAACCTTTCGTAAGTGGATCTGCAATATTATCTTTTGACTTTACATAGTCAATAGTGATAATTCTAGTCGAGAGCAATTATCTAACGGTATTATGTCTTTGACATATGTGTCGTGACTTACCATTATACATATGATTTTGTGCCCTTCCAATTGCTGATTGACTATCACAATGTATACAAATAGCAGGCATTGGTCTTAACTAATTTAGAATATCCTCTAAGAAATTATGAAGCTATTCTGCTTTTTCTCCAGCTTTATCTAAAGCAATGAATTCAAATTTCATTGTAGATCTAACAATACATGTTTGTTTGGAGGATTTCCAAGGCATGGCTGCACTTCCTAGAGTGAAAACATATCCATTTGTGGATTTGGAGTCTTTTGAATCAGATATCCAATTAGCATCATTATACCCTTCAAGTACAGCTGGATATCTCGTGTAGTGCAATCCATAATTTTGGGTATATTTTAAATATCCCAAAAGTCTTATTATGGCTTTCTACTAATTGTTTCCTGGATTACTCGTAAATCGCCTAAGCTTACTCACAGAATATGCTATATCAGGTCGAGTGCAGTTCATGACATACATTAAACTGCCTATTATACGAGAATACTCTAATTGAGATATGTTTTCTCCAGTATTTCTATCAAGATGAAGACTTACATCCACTGGTGTCTTTACAGGATTTATGTTGTACTTCTTGAACTTATCAAGTGATTTCTCAATGTAATGAAATTGAGATAAAACAAGTCCATCAAACATCCTAGAAATTTTCATTCCTAGAATAGTGTTTGTGACACCTAAATCTTTCATATCAAATCTACTAAATAACATTTGTTTTATAGCATTTATTATATCAATGGTGCTGCCTAAAATTAGCATATCATCAACATAAAGACATAAAATGACATATCCTTTTGAGTGGTTTTGACATACACACATTTGTCACACTCATTAATCTTGAATCCATTTGACATCATTACATTGTCAAATTTCTTATGCCATTGTTTTGGTACTTGCTTTAATCCATAAAGGGATTTGACAAGCTTACATACTTTCCTTTCTTGTCTATTAAACATAACTTAATTTATCAAACAGAAAGGTTTATGAAAATAGATTCAATGTTTTATAAAAATAGTGAACATTTTATTAAACAGTGAAGTTTCTGAAATCAAAGTCAATGTTTTTTAAATTAAAAACAGTAAACATTGTATTAAATAGGGAAGTTTCTACAAACAGATTCAATGTTTAAAAAAAAAACAATGAACAATGAATTTCATTAGTAGAACAGTATAATAGAACAATACTGTATATATAATAGAACAGTGCTATATATATAATATAACGGTACTGTATATATATAATAGAACAGTATAGTATAACAGGCTAAAAAAAATAATTTCGTCTTAAGATTGTTGGCCTAAAATATTGAAATATAATATATATATATATATATATATATATATATACTGTTACAAGAATTAAAATAGAATGAATAAACACTGTTACAATAATTAAACAAAATGAATAAATACTGTATAACTCACTATTATTGAACTTGAAACAGAATGTAAATTTGAGCCTTGTGAAATTCCCAATTTCCTTAAGACGAATTTGCTCCCTTTCGATGCTCAAGGTGATGAGCAATCGTCTCCCAAGATAGAACAGATTTCGATTCTAAAGAAGCAGCACTTCAATCTTTAGAACCCAACGAACACAACAATGGCAGCACTCGAACTTGACTTATGCAAAGAGAAAGATAATGTAATATTTTGAATGAATGAATGCAATGAGGGTCTGGATATTTATAGACTTCTTCATGACTGTTTGGTACAGTCATGAAGGTTCAGTTGTGTCTGTTCATAGTGAACACACACAGGCACATCCATGAAGAAAATGATTGTTCGGTCAAACCAATGCAATTGCAAAACGACGCCGTTTTGGATGTAAACCAAAACCAAACAACGTACTCGTAGAATGGTGACGTTTTTAGTTTTAATTAATATGGTAACCAAACAACAACATTATGATTTGTTTTTAACAGTAATAAAACGACAGCGTTTAATAAAAAATTATTTAAATTAATTTTCTCTAAAAAGAAATATATACGACGAGCGAAGCCCAAGCCCAAACCGGGGCGACGACGGTGGCGCGCATGTGTGGTTGTCCAAGCATTTGCTTAGGTCCTCCTCTTAGGGCCCAAGCCCTCCTCCAAGGTAGGTATATATATACTCTTTAAAAGCCTTGTATCCATCCTATATGGGATACAAGTTTCAAGCTTTTGTTACCATTTTCAAGAGGTGATGTTTGGAGGCAATTTCTCATTCACTCCTTAATGGTTTTGAGCAACCCAATATATGATCTTAATCTCCTCACGAAGGAGAACACATTCCCATGTGGACTCATTAAAATTAATGTGTGGGACCCACTTAAATTTTAGCTCAAAGATAACTAATTATTCAAGCTCAAACCCATTTTTCTCCAACAATTTTCCCTATAAACTTGTGTCTCGTGTTCCTTTGTGTAGTTGAGTTTTTGAATGACTTAGTGGTATGCCTAGCAACTATTGCGAATTCTTTTGGACATTTCTACAATTTAAAGAATGAAAACAAAATGTATATGGATTTCACCATCATTCGTATTCAATATTGTTTGCCTTCTGCCCTATGAGATCTAAATCAACGTCTAGCATTTGCAATTGGCCTTCAAGAAACTACATCAATACATTGAGTAAAGATTTAACCTTTTCATTCCTAAGCTTTGGATGTTGCTTGCTGGGCATTAACTCGCCTCAACAACTACAGTAACGCTGCCTTGCTGGTCCACCCTGTTCTCTGGTGGCTGAACTCCGGCAACTTCATCTGCTTCATGTGAAGCCGTTGGACGTTCAAGCAATGAGTGGCGACAATTGGGGCATGATGAGTGTGACATGAGCCATGTGTCTATGCACCTCACATGGAACCCGTGATTACATTTCGGCAGGACTCGAACCTTCTCTCCATCCACAAAATCTCCTAGGCAAATTGGGCACTCCGTCGCCGGAATATTCACACCTGATCCATAAACTGCTACCGGAATCTGACGCAAAGCCCTCTTCTTGAGGCCGGTGGCAGCCAGGCGTGCCGCAGCCTGTTCCGGTGTCTCCGTCGCAAACCTACGACTACAACGTAGAGCACAACGCACAACTGAGTTCAATCCAAGTGCACATATCAGTGCACATAACAAAGTTGCCAGTATAATCACCATGTTGGTATCAAATTTCGACTGCCTAATGAACGAGCCATTCGTCCTGGTCCCATTCATTGCCAATGGTGGCAAACCTTCCCCTGCGTCAAGAAGGTGGCGGTGCAGATTCACCATTGCTGCTAGCTAGTTTGGTTCACCACCTCCACAAATTCAAAACCCAATTGGGATTTTGGAAGAAATGGTTGTTACCACTATGGGCTATATAAATTTGGAAAGTGCCCAAATTCTGGCGAAAGCTTTGTGAGGGACAAAGAGTTTACCCGCAAACAAAAATCAGCCCAGGCTGGGACTTGGTATTAGAAAAGAGGGAAGTTTAACGGTAAAGAGAGTTCAGAGCTTCTGTTTTCTTGTCTTGAGCTTCTGTTGAATATCTTGAAGCAAACGAGAAAAGTGGGTGTTCTGAGTTACACTAATGTTGTCAAGATTCCAACTAAAAGGACATAAAAAAGAGCATCTTCTTTTTCGTTTGGACAAGGAAAAAAAGAAATGGTAATTTTGTTTCTGAGGATGTTATCCGAATTGGGGACCGTTCACTGCATGATTTGTGCTTATTACTCAGAAATGGTCCTCCCCTGTTTTCTCCTTGGAACCCAAAACCAAAAGTTGATTGAGATTGGAACTGTAAAAAATTTGCAGCCTTACCTAGGCTTTTGTTTCACAATCATTCCACATCGCCCGGAAACGATGACCGGACTTCTCCCCCTCATCATCCCCATGTTAGATTAATGACCTATTTGTGGTGCTGGCTGCAGAGAGAATGGTCTGTGGTCTATTAAGTGCCCCAGGTCTTTGGAGGGATCAAATGTTGTATTATACTGAGATAAAGACGAGGAAGATACAAAATAACGAAGTGAAAAAAGGCAAGCAAGATATAATTGTGGCAGTTCAGCCTACCTGATCCTGATTAAAGACTTGAACTTTATTCCTCTTGGTACCTAATCCCTTCATCCTTTATAAGAATTACACTTGTAAAATATAAGCAAGTCATGTCAGTATGGTTTGGGTAAATGACAACCTTCTACTATCCTTTTTTTTTTTTTTCTATTATTCTTATCTTTTGACATCATAGTAAGTGGAGAAGGTAATATGATCAAGTATAAATCATCATCACATAAAGAAATATTTGTTGGCATGAGTTGTCGATGAAGAATCGATTGGAGAAATTGTAGAATCAGTTTGAATTTGAAATCCCTTCTTTCATGGGTCAACCACGATATAAATCATCATCACATAAAGAAATATTTGTTGGCATGAGTTGTCGATGAAGAATCGATTGGAGAAATTGTAGAATCAGTTTGAATTTGAAATCCCTTCTTTCATGGGTCAACCACAATATTAGTCTTAGAAAGTGTACAACCTAATATAACCCACGATATTAGCCTTAGAAAGTATACAGCCTAATATAGCTTCCTAAACTTTCTCTTTGTTCATATATATAATTGTATTCATTCTTGAAAAGTGATATGAAAAAAAGACTCTTTTTTGACATGGTATCAGAGAAAGATCCTAGGATTTCTACTACAACCGAACCTTGACCACGAAAAAACTCAGAACTGATAAGAAACTATGGTGGAACCAATCGATGTGGTGTAACACGGCGGACACTCTACCGACTCTATCTTAGAAAATTTGACGGCAAGAATGACGGAAGTCTTAACCAAAAATCATACCCAAATCCACACACCAAACTACGACTCTTCTACTGCACAGATCGGTGTCAAGACGATGGCACCAACTATGCCTTATGGTCCCAAGTTGTTGAGATGTATATCTCTGGCAAAGACAAATTGGGGTATACCAATGGAGACTTTCTACAACCTCAACCGACAGACCCGACTTTTCGAAAATGGAGAACCGAAAATGCAATTGTAAAGGGGGTGGCTAATCAACTCTATGGACCTGCCTTTGATCAGCAATTTCATTCACTTTCTAACTGCAAAAATGGTATGGGATTCTATAGCTACGACTTATTTTGATGGAATTGAAACCTCCCAAGTGTATGATCTAAAAAGACGAGTGACTAGAATGAGACAAGCCAGAGGATCCATTGAAAAATATTACAATGATCTTCAAGGCTTGTGGAGAGAAATCGATTTTCGCTGTCCTAACCCGATGAAGTGTGCTGTTGATATAAAGAATTACAATTCAATCCTACAAGAAGATAGAGTCTATATTTTTCTTGATGGATTGGATGATCGGTTAGATAAGATTCAGAGTGATGTGCTATAGTTATGACCATTCCCTACAGTAGAACAAGCCTATGCTTACGTTTGAAGGGAGGATATTAGGCAGGTAGTGATGATAACAAGCATGGAAACTACAACTGGTGTTATTATAGCTTATCTAGAGTAGTCAAGATGGGGCAACAACAGTCACCTTCACTGCAGATGTCCAAAAACGGGTGTCCCTCTACGGGTAGTGGAAAGTCGAATACAACCTTCAAGGCTAAGGTGAAATTGGAAGGAAAGGGATGTACTTATTGTGGGAACATTAAAACATACTCGTGAAACTTGTTTTAAGTTACATAGGTACCTAGAATGGTGGGATGAACTTAAGGCACGAAAACACCGTGAAGCTGCCTCCAATGAAGGCTCGGGTTGGGCTGCTTTGGTAACTACAGAAACTCAATTATCTTTCATTTCACAAGTAGAACCTTCAAATGATCTGACTATTCCCAATGATCAAGGTAACTGTGGTTACACATTACTTAGTTCTAACCAGAGCGATTACAGTGGTTGGATAATTGACTCAGGGCCAACTAACCACATGACATTCAATGCAAATGACTTTATCCAGAACACTCAAAGGGGAACTAGTATTGCTAATGTTAATGGGGTTACATATCAAATTATAGGGGCTGGAACTGTTGATTTATCACCATCACTCTCTTTATCTAATACTTTACTAGTTCCATCTCTCTCAAATAAATTGATGTTTGTGGGTCAAGCTACTGAGGAACTAAATTGTGTTGTACTAATCTATCCTACCTTTTGTCTTCTTCAGGATATTCTCACCAAGGAGATCATTGGGCGTGGTACTAAGAAGGGGACATGGATGATTTCAGTCCTGGTAAAACTAATAATATGCAACACATGACTAGTGTCAAAGAGAGATAGATTTGGCTATGGCATCGTCATTTGGGGCATCTGTCATTTAGTTATGTGTAGTACTTGTTCCTATATTTATTTTCCAATTTACATGATTCAAACTTTAAATGTGATACTTGCATTTTAGCCAAAAGTTATCGTATTCCTTATCTAGTAAACTTGAATAAAAGTGATATTCCTTTTGCCTTAATTCACTCTGATGTTTGGGGACCCTCTCCAATTACCACTTCTTCTGGCCTTCGTTGGTTTGTGACATTTGTAGATGATTACACTTGAATGACTTGGTTGTACTTGTTGAAACATAAAGATGATGTGCTTGGTGTCTTTCAATCTTTTCATGCAATGATTCAAACTCAATTCTCAGCTAAAATTCAAATTCTCCGTTCTGACAATGGTGGCGAATATGTTAATCAGCAACTCCAAGCTTACTTCAAGATTCATGACCTTCTCCACGAAACTTCGTGTACTTAAACACCACAACAAAATAGGGTTGCCGAACGAAAGAACAGACATATCTTAGAAACAGCCCGTGCTCTATTGATTGGAGCACATATACCTAGTAGGTACTGGGATGATGGTGTTGTCATGGCAGTACATTTATTGAATCGTATGCCTTCGAAAGCGTTGAATTTTAAGACCTCATTACAGGACCTTTCTAATCATGTTTCCTTTCCTACTATTTTGTTGATTCCTCCACGAATCTTTGGATGCGTTGCCTTCGTTCATCTTCATAAAAATTAATTCACTAAGCTTGATCCGTACGCAGTTCGTTGTATTTTTTTGGGGTATGCCACACATAAAAAAGGATATCGTTGCTATAATCCAGCCACCAAGCGCACCTAGGTCACTATGGATGTCACTTTCTTGGAATCAAAAACTTTATTCCCTTCATTGGTATCCAATTCATCTCTTCAGGAGGAGATACGAGATGAAGAGTAGAATTGGCAAGGATTTGAAGACAATCCAGTACAAATGAGTGAAGAAAATAAGACGGTGGTTAGCAAGAAAAAGAGAGCTGATGTTGATATTATGCAGGGAGCTGAATCTGAAACTGAATTTCCCCTCTCCTCAGTACCCGAAGACCCTTCTCCTAAGAATATTCCTGAGGTAAGCTTTCCCACTACTACACCTGCACCTATTAATGACTTGGATGCTTCTGCTAGTTATAATTTACCTTTCAGAAATAATTGTGACAAACCACCAAATCGATACTCTCCAAATTCTGAGGAAAGAAGATCAAGATACCCGATTGCCAATTATGTGTCCACTCACAGATTATCAGAACCTCTCGAGGTGTTTGTGCATAAGTTATCCTTATGCCATGTTCCCAGCGGAACACAAGAAGCCTTAACAAATCCAAAGTGGGTTCATGCTGTAAAAGAAAAAAAAAAAAAGCTTTATAGAAGAATAAAACATGGGCTCTTGTTTCATTACGAAAAGGAAAGAAGACAGTAGGGTGCAAATGGGTTTTCTCCATTAAACACAAGGTAGATGGATCCATCAAACGATACAAGGTGAGGCTTGTGGCAAAAGGATATACATAGACGTATGGCATAGATTATCAATAAACTTTCTCACCAATGGAAAAATTGAATACTGCCATAGTCTTGTTGTCTCTTGCAGCAAATTTAGACTGGTTGTTGCATCAGTTTGACTTAAAGAATCCCTTTCTTCATGGCGATCATGAGGAGGAGGTTTACATGGATATTGCACCAGGGTACACTGCATCTTCAAAGACTAAGGTTATGTGTAAGTTACGATGAGCATTATACGGGCTAAAACAATCACCCTGTGCATGGTTCAATCGATTTAGCTTAGCTATGAGAAAATATGGCTTCCAACAAAGCAACTCAGATCATACTCTATTCTTGAAACACTGATTGGGAAAAGTAACAACTCTAATAATCTATGTAGATGACATGATTATTACAGGGGATGACATGGAAGAGATCTCTAGACTCTAGGAGCAATTGGCAACCGAATTTGAAATGAAAAATCTTGGAAGACTCAAATTTTTTTTGGGAATTGAGGTAGCTAGATCAAGACAAGGGATATTTCTTTATCAAAGGAAATATGTGCTAGATTTGTTGTCAGAAATGGGATTACTAGACTGTAAGTCAACTGATACTTCAATTATTCAGAATCATAAACTTGGAGAGGTTCAGATCAGGTGCCAACTAATAAAGAGAGGTATCAAAGATTAGTTGGTAAGCTAATCTATTTATCTCATACTCGCCCAGATATCACTTATGTTGTAAGCATAATGAGTCAATTTATGCATTATCCTAGTGAAGATCATATGGATGCAGTAATTTAGATTCTTCACTATTTAAAGTCCTCTCCTAGAAAATGGCTTATGTTATCTGAGAATAATCATCTAAATATTAATGGTTATACATACGCAGATTGGGCGGGGAATATTTTTGACAGGAAGTCCACATCAGGTTACTTTACCTTCGTAGGAGGCAATCTGGTTACATGGATGAGCAAGAAGCAAAAGGTAATGGCATTATCCAGTGTTGAAGATGAGTTTAGAGGAATGGCCAAAGGTCTTTGTGAACTTCTTTCGCTTAAAAGGTTGCTAACCGAGATTGATTTTGCTCCTAGCTCCGAAATGAACTTGTTCTGTGACAACAAGATAGCTATTGATATTTCTCATAATCCAGTCCAACATGATCGTACTAAACACGTTGAGGTGAATCGACATTTCATCAAACAAAATCTCGAAGCCTAGATAATTCGATTTCCATTTGTTAAATCTGAAAACCAACTCACAGACATACTTACAAAGACTGTTTCCAGCAAAATCTTCTACAACTCACTTGACAAGTTGCGCATTAGAGATATGTATGCACCAACTTGAGGGGGAGTGTTGGCGTGAGTTGTCAATCAAGAACCGATTGGAGAAATTGTAGAATCAGTTTGAATTTGAAATCCCTTCTTTCAAGGGTCAACCACGATATTAGCCTTAGAAAGTGTACAACCTAATATAGCCCACAATATTAACATTAGAAAGTGTACAGCCTAATATATATAATTATATTTGTTCCTGAAAAATGATATGGAAAAGAAAAGACTCATTTTTTGACAATATTCGGTATACCTGATTGAGTTATTACCTATTTTGTTGATTTGTTGATATGCTAATTATATTTTTAAAATTAGTTGATGTTTTTGTATTTTTATTTAAATTTTAAAGTAGAGTTATGGTTGTATATGTCAAATTTGATGGATGTAACATTTTTTTTTTCTCACTATTTCTTTGAAAGAAATGTTTGGTATATTCCATTGAGTTACGTATTTCGTTTACCTGTGTTAGGGATATTTTTTAAATTAGTTAATGTATTTCATCTTTTTATTTAAAATTAACATAGAATTATAATTGTACATGTCATTCGATAAACAAATTCACTAAATATAGTACTACTTTTTTCTCCATCATTACAGAAGGCAAAATGTTATCCAAATCAATTGTTTTTCTTATTTTTTTCTTTGGGTAGAAACATGAAAATTAACTCTTGGGCTATTTTTAATGCAGTGCCATTATTTTAATGGTAGTACTGTTTCCTCTACCATTACAGAAGGCGCAAAATGTTATCCAAATCAATTGTTTTTCTTGGTTTTTTTTTTTGGTAGAAACATGAAAATGAACTCTTGGGCCATTTTTAATGCGGTCTATGAGCATTGAATTGAGGGGAGTAGCACCAAGAGGGTGGGATTTAGACGCAAGCAAAACCTTGTGGCCAATGTTTTGGCACGACCACGACCCCACGTGTCCATCTGATTACCAGTACATTGCTCGGTGACGGTCTGGGCCACATTAGTGGCTCTAATCACGTCCGATTGAGCTTAAGTCAATCGTGGGTGGACCTCTCTGTTGGGAGTCTTAATTGTATCCCTTCTTCATAAGCAATGTTGTATTCAAAGTTCCATCAAGAAGCATATATGATCCGAACTACTTTATTCAATGTTATTAATAATGTAGTCAATTGGACTTAAGACAGAACAAGAACAGTTGGGAGTTGGGACAACTAACACACACACACACACACACACACACACATATATATATATATATAATTCAATGGATACATTATTTAATTATCATAGCAACCAAACCCAAATGTATCAAATTCTCTGTGGTTTGGTGAACTGACCCTAGCGACTAGCGTCAAGCCCTTTGAATATGGCGGTGGTTCGAATGTGATGGGTGATTAATTAATGAATAAATTATATTGAATTCTGAGAGATTTTTAAAATTATATTGATATTTTTTATTTTATTTAATAATATATATAGTTTTTATTTTTTAATCATTTTTTTTAAATTACAAAATTACTTCTTTCAAGTTTTTTTTTTAATTTTTAAAATTTTGACCTATTTCTTTTATTTTTAAAAAATAAATATTAATAAAAATATTAAATTTATTTTTATATAAAATAAAAAAAAGTTAATTTTTTTAAAAAATTAATCAAAATTGAAAAATATAAAAATAACTAAATAAAAGAGACATTTTTGTTATTTTGAAGAAAAATTTTAACTAAAAGAAGTAATTTTAAAAAGTTTAGAAAAAATCAATGTAGTTAAAAAAAAATTAGTGTAATTTTTTTTAATTAATTTACAACTGAGACTAACTTAATTAATTACTCATTACTTCTTTTAAGAAATATGTAATTTTTTTTTTCTAAATATAAACTAAATTTTTATCTCTATACTTATTACAATTTGTTAAATTATTAAAATTTTGATGAGACATGATTTGTTAAATTATAAAATAATAATAATAACATTTGTTTACGTGGGTAAAATTTCTCCTCGACATAGTCAATTTAAAACATGAAGCAGATTTGGTTTGTACACAGTGAACCCCACATTCTGGAGGGCCAAATGAGAGCAATAAATTCACGTAACATCAGCATCAGTCAGTGGGGCTTATTTGGCAAGAACCTGTGACGCCAACCATTAGAGCAAAAATGTGTGTGTGTGTGTGTGTGAGACTATGAGAGAGATAAAAGGATCTTATGGGAGTACCAGCTTAACTACATCAAGCATTCAATACCATTTTGCTTCACGAGATTTTGCCTGCGGAATGCATAGTGATTTATTGAAATCAGATGGTTTAGATTTGGGATCTCCACGTTCAAGGACTTTTTTTAATATAAAAAAATTACTTGGGGCCCAATTCTTAATTCTTTTTAAAAATCTAACAAAACAAATAATAACAAAAATATAATTTTTATTTTTGAATAAATTACATGATATTTATTAAAATTTCTGAAAATTATACAAATTTCATCTAAAGTTTTTAAAATTATATTACCTTTTTTTTTATTGACAAATTATACATATCTCTCCTTTAATTAGGGGTATAAATTAGGTAGGCTAACTCAAACCTAACTCGAGTCCAGCCCAAATCTTTTAGGAATTGGATTTTATTTTTTACACTCTAAGTTAGTTCGGGTAAAAAAACTCAAACTCGATCTAAATTAGGGTTGGATTTGAGCTGATACTTTGAAAACTCGAGCCCAAATCGAAGCTAAATTTAATATTTTATATATTTTAGCCTCCCCTATAGTTTTTAAAATTACACAATCTTCCCTAATTTTTACTAACATACTATACATACCTCTCGTGTAATCTTTTTTTTTTTTTTCAAAATGACAAAAGTGTCCATTTTATTTTATTTTATTTTGATTTTTTGTATTTTTAAATCTTGACCAATTTTTTTGGCCTCTTTTTATTTTCAAATAAATATTTATTAGAAATAAAAATAATTTTTTTACTTTAAATTTATTTTTATATAAAATAAAAAAATCTTTACAAAAAGTTTTTTAAAAATTGGTCAAAAATTAAAAATAAGGGTAACACTTTTGTTATTTTGAAGAAAAGAAAAAGACTGGAAGAGAAGTGTGTAATTTATTAGTAAAAATAGTAAAAAATAATGTAATTTCAAAAATTTCAAAAAAAAAATTTAATTGTCAAGAGTTTTAGGATCAGTGCAATTTATCTTTTTTGGAAGGGGCTCTGCCACTAGATGCCTTCAATCGATAATTATAGAGATGTGGGAAATTTAATGCGTTCTAGTCTCTTATGAGCATGCCACTCTCTTCAAATGTGTGTTAGTCTCTGAAGAGTGTACCACTTCTCTCAGCACGCATTAGTTTCTCTGGAGCATGTCACTCTCAAATAGAAATGGTAATGGGGAGGGGTGGCCCTTTCCCAACCCCGATCCCGCCCCGTCCCATTTATAGGCTTATCCTGACTCAGCCCCCATTTATATTCCTCGACTCTACCCCGTCCACCACCCCAATATATATTTTTTTAAAGTAAATTAAAATTTTTATTTTGATAGGTAAATTAAATTTTTATTGCCAAAATAACTAATATAAGAACAAATAATATGAATGTGATATGAAAATCCTTAAAACTAATTTTATATAGTGTTATTTATTGGTAAATATAGTGTCTATAAGAATAAAAAAAAAATTAATATATAAATGGGACAGAGTTGGGGCGGGGTGATCATCCCCCAAACCCGCCCCAAACCCGACAGGATTTTAAAGGCCCCACCCTGAACCTGTTTATGAACATTCTATACCCGCCCCATTAGGGGTGGGGTGGGTCCCGAACGAGGTGGGGCAAATTGCCAATCCTACTCTCAAATACCCTTCCAACTGTGGTTGCCTAAAGGACTTGGGGGCAAGCCTTGCGAGGCTTCTAAAGCCTGTTGCACGACCATGGTGTGTCCATCACATCCTGGTCCTCTCATTCGGGGAACTCAGGGTTTTATGGCTTGATGGTCAATGTAGTGAATATTTCAAGGATAATCATGCACACATGCGCGATACTTTGTAGACCTTTAAGAACAAAGAGATTCATTTAACCAACTTCCTATTCCGGACAATAGAGTGACGGTTGAAAACAATTGTCCACAACTAGTAAAAATTTATAGTAGTTGCCTATATCTGGCGACTATTGACAGCAGTTGCTCATAGCTGGCGATAGTTGACAACTGTGGCTCACAACTGCAACATCCATCAACAACTAGCAATGGTGCAAAACAGTTAGCAACCTAGTACTTCCTAAGTGAGATCTAGGGAATATCGTGTGAACAATTGCTATAAATACCCCTCAACTACCTCATTGATAAGGATGATCAAGGAATAAATGACTTGAGCTAATCTGATCAAGAATCAGATAAGATTAAGGAACTACCTACCTTAACCTTAGAAAATATACATAAAAAAGCAAACTTGGGAACCTAGTACGGTCAAGATTCCTCGTACTAAGAATCTCGCGCCACTTACCCAATGTCGCCCTACTCTCACGGAATTTCTCTATGGTTCTAGATCGTTAATATCCTATCCCTACTACTTCATCCTAAGGATTCTCTTAGCATTTAACATAAAAATTGCACTCACCACCTTACTTACTCATAT
The DNA here is from genome assembly GCA_008638375.1 of Nyssa sinensis. NCBI lineage: Eukaryota > Viridiplantae > Streptophyta > Magnoliopsida > Cornales > Nyssaceae > Nyssa > Nyssa sinensis. Next base: position 3,625,311 of record CM018050.1, read on the forward strand.
ATTCGATCTACATCATTACCGTGGCATCCTTAGTTGTACATCCACATATTGCCGACTACACTTATCCGTCTGCATTTTAGCTACTCGAATGAGGAATGCACTTTATTGAAAATGTCACCTACTCTTAGAAGTGGTACGCAAACGGGAGAACATTCTGAAGAAGAAGATCGTGTGCCAGACCTTATACCACCTCCTTCTTCGGTAGGACAAGCTCCTACTACTTTAGTTGCCTCATCTTCTTTTCAATATAGAGATCCTTGCTGCTCTCAGAGCCATCCAACAGACTCTTGCGATCGTGATGGGAGGATAGGAGGTTGCACAAATTCCATCCAATCAGTTTGTTCCTTAAGAGCCCATTGCTCCAATCAGTAGGCATGGGGCGGGCCCCTAGTTCTGCAAGACCATCAACTTGAGCTGAGACACTCTCTTTCTTCTGCGAGCAGAATGTTGAGTAACCCACTCTAGGTGTGCAACAAAATGTTGTTACTTTCAATTAGGGAAGTGAGCCAAACCTCATTCTTGAACCTACTGAAGGCACCCTTCCTAGAAGGATCGCCTCAAGCATCATTACTTTGGTCTCACAAGTCGTGCCTCTACCTCCCTCATCATTACTCAAGGGCATGCAATTCCCTGCCCCTATTTTACAAATCACTCTCCAAGATAATCAAAAGGAAGTGGACACACTATTGCAACAAGAACAACATAGGCTTCTTTCACCTGAGTTTTCCCATATTTATCCTCAAGAGGTAACACTACTTCCATATCCGTAAGGCTACACTCTGCCCAAGTTCACCTGTTATGATGGGAAAAAAGGAAGCGTTTATGAGAATGTCTAAAGATTTGTGGAATGTCTCAACCATTATAGGAATGACCACAACTTGAGGTTGAAAAAGTTCTCCAAATCCTTAATTTATAGGGCTTGCACATGGTATCTAGGATTAACAACTCTGTCTCCACATGGGAAGATATGATCCATAAGTTCCACGCAAATTTCTTTAACGTAGAAGATAAGTTCACAAAGTTTTCATTCTCCAAGGTTACCTAGACAACTCGAGAAACCCTTATAAAGTACGTGAAGAGGTTCAGAGAAAATTCCTTAGATTGCTATAAGTCCATACCAAAGTTAAACTTGTCAAGACATGCATTGATGGTATGACATCCAAATACACGGTTCATTTGGTTAACATCGACATTAAAACCTTCTTACACTTGATAGAATCAGTAAGGCATATCTCTAACACAATGGGTGAATAAAAACTCCTAAAGTTACACTCAAGGCGTGGGGTTTCCATCACGGAGCTTCCATAATGCTTATGGAAAATGCTTTCTCCAAAGGTAATAACAAGAAGATGCATGGAACACCTCCTCTGGAGTTCCCATGTGAACTTAAAGAGATGTGCATACTTCTAAAGTCTTGGGTACAAGATGGCCTTGTCCAACTCTCAACTCTTCATATGCCACCTACCAACGAAGAGAAACAAAGCGCTACTTTATATAATTATCACTAGACTACTAGCTATACTTTCAAGAATTTTTGGACACTTTGGAATATATTTGATGAGAAGTTAAAGAAGGGAAATATGCAAATCATCAACAAGTCCTTGATCAATAAGGACCCCTCATCTCATCACAAAGATAATGGCAAAGGAGTTGCTCACATGGTGTCATTCCATGAAGAATGGAATGACTATGCTGTGAACAATGAGAACTATCAAGTCATTTTTGTAACCGATGATCAAGTTGCAGAGTTGTAGAATAGCACCAAGTTCAATTGGTTCTTCGACCAGATGGGATTTAGCACGCACTCAAGGTTTGAAGAGACCAAATTCATCCTGCAGATTGCCACAAACAATGGGTGTAATGACCCGATCCATATGGCATGTTATTGTTCACTTTGGGCTGCACACGGCCTGGTCCGCACGATTTTGTTCTTGGTGGGCTTGCCCCACCAAAAGGCCTCATTGGGTATCAGAGTGCCAGCAGAAGCCTAGGCCTTTCTCCCACATGATATTGTCCTTTTGGTCCCAGCAGGCTTGAGCGCACAGCCCCATTGACCTCTGGATTCGACCTTAAGGTTTTATTTCCCACAAGAAGGCCTCATTGGGTATCAGAGTGCCAACCGAAGCCTAGGACTTTCTCCCACATGATATTGTCCTCTTTGGTCCCAGCAAGCCTGAGCGCACAGCCCCATCAACCTCTGGATTCGACCTCAAGGTTTTGTTTCCCACAAGAAGGCCTCATACCATTGGAGAGCGGCACCATACTTATGAATATCGTCGTTTTCCCTTCCCTAGACGATGTGTGATACCTTTTTCCCCCCTTTGGATCGTTGTCCGTAGCGAGGTTTTGGCTTTACACCTCACACTTCCAGCTGAGGCGTACTTTGATACCATATGTAACGGCCCGATCCACATGGCATGATATTATCTGCTTTGGGCTGCACACGGCCTGGCCCGTAAGATTTTGTTCTTGGTGGGTTTGCCCCACCAAAAGGCCTTATTTGGTATCAGAGTGCCAGCTGAAGCCTAGGCCCTTCTCCCACATGATATTATCCTCTTCGGTCCCAGTAGGCCCAAGCGCACAGCCCTATCGACCTCTAGATTCGACCTCAAGGTTTTGTTTCCCACAAGAAGGCCTCATTGGGTATCAGAGTGCCAGCTGAAGCCTGGGCCCCTCTTCCACATGATATTGTCCTCTTTGGTCCCCGCAGGCCGGAGCGCACAGCCCCATCGACCTCTAGATTCAACCTTAAGGTTTTGTTTCCCACGAGAAGGCCTCATACTATTGAAGAGCGGCACCATATTTATGAATACCGCCGGTTTCCCTTCCCCAAGCAATGTGGGATACCTCTTTCCCCCTTTTGGATCGCTGTCCGCAGCGAGGTTCTGGCTTTACACCTCACACTTCCAGTTGGGGCGCACTCTGATACCATCTGTAATGGCCCGATCCACATGGGATGATATTTTCTCTTTAGGCTGCACACGGCCTGGCCCGCACGGTTTTGTTCTTGGTGGGCTTGCCCCACCAAAAGGCCTCATACCATTGGAGAGCGGCACCATACTTATGAATACCACCACTTTCCCTTCCCCAAGCGATATGGGATACCTCCTTCCCTCCTTTGGATCGATGTCCGTAGCGAGGTTCTGGCTTAACACCTCACACTTCCGGCTGGGGCGCGCTCTGATACCATCTGTAATGGTCCGATCCATATGGCATGATATTGTCTGCTTTAGGCTGCACACGGCCTGGCCCGCATAGTTTTGTTCTTAGTGGGCTTGCCTCACCAAAAGGCCTCATACTATTGGAGAGCAGCATCGCACTTATGTGTATCTCCGCTTTCCCTTTCCCAAGCGATGTGGGATGGACTTAGTGCCTCCTCCCCCCCTTTGGACTTCTGCTGTTCGCAGCAGGGTTCTGGCTGGGCCTCGCCATCGCCACACTTCAGGCTGGGGCGCAATTTGATACCTAATAAGGCTTTTTGGTGGGGCAAGCCCACCAAGAACAAAACCGTGGGGCCAGGGTTCGGCAACCCAAAGCAGACAATATCATGCCATGTGGATCGAGCCGTTACAGATGGTATCAGAGAGTGCCCCAGCCAGAAGTGTGGCGGTGGCGAGGCCTAGCCAAAACCCTTCTGCGGACAGTAGAAGTCCAAAGGGGGGGGAGGAAGTACTAAGTCCATCCCATATCGCTTGGGGAAAGGAAAGCAAAGGTACACATAAGTGCGGTGCTGCTTCCAATGGTATGAGGCCTTTTAGTAGGGCAAGCCCACCAAGAACAAAACCGTGCAGGCCAAGCTGTGTGTAGCCCAAAGCGAACAATATCATGCCATGTGGATCGGGCTGTTACAAATGGTATCAGATCGCGCCCCAGCCGGAAGTGTGGTAGTGGTGAGGCCCAGCTAGAACCCTGTTATGGACAGTAGAAGTCCAAAGGGGGGGAAAAGGCACTAAGTCCATCCCACATCACTTGGGGAAGGGAAAGCGAAGGTGCACATAAGTGCGGTGCTACTCTCCAATGGTATGAGGCCTTTTGGTGGGGCAAGCCCACCAAGAACAAAACTGTGCGGGCCAGTGTAGAGACCTGAAAAATGGGGACAATTTTTATTTTATTTTATTTTAATTATTTAATTATTTGTTTATTTTAGTTTTATTCAAGTTAGATTATGGGAATTATGTGAAAATAAATAAGGCATTAACAGGGACCCAATGTTGGCAGAATAAATTCCCGGCTTTATCAGCATATTGTAATTTAATATTTTATAGAATAAAATATTAAACCGATACAGCGAAAATAATTATGATGTCGAGTCTTCATAGATTAATATTTTATGAAATAAAATATTAAAACGGCAATAAATAAAACACATATAAATATATTGGATTTTGTATATATATATATATAAGATTATATATATATATATATAGAATATTATAACCAAGGAAGCTGCTGGAAAAAAAATGGGAGGAAATGAAAAAGGAAAGAAATCAGTGGGGCGGTGGAGTAGAGAAATGGAGAAAAGAAAAGAAAGGGATAAAAAAAAAAAAAAGTAGAGGTGGCGAAACAGTGGTGAACCGCAGACCAAAGGGGCAGTGTCGGTGGCGAGGGATCAAGACAAGGGGGCGATAGAGCAGCGACGGGTTTGGTTAGGTCTCTTATGGCGGTGTTTGGTCCCCGAGTGGATCAAGGCTGGGGTTTCTATGGCTAGGTCGGCGGGGAAAGTTACGGCAGATCAGTGAAATTATGTGGTTATGTGTGTATTGTACAAAGGGCGGTACAGAGGGATATATGTATATCTATGTGTGTGTGGATGTCGGTTGGATTGGCTTAGATTGGTTTAAGGCGTGATTTGGTGTTGTGTAGCTGGTAAACGGTGTTTGTTGTGGTTCGGGATTTTGTGTGTGCATGTCTAGCATTGCAGGGGGAATTTATAGATATATATATATACATATATATATATATATATATTTGGTTGTGTTTGTTTAGCGGTGTGGTAGGGGAGGATTCTATCGTGAGGGTTTGATAGCAGCAACGTGTTGGTGTTATGGGTATGTGTGGATGTTACGACTTTATGGGTTCTTCTGTTTCTGCCACAAGTATTTCGGATTTTGGTTCAACGAGGTTTGGTTGGCTCATCTTCGAACCTGAACAGGTCCTCTTCGTTACTGCTTTGTCCCCACCTAGGTTCAGGATGTCTCGGTTGTTAAAGATAAGGAAATGGATGAATGCTCAAAAAGGGGCTGGGTTGTGTAATTTTTCAAGCGTACACTGCCAACGGAATTGGTTGATGTTGGATTGGCTCTTTTGCTGATGGTCAATTGAAGGGAGGAACTGGCAGATGGCTGTTGGAATTGATTCAGAGGTCTAGAAAGCGAACAGTTCAGTTGCAGTAGACTTGATTGCAGATTATGGAAGGATTCAAGTGATTGCTGTGAAGAAGTAGGAGGAATTCTCACTGACCCTGCTGGTGAAGATGAGAGATGTTGAGGGTGTTCTGTGAGAATTTTAGTTTTTCACAGATTTCTGTAATAGATGGGTTTTTGAAAGTAGTTGCAGCACTTCAGTAGCTACAAGTTTGGGTATTGGGTCTCTTGGAGTATTCTGATAGTAATGATGTTGAAATGAAAGAACAGCGGCAAGGTCGGTTAGATTGGATTAGGTGGATTGGGGTGACAGTTGTAGTAGAGAAGCTGTAGATTTTCTCTCTGCTCTCAACTGTTATTTTGTCAAATTGTGAGTTATACATTTAACCTGTTTTGATGGCACGGTGAGGAATGTATGTAGTAATTCGATTATCCAATTTGAGTATGGGGTTAAGGCTAGAATTAAACCCCAGAGTTTCTTCACTGTTAGCGAACCTGTTAGTGTGTTGGGTGCAACTGCCATGTCGAATCCTGCATATAAGGCAGTTCTTGATTCTCCTTCAAGTAACAATTTGTCAATGGGAAATCTGTTCAACGGGTTGCTGTTATAATTGGCAAAATGGGATCCGGACAACAGAACTAGCAGGGAACACTGACGGGAAAGGAGAAGGAAATTTGATATCCTCGACGGATACAGTACGAGGGTTGAGTTGTTCACTGACTGGTTGACTGAGTGGTGGACACAGCTTTCTAAGGTTGAGACACACCCTAGTCAAGTATGATATTTTGCTAAGTAAGGAATAGGATTAAGTTAGGAATGATTGTTATATTGATTGAATGAAGCATGTGTTTATTTGATACTAGAAAATCACATAGGGAAATACTTGCTTTAGAACAGAACCTAAAGTTAATTGATTTGGCACATGTTTGTTTTCCTGTTATTTTGTAGAGATATGACTTGCTCTGCATGTTAGCGCAGTATGTAATCGGTATATCTTTTTGAGAGTTGTAAGATGTGAGTACGTAGATTGGGTATGTATTTACGTTGATTTGGCACTGTATTCCGTTCATGTGAGAGTGCTTTATTATTCAGATGACGTGGCCTGTATTATACCGATGTTGTGGATTTTATTACTCAGATGCTGCGGTTTTTATTATTCGGATGTTGTGGATATTATTATTCAGATGTTGTGGCTATCATTATTCAGATGTTGTGGGTTGAGCACGTGGTGCTATGTATTAATCGGATGTGTTCCGTGAATGAGCATTGGTACCCAGTTTCCATCGGATGTGTTCCTTAAACGGGGGTTGGTACCCAGTTTCCATCGGATGTGTTCCGTAAACGGGGGATGTTACCCAGTGTCCATCGGATGTGTTCCGTGATTGAGACATGGGTGTGATATTGAGTTGCGTGGGTGAGTCACATGTATTTTCATTACTTCAGGGTGTGGCAGAGAGTTGACATGAAATGGCGTTGAGTTGCGTGGGTGAGTCACGCGTACTTCTATTACATCAGGGTGTGACATAGAGTTGACATGGGTGTGGCATAGAGCTGCATGAGTGTATCACAGATATTTTCATTACATTGTATTGATGAAATCATGGATGTGATATGGAGTTTACTAGTATACATCTTGTATATAGCCATTGCATTATCTGGATGACTGGGATGCATGTAGATATAAATGCACACTTGCACATGCCACGCCTTACTTGGATGCAACATGTATATTGCCATCATATTGTATAAATGATTAGGGAGGCATGTAGAAATGAATGTACACTTGCACATGCCACGCCTTGATTTTGTTCCTTGCATTAGCATTATGTTATACCAGCAGTTGAGTTGACCCATTTGTGGGATAACAGATTACAGATGACGTTCCCAACACCTGAGACTTGAGGAAGTCTTGCAGAGTGGAGGGGATGTAAGCTTAGAAGGATATTTGGCCCGTGTGGGCACATTTTGTGATGTAAGGGCTTAAGTCCGAAAGACATGTTGTATATGTAATGAATGTAAAATTTGTGATTTTTAAGTTTAAGTGTAGGCGTAGGCATGATGGATTGTATAATTAGGTGATGTATATTTAAATTCTATGAGATTGTGGCCATCGAGTGAGGATGGAATGTACAGTTACTTATGTATGTATATTGATGCATGTTATTAGGTGAGAAAAGGCTTAGAAAACAAAGGAGGTTCTACCGAAATTTTATAAAACAGGAATGCATGTGTGCTTGTATCTAAATTAGTGGAATTATCTTTTATTTGTTTATTAGTCTATTTATTTTCTTCCTTTATTTCGCTTTAGTCACGTCCTCGGGTTCGGTTGGAAATTCGGGGCGTGACAGCTAGGCTTCAACAGCCCAAAGCAAATAATATCATGCCATGTGGATCAGGCCATTACAATGGGAAAACTTATGCAGGAACCGATGGCTTACTCCACTACACAATTCTAGACCCTCCACAAACATCTCATTCACAAAATCAAATAGGCTCTTGCCACATCACCACAACAGACCTTTATACATCCTAGTGGTTATCAATGACTTAGAGTTCTCGCACAGATTTTTAGATGGTGGCATGTTAATCAATATCATGTCTTTTGAAGTCTTGCAAAGGGTTGGATACACAAAGGATGACGTGTTGGGGCAACCCATCACCATAATCAGTTTTGGCAGCCAAACACAAAAGAGTTTAGGCTTAGTAAACCTAAACTTAGAGGTCGGTTCTATTTGTTGTCATGTTAAGATTCACATGATTAGTGCCAACACCATCTATCATATTCTCTTGGGAAGAATATGGATGCATAGATTTGCCATGGTTCCTTCCACATATCATCAATGTGTGAAAAGAATACTAAACAAAAAGGTTGTTACCATTAGGGGATGTGCGTTCCCATTTGACAGAAGTGAGGCGCATTACTCAAATGTCGTCTTCTTCATAGAGTATGCGGACGACGAGGTTTCTTCTTTCAATGCCATTGTCACTACCCCATTACCAAAATGGGAGGAAGACAGAAAAGCCACTTTGAACCTCCAAGAAAGATGAAGAGGGGAAAAAGAGGTAGATCCAAAAGGTGGTGAAGGTTCAAACACTTAATAGAAGGATAGTGTACCGCTTATGACGGTACGTAAGATTGGCCAATAGCAGCGCAACCGATCTTGAAGAAAAATGTTGTACGACAGAAGTCCTCTAATAGACCATCAATGAGCCTGAAGTGGCTCCTGAATGTTTCCAGGATGACCCTCATTCAAAAAAACAAGAAATTTAGGCTATTATTTGCGGACCAAAGGCACACGACTCCGTTCTCGAACAATACTACCTCGTGTTGATATTTGTAACACAGAAGTTTATGCACTAGTTATTAACATAATCGCTTCACCTCATCACTAAATGAGACCCTATCAAATACTTTCTCATAAGACCAACACTCTTTAGAAAAGTGGCACAATGGCTACTCTCTCTTACTGAGTTTGAAATCATATATGTCACACCAAAGGCTATCAAAAGTCGGAGCCCTGGTTGACTTGCTAACCCAATTCCCAAGTGGGGAGTTTGAACCACTATTAAATGAGCTTCTAGGAGACGATTTCCAAGCATGTCTTGTAAAAGCCTTATAAGAAAAATGGACTCTCAGCTTTAACAATTTGTCCACTTCTTCTAATGGAGGAGCTAGAATCATGCTTATGTCCGAAAATGGGGAGAAAGTCAGCCTCTCCTATAAACTTGACTTCAATTTCACCAACAACAAAGCAAAGTATGAATCCCTCATCTTAGGCCTAATGGTTGCACACAACATGGGCATCTCTACACTATATATTAAAGGAGAATCCAAATTGATCATAAGGCAAAGTACGAGAGAATATGGGATCAAAGAGCCACCCATGGCAACATACCGAGCCATGGTCTAAAGATAGATGGCCAAATTTGATACCATCACCATGGAGCATACGCTACACATATATAATAGACATCCGGATGCGCTTACAACTTTAGCTTCAAAAGTCGAAGTTGAATGAGAGAGTTCTAAGTTGGAAATTGCCAAGAAAAGTCTCCTATTAACTATGAAAAACATCCCCCCAGAAGAAGAGGAAAATCCTCTACATTGGCGCACGCCCATCAGAGGAAAATTATAAAGTCATCATGGTGACCTTCTAGTCGCACAATTAAAACAATTCTCCCTATATTATGATGAACTATATTTTAGAATGATAGGGAAAACATTGGCATGATGCAGTGGACAGATAGAGGCGCGAAGAAGACTGAAAAAGGTACATGACTAGACTTGTGGCTTCGGAGACATCTAAGATAAGGGTACTACAGGACCGCAATGGCTAGAGACGCTCTAGATCTCCAGCACGAATGCCCCAGATGCTAAGAAGTACCAATCAAAGATGAATGCAACTTCATAGAACATGTGACCGACTGGAGATAACCCTACATTAACTACCTCAATAAGGGATCTCTACCCATTGACCACGTTGATGCGAAACTCATCAAAAAGAGGTCATCCCAATTTTTCTTATATGAGCAGTAGTTCTATAAAAAGAGTTATAAAGATAAGCCCCTGAGGTGTCTAGTTGACGACAAAACCCTTGTGACACTCAAAGCCACTCATCAGCTAGAACACCAAGGAGGTGCAAAACTCTGCCAACAGTTACTTCAAAATGTCACTTGCCAAGTCCATGGCGACAAGATCCACGCATCTGCAATTGATCTCCATTCGATCATGGCTCTTGTGTTGTTCCACACATGGGGTCTAGACCTTATTGAGCCCATCAGTCCTTCAGCCAAAGGACATATCTAGATCCTAGTGGACACAGAACTCTATATAAAGTAGGTAGAAGTCATTCCCCTAAAAAGAAACACTAGAGTAGCCGTGCAAATTTCATAAGGGAAAATATCATATGCAGATTTGACATCCCTAAAACCATACTCTCAATGGAACACCATTTGTCAATAGGTATGTACGCGAGCTACTTTCTACATATGGAATTGATCATCACAAATCAACTCCATACTACCCAAAAGGTAATGGTTAGGCCGAAGTAACAAACAAGACACTTCTAAATATTCTTAGTAGGCCCTATAGGCATACCAAACTTCATAGAGAACACTCACTTAGGTTACATTATTCTCCATTGTTTATAGAGCTGAGACCGTTCTACTACCAGAAATTGCAATCCCATTAGCACGAGTTTCCATGAGGAGTGAAGTCATTCATGACAATCGTGCTAAGGTCTTGGTACTTCTAGAAGAGTGCAGAGATAAGGCTCAAGCCAATCTCAAGATGTATCACGCCAAAATTGGAAAAATATACAACACTAAAGTTTAGCCCAAGAAACTTAAGAAGAGGGGACCTAGTACTGAAGATGTCTGACTCAGTAATGTGTAATGCTTCCACCTCTAAATTCAGCCCAAATGGGAAGGACCTTCTAAAGTAATCCAAGTTCAAGAAAGTGGGTATTGTAAGATGAGGCACCTAGACACTAGGGCATTCACTGGTTCACTAAACATGAAATGGGTTAAGTCTGATCATACCTAGCAGTTGAGGGCATGAAACTTGTGATGAGTGTCATAAAACTTCTCCATAAACTATGAAACCTTTTCAAGTACCATAAGATTTTGTCAAAGATCTTGCAACACTCTCGGGTCATAGAACTCCTCAAGGGCTCCACGAAATTCCCACAAAAGTCTCCCGACTTTGAGGTTCGCGAAACTCTATCAAAGACTCGCAAACACTTTCAAAGACGTGAAATCTAGGAAAAACTGTTGGACTTCCCTTGACTAACACTATGGAACTTCTCCCTTTTTTTGTAATATTGTCACTCCAAGACTCATTTTGTACTAGCTAAGAGTTCTTCATGAATACTAGCTTGAGAGAAGTGAACACTTTTTACAAAATATTGTGTGATCCATAATATGAAATTCATGTAATTCTCTAATTATTATTGCAAGTGTAAACCTTCGGATGACAAGACAAGTATTAATACCAAAGAAAAAGGAGATAAAAAATGAAAGTGCAAGTAAAACTAGGCCATGTACTCCTTTCATTTAACGAATAGCATAAAAAGTACAAAACCCTTAAATGGGATATGAAACAAAAGAAAAAAAAAAAAGAAAATACATGACAAGAAAAAAACTACAGGAGGTCTAGAAAAGAAAAACGACTCAGTGGTGCCTAATTCAGACCATGCTTCACACCATCTTCCTTACAGACTACTTTAAGAACATTTATCTTTGCCTTAATCTCGATAAATAGTGTTGCGAGCTCATTGTGTTCGTCAACCAGTGCCTGCTACTTTTCAATCTATCTTATATGGCGAGAGACCTCATCCAAGGAGCTAAGATGATCCTTCAGCCACTTAACCTCGAACTCATCACTCTCTAAGTCATCTATAGAATCTTTTAGCTCTTCCAAGCATTCCTACCTCATTTCATAAATCTCTAAGGCCTTCAATGTTGTTAGCACTTTAAAAAGTAGTTCAAAGCCAGCAATCCTCATCTTGCTGGCCTTCTTTTTCAATCTCAGAAATGTGAAAGGATACTTGACAAGAACCTTGTCTAAGATGCTTACGTTCTGAGGGTGTCACGCCCCGAATTTTCATAAACCCAAGGAGTGAGTGAAATGAAATAAGAAAAATAAATGAAAGGCCATTGAGATGGATTTAGTTAATTACGCGTTTATTTTCTCATGTTTTCCCAAAATTTGAAAATGAAAACTTGTTATTAGACTTAACCAAAATGGTCTTCTAACGTCAATCAAATATCTCTCCCAATCTATATTCAACATTAGTCTAAGTCATGTTTAAAAATGGCCTCCAAAATGTCTATAAATATACCTTGGAATAATGGCCCAAATGGTTCCAAAGTGCCCTAAAACATAGGCCAAGAATAGGTCAAAATTTTCACTTAAGGTAGTCTAAGGAAGTGGCCAAACATGGCCCAATACGGTGGCCAAACATATCCCAAAAGAGTGACAAAAAATGGTCCAAAGGGTGGCCAAATATGACCCAATAGGGTGGCCAAACATGGCCCAAAAGTGTGGCCAAACATGGCCCAAAAGGATGGCCAAGGGCAAGTGTCAGGGGGTGTCAGGCTGGGCGCGCATGGGGGCAAGGCAGGGCGCGCGCGCAAGTAGCCAGTAGGGCGTGCGACACTCGCGCAGCATGCGGGGCGTACGTGGTAGGCACGCGGGGCGCACAGCGTGCGCGGTGTGCGGCTGGGCTGGGCTAGTTTTGGGGTAGTGTCACTATAGCTACTATTCATTGCTACAGTAAACCAGTAGCTAAAATGCTACAGTACCAAATTTTCTAACCTTGGCCAAAAATCTTGATTTTGATATTTTTATACCCATTTCAATTTATTTCATCACCAAACTTGGTGTGGGGCCCTATAACATGTAAAATGATAATTTTACCCCTTTTCCCTTATTTTTTGACCTTAAGTAATTTTTTGGACTAATTGGCCCCCATTTCCATTTCCTTACCTTTCTTTTTCTTCTTAAGTCATTTATTTTCCTACTTAGAAAATATAGGCATGCTCTCCCGCTCCACTCAATCTAGTTGCTATATATTAAAAAAATTTCACCATAGTTTCCTTTGTTTTCTAAGCTTTTTTCACCTAATATTCCACAACACAATCCACCACTATGAAGTTAACTACAAGAATACCTCCCTTTACTCCATAAAGCATTCATACATCATTTTAAACATACAATCCTCCATACATACACATATACTTGAAATTTAAAACATCACAACCTCATGCTCATTACAATTTTAAGGTCTTGCCCATTATTTTCATAATATACAAGATTTCTACAAGTAAATACACATGTCTTAGGGCTTATGCCCTCATACATATAAAAATATGCCCTAAGGGCCAAATGTCCTTCATAGTCCGCTGATGACAAGGAAAGTGATTTTGATGATGATACATTGTTAGAGTATTGTACTGAGAATGAAGAAATTTTAAGAACAGATGATGATACAAACTCAGATGAATAATTTTAATAGGTGTTACATGTGTTAGGATCAAGTGTAATGGATTTTTAATTTTATGATATAATGGATTGTCAATTTTATGATGTAATGGATATTCAATTTTATAATGTAATGGATTATAATTTTTATGATGTAATGGAATTTACTTTTACACTTTCTTTTAGATATGGTTGGACCAGGCTCACGCAGACGCACAGCCCCGGCGGACCCATCGACCCCTTCTCCTTCCTCTACAGGGTTGACCGATCCTACCATTGATGGTATTGCTGGTATGCATAGTTCCACTTTGTATTAATGATTATATAAATATGGTACTAATTGTTTCTATTTTATTTTTTCTAAAGCTTCGGCCACCACCTCTAGACGAGGGCGCGGTATGTTGAAAAATCAAAATTTGCAGGCTCAGATGGAGGCAGCAGGGGGCTCGCAACTTCGGATTGAGCTACCTGAGGGCTTGCTGAAGCCCGTTGGTGGGTGGGCACAGCATTTCACCACAGAGGTCGGCATCATTTGCCGACTACGCGCCCCACTCCATATTAGTGACTAGAGTCTCGTCACTAAGGAGAAGCGACAGGATATTCATGCGCATATCCTGGTATGTCTGTTGTTATTGTGCTGAACTAAATTTTAACATATCTAATACCGTAATGTTTTGACAATGACATGCGTTATAGGAGAAGTTTGACATCGATCTCCACCTGCCTCACGTCGTGAAGGCAATGGACCGTTACTTGGGAGTCTGTTTCAAGGACTATCGACACGAGCTCCACATGTATTACGAGGCAGAGGTGGCAGCTGGTAGAGAGCCCCGCGATAGACCCTATAGGGGGGTGACGGTGGGGGATTGGATGTTACTGTACGACCAGTTCGCTAGTGATGCATTCTAGGTAAAAATTGTCAAAATTACTTTTGTTTTCTGATAAATCATTATCATTTATACTAACCTTCTTTGTTTTGGCCAAGTGTAAGAACTTAGTAGGAAAAATAGCGAGAGCAGAAGCAAGCAAAAGGTGACCCATTATGGTGGATCACATTCTTTTGTTAGGTATAGGCATGATATGGTAAGTTAATAAATGTATCAAGTTCTTATTGTATAATCTATTCATGAAATCAATCTTCACAAGCTACTATTTATTTGCTCTAGCGAGACCAAGAGACTGTGCACCACCCAACCCCATTGATTTGTGGCACAGGACGCATTACAACCCCGAGAAGGGTTGGACTGGGCCTAAAGCATAGCGGTTTTATGTAAGTTTTTTATGTAACTTGCCACAGTATTACTAATTTAATATTAATCTAAAGTTATAAAAGTAGTAACATATATTTATGTTTTTATAGGAGGAAATGGTCCAGCTGCGTGCTTAGCCGACAACTGAGGGTCAGGATCCGCCGACCGATCACCAGATATAGGAGATTGTTCTAGGCAAGAGGCGTGGCTATGTGCATGGCTTAGGGAGTGGGATGGCGCCAACATCATCGTCCTCTACCATTGAGAGCGATGTCAGGTTTCACGAGGCCACCCAGAGAGCTGAGGCAGCTGAGAGACAGAATACAGAGCTGGAGCAAAGGATGATAGAGCTCCAGGCTTGCCAGACCCACCTAGAGGCTCTTATGCAGTCGGTCCTCAACTAGTAGGGAGGCTCTATTCAGCCGTGGTAAGTTTTTAAAATTAATTACTTTGGGGTATTTATTATATATAGAAAATTTTACGTAAAAAAAAAAAGGATTTCGGCCTAACGGCCTAGAAACCACATGATACACTTCACATATGAAAATAGACTTGTACAGACTTAATTTCATCAATTGTAATGCCTGGTTTGGGATTTTGATAGACCAAAATGCTGGATATCAGCCTACCAACCCCAAAACCCTATCACACACCTCACAAATGATAAAATAAACTTGCATGAACTTACAGCACTCGATTCAGATGCCTGATTTGAAAATTTTGCAAGTTTTAGCTCCAAAAAGATTGATTTGGGGGTTTTGACCGACCAAAATGGCGGATATCAGCCTACCGACCTGAAAACACCATCACACACCTCAAAAATGATAAAATAAACTTGCACGAACTTACGACACTCGGTTCAGATGCCCGGTTTGAAACTTTTGCGAGTTTCAGCTCCAAAAAGGGCCATTTGGGGGTTTTGACTGACCAAAATGGAGGATATCAGCCTACCAACCCCGAAACCCCATCACCCACCTCAAAAATGATAAAATAGACTTGCAAGAACTTACAACCCTCAGTACGGATGCCCGGTATGAAACTTTTGCAAGTTTTAGCTCCAAAAAGGCCCATTTTGGGGTTTGACGAACCAAAATGGTGGATATCATCCTACCAGCCCTGAAACCCCATCACACACCTCACAAATGATAAAATATACTGGAGAAAACTTACGGCAGTTGGTTCGGATCACCGGTTTCAAACTTGTGTAACTTTTCACTCTAAAATGCATCTTTTTGGGGTTTTGACAGACCAAAATGATGAATATCAGCCTACTGATCCCAACACCCCATCACACACCTTAAAAATGATAAAATAGACTTGCACAAACATACAACACTCAGTTCGGATGCCCGGTTTGAAACTTTTGTGAGTTTCAGCTCTAAAATGGCCCATTTTAGGGTTTTGACGAACCAAAATGGTGGATATCATCCTACCGACCCTGAAACCCCATCACACACCTCACAAATGATAAAATAAACTGGAGAAAACTTATGGAACTCAGTTCAGATTACCAGTTTCAAACTTGTGTAACTTTTCGCTTTAAAATGCCTCTTTTTGGGGTTTTGACGGACCAAAATGCCAGATATCAGCCTACCAACCCTGACACCCCATCACACACCTAAAAAATGATAAAATAAACTTGCATGAACTTATGACACTCAGTTCGGATGCCCGGTTTGAAGCTTTTGTAAGTTTCAACTCCAAAAGGGTCATTTAGGGGTTTTGACCGACCAAAAAGGCAGATATCGGCCTACCAACCCTAAAAACCCATCACCCACCTCAAAAATGATAAAATATACTTTCACAAACTTAAGGCACTCTATTTGGATCACCGGTTTCAAACTTGTGTAACTTTTCGTTCTAAAAAGCCTCTTTTTGGGGTTTTGACGGACCAAAATGTTGGATATTGGCCTACCGACCCTAAAACCCCATCACACACCTCAAAAATGATAAAATAGACTTGCACGAACTTACGACACTCGGTTTGGATGCCCAATTTGAAACTTTTAAGAGTTTCAGCTCCAAAAAGGCCCATTTTGGGATTTTGACGTACCAAAATGTCGGATATCGGCCTACCAATCCTAAAACCCCATCACCCACCTCAAAAATGATAAAATAGACTTGCACAAACTTACGATACTCGGTTCGGATGCCCAATTTGAAACTATTGCGAGTTTCAGCTCCAAACAAGTCTATTTTGGGATTTTGACGGACCAAAATTTCGGATATCAGCCTACTGACCCTAAAACCCCATCAACCACCTCAAAAATGATAAAATAGACTTGCACAAACTTACATCACTCGGTTCGGATCACCGATTTCAAACTTGTGTGACTTTCGCTTTAAAATGTCTCTTTTTGGGGTTTTGACAGACCAAAATGCCGGATATCTGCCTACCGACCTTGACACCCCATCACACACCTCAAAAATGATAAAATAGACTTACATGAACTTATGTCACTCGGTTTGGATGCCCGGTTTGAAACTTTTACGAGTTTCAGCTCTAAAAAGGCCCATTTTGGAGTTTTGACGGATCAAAATACTGGATATCGGCCTACCGACCCCTGAAAACTCATCACCCACCTCAAAAATGATAAAATAGACTTGCACAAACTTAAGGCATTCCGTTTGAAGCACCGATTTCAAACTTGTGTAACTTTTCGCTCTAAAAAGCCTTTTATTAGGGTTTTGACGACCAAAATGCTGGATATCGACCTACCAACCCTAACACCCCATCATACACCTCAAAAATGATAAAATAAACTTGCACAAACTTAAGGCACTAGGTTCGGATGCCCGGTTTCAAACTTTTGCAAGTTTTAGCTCCAAAAAACTTCTTTTTGGGGTTTTGACTGACCAAAATGCTAGATATCGGCCTACCGACCCTGACACCCCATCACGCACCTCAAAAATGATAAAATAGACTTGCATGAACTTATGGCACTCGGTTTGGATGCCCAGTTTGAAACTTTTACGAGTTTCAGCTCCAAAAAGGCCCATTTTGGAGTTTTAACGGACCAAAATACTGGATATCGACCTACCGACCCCTGAAACCCCATCACCCACCTCAAAAATGATAAAATAGACTTGCACAGACTTAAGACACTCCGTTCAAATCACCAGTTTCAAACTTGTGTAACTTTTCACTCTAAAAAGCCTTTTGTTGGGGTTTTGACGACCAAAATGCTGGATATCAGCCTACCAACCCTAACACCCCATCATACACCTCAAAAATGATAAAATAAACTTGCACAAACTTAAGGCACTCAGTTCGGATGCCCGGTTTCAAACTTTTGCAAGTTTTAGCTCCAAAAAACTTCTTTTTGGGGTTTTGACGGACCAAAATGCCGGATATCTGCCTATCGACCCCGACACCGCATCACACACCCCAAAAATGATAAAATAGACTTACATGAACTTATGGCACTCGGTTTGGATGCCCAGTTTGAAACTTTTACGAGTTTCAGCTCCAAAAAGGCCTATTTTGGAATTTTGATGGACCAAAATGCTGGATATCGGCCTACCGACCCCTAAAACCCCATTACCCACCTCGAAAATGATAAAATAAACTTGCACAAACTTACGGCACTCGGTTCGGATCACCGGTTTCAAACTTGTGTAACTTTTCGCTTTAAAATGTCTCTTTTTGGGGTTTTAACGGATCAAAATGGCGGATATCGGCCTACCAACCTTGACACTCCATCACACACCTCAAAAATGATAAAATAGACTTGCAGGAACTTACGACACTCATTTCGGATGCCCGATTTGAAACTTTTACAAGTTTTTGCTCTAAAAATGCCCATTTTGGAGTTTTGACGGATCAAAATATCGGCTATTGGCCTAACTACCCCAAAACCCCATCACACACCTTAGAAATTATACAATAGACTTACATGAACTTACGGCACTCAGTTCGGATGCTCGGTTTGAAACTTTTGTAAGTTTCTGCTCTAAAAATGCCCATTTTGGGGTTTTGACAGACCAAAACACCGGCTACTGGCCTAACTATCCCAAAACCCCATCACACACCTCAAAAATTATACAATAGACTTGCACAAACTTACGGTACTCCGTTCAGATCACCCGTTTCAAACTTATGCAACTTTTCGCTCCTAAAATGCCTAATTTGGGGTTTTGACAGACCAAAATGCCGGATATCGGCCTAACTACCCTAAAACCCCATCACACACTTCACAAATGATAAAATAGACTTGCACGAACTTACGGCAGTCAGTTCGGAATTCCAGTTTGAAACTTATGCTACTTTATGCCGTTCTTACTATTTATACATATAAAAAAATATATATTCACATTCTATGTTCATATATGTGTATATATATATATATATATATATTTAATAAGGGTTCTAATATATATCATTTGATCTTTATTTTAGATTGATCGAGATTATTGCGCCGCTGTCTTTCTGTTCTGCATCTGGACTTACTATTTTCATTTGTTTTTTTTCTTTTAATGAACAGTTGTAGTTACATTTTCTGATACTATTTTTTATTTTTGTATTTATTGAAAAAATTTACTTATACAATTGTAAGTAATTAGTATAATATATATATATATATATATGCATTTTTCTTTTAATATATTCATTTTAGAATATTTGGATTTTATTGTATATTAGGATGTTTGATGCAAGTTTTGAACAGGAATAAAACAAAAATAAAAATAAATAATACAGGTCAAAATCAGGTGCAGGGAGCAAAAAAAAACTTTTAGCGATGCACAAAGAGGCGAAGCTAATAGCAAAGGAATTAATTTTTAGCGACGCTTCATATTCGTCGCAAAAGAATGACATTAGCAACGCACATAGAGCGTCGCTAAAGGTTGGAACAATACACTATTTGCGATGCGTCGGGTGCGTCGCTAATAGTAACCATTAGCGACGCACCATAAGCGTCACTAAAGGGTCTTTTTAGTGACGCCCATTGCGTCCATTTATAGTATTCGCAACGCCCATACTTGATTATTAACGACATCAGCTGCACGTCGCTAATAGTTACCTTTAGCGATGTACATACATCTAAGCGTCACTAATAGTATTTGCGACACGATTAGTTGCGATGCATGGAGCGACACTCAAATGTGCGTCGCCAAAGAGAATTAGCGACGCCTTTGAGCGTCGCTAATAGTGTTTTTTCCTGTAGTGTGAAGACAATTCAAAGCATGGGCTAGTCTACTAAAATTGAATACAGAGCAACTTTTGTACGCACAGATTATACTCTTCTCTTCCACTCAATATATAAATAAGTAAACATATGAAATGAGACAAATAAACAATAAAAGAAACAAATTTTTAAGTATGCAATTCAAAACTAAGCCAATTTTTACACCAGTCGTAAGAATAATAGCAAAAAAATTAAAAAAAAAAAATAGATAACACAACCAAAATAAATAGTTAGGACTCTACATATTCAACAAGGAAAAATAAAATAAATATAAAAAAACATGTAATATTGCTTTCAGATCCTTCAGATGAATTCAAGTTCAGTTCAAGTGAATCTCATTAAGATAATCTCGACACACTAAACCCTCATTAAACAGAGCATAGTTTTGTTTATTGACTCAAGAAAAAGTTGTATATTGAGTCTAGGAATATTAATGATACAAAGAAAGATATCTATGGATATCTTTTCAATGAAGTTTTTTATGAAATAATGTAATTTACTGATTAATCAAAAAGTTCTTCTTTTTAATAAAAATCATGAATTGATAGACGCATCAAAGCACACACCTTTTCATTATTACCTTTTTGGTTAATTCTAGTAAAGTTCAACAGAATCTGGTTGAAATGAGATTAAGAACGGTTTTCTTTTTGAATACTTTTTACATGAGTTCAAAAAAAAAAAAAAACAATTGAACCATGAAACCCTTGAGTAAGGCTGAAAGGAACAACCAACAAATACATCATACATGCAAAAGATCAATAAGAATTTACATCAATTCCATAAATTCCAGTAAAATCAAATGCAATCTGATTAAAATTAAAGTTTATATATATAGATATATATATATATATATAAATATATATATATATATGACATAAAACTCCATTGACAATAACAAATAACACATGCAAGTATGTGAATGTATATTAAAAGAAAATCATCCAAACATACCCAGAACTGGAGAACTCAAATAACTTCCCGGTGTTTGAGAAAATAATGACCGCAACCTCAGCATTGCAGAGAACCGCAAGTTCATGAGCCTTCTTGAGCAACCCAGAACGTCTTTTGGAGAATGTGACTTGCCTGCTATTCGCTTTATCTACGGACACCAAATCTACAACCTATATGTAAATGCAAAAATGAGAGAGAACATTGATTTTGTGAGAATGAGGGGATCACCCAATCGAATTTATTGAGAAATTTAGTCAACACTCACCGAAATACACTTGAACAATGGAACTTAATCTATCAGTTCTATCAGCCACAAAAATATAGAGGCCTTCATAGTATAGCAGGTGCTGAAGTTTAGAGAGACTCTAGGGTTTCAACAAGGAGATATTGCAGATTTTGTTTCCATTATTTTAGAGAGTGTTGTAATTATATCTATACATGTTTACTTTTTCAAAGAGATGAATACAAGAGTCTTTTGCAAATACAAATATGCCTAATGTGGGAGGGAAGTTTTATTTTACCAAATATAAAATCGGCAACTTTGTAAGAAATAAAGAAGTGCGGCATTTATAAAACTACCATTTATTGCAAGCATTCTAATAAAAACTGCAGCTAATTAGCGGCATTTCAGAACAACCGTCGTTAATTAACGGCATTTAAAAATACCGCCACTAATTATTGGTGATTAATTAAAAGTGTTATTTTTTATTAATTAAAATGACATCATTTTTATAAATTAAATGGAGTTTAAAGGAACCGCCATTTATTTAGTGGCGTTTTTAAGAAAACGTCTTAAATGTGTGGCATTTTATGTGAAATGCCACTAATTTATGACAATGTTTTAACATTGCCGCAAAATTTTCGTCGCTAAAGCCCTGTTTTGTTGTAGTGCATGCTTCCAATGCAAATAATTTCACCTCTTTTGGAGTTGTCCCCAAAATTCACATATCCACCATCTTTTGAAGTGAGGGATATGAACTTGGCTTTATCTCCATTCATGTGCCTTGAGCATCCATTATTAGTAAACCATTTGTCCTTGCTTGAGGAGGACTTTAAGCACACCTACAAAATCAACTCAAGTAACTACTTTTGGTACCTAAACTTTTTTGGGGTCCTTGAGGGTTAGTCTTAGGTAACCAAGTTCCTTTTGGAACCCAAATCACTTTGCCTTTATCCTTCATGCCTTTTTGTATATTTTCTTAAAGATTGTGTATGAATGGTTGCATTTGAATTAGAGGCCCTTACAAAGAAGATTTGATAAGACTTTTGTTTAATATGGACATTATATCCCAAACCCGTTTTATCAAAAACATATTTTTATTGTGAGATGATTTTATCTAGAATTTCACTTCCCATTCTAAACTTTTTGATGGCGAAATTTAGATCATCCGTCTTCTTCTTGAGCGAAGTGTTTTCTTCCTCAAGATCCTTATTTTTTACAATCAAGGAATCCTTTTCTTTATTTAAAATTTCATTTTGATCATTTGAAATTTGAAGATCATTTGAAAGAGAGGAGATTTTATTTTTAAAATTCTTGTTTTTAAAAAGATTTTCTCAAATTCATCATGCAATTCCTCAAAGGTATTTTCTAATTCTTCATAGGAAAGAGACAAGTCAATGTTTAAGTTGATCTCATCTTCATGAGCCATGAGGCAAAAGTTGGTTACTTCTTGGTCACTTGATTCCTCATCCGATTCATCCTAAGTAACTCTTATAGCCTTCTTTTTGTATTTTCTTCATTCTCTTTTAAGTTGAGGAAACTTCAATTTTATGTGTCCCAGTTTATGACATTTGATGTGAACTCCGCCAAATTAACGAGACCCGTCAATGAGATAAGAATCCAAGATCGTTTTACAATCAGATCTGAATGGTAGACCTCGTCGCGTTGTTTATGACAAACAAGAACCTCAGTATATATAAACATCAACCCGTTGTTTAGTGCGAAACAAGAACCTCGGTATAAGGAAGACGCCACAAACGGTGGTGGAAATCCATTTGATAATTCGTTGGTGAACGCCACGGAAAATCCCGATAAGTTTAGATATTTCTTCAAAGAACCGCATAGAAAAATTACTCTCACAATTTTTACTGAAAAACTGATCTTCTGCCAAATGCGGCTACAAGTTCTTTTTAAAACATTCTATGAAATCCTAGGGCCGAATAAGGCTTACATCAAATAAAAGACATGGGCTAAACATTTTTAGGCCCAAAACATCCTAAACTACCGACTAAAAAATAATAAAAGAAATCCACTAATAAAGTTAAAATTTCGCGTAGCCAAAAACGTCATCAGTGTAGGTACAGCAACTTTAAACCAGTTTTAGACCTTGATGCAGCCCGAATCTCGAACAAATCAAAACATGAAAGTTGTATAAATATTCTTTGTCTTTCCATAGCATCTTGAATCATTTCAATCAGAGCTCGGATGAGAGAGTTATACCCAGATTACAAAGCAACATCAAAACTGTACAAAAATCACCCAATTAGCGTTTTTGTGCACTTAAATTCTTAGCTCTCGACCTTGTGATTGGTCCATTTGAAACTTGTAAAGGATCTTTAAGACTCGGTCCACCATGGTGCCCATCATTCCCCCTCTCTTCACAAGGATTCGACCTCGAATCTTTAAGACTCGATCTGTCATGGTGCCGATCATTCCCCCACTCCTTAAAAAGATTTGACCACGAATCGTCACCTGCATCAAAGGGAGAAAGACATATATATATATTTATGTTTTGTGTACTCTTTTTTTTTTTGCTAGAAGAAACGGCGCAACAAGACGCACCAGTGCATGTTTTTGTGTTTCAAAAGACAGAACTAACGTGTTTCAAGAAGCAGCTGGAACGTGTAGCAAAAGAAATGGGAGATTTGAAAAAAAAGGAGAATAGAGGCTATAGCTTGGGATTAGAAGCAGGCTGAAGAGAAAAGACAAAAAAGAAAAGAAAAGCAGAGAAGACAACAGCTGGACTGAATAATAAAAAAAAAAAAAAAAAAAAGAAAAGAAAACTAAACAGGGAGAGAAAAGAAAGGCTACGGATTGAGATTTGAAAGAAAGAAAATAGAAAGCTTGCGGCGGCTAGCAGCGGTTGGATCTTGGCACAAAAGCAGAATAGAATTCTTTTTTCTTTTTTTTTTTTGCTCTATTTCGCTGGACAAAGGCTGCAGCTAAAAAAAAAAAAAAAAAAGAACAGTAGGCAGAGAAAAAAGAAGAAAGAGAAAGAAGAAAAGGGTTGTGCTTTTTTTTTTTTTTTTTCAAGGATAATAATTCTAATGTAAGAATGAAAAAGGATAAATTAGACCTGATTTGTAGTCTGAGTTCTGATACCAAATGATGCGAACCCCACCAAATTAACGAGACCCGTCAACGAGATAAGAATCCAAGATCGTTCTACAATCATATCTGAATGGTAGACCTCGACCCGTTGTTTACGACAAACAAGAACCTCAGTATATATAACCTCAACCAGTTGTTTAGTGCGAAACAATAACCTCGGTATAAGGAAGACGCCACAAACGGTGGTGCAAATCCATTTGATAAGTTGTTGGTGAACACCACAGAAAATCTCAATAAGTTCAAATAGTTCTTTAAAGAACTGTGGAGAAAAATTACTCTCACAATTTTTACTGAAAAATTGATCTTCTGCCAAATGCGGCTATAAGTTCTTTTTAAAACATTCTATGAAATCCTAGGGCCGAATAAGGCCTACATCAAATAAAAGACATGGGCTAAAAATTTTTAGGCCCAAAACATCCTAAACTACCGACTAAAAAATAATAAAAGAAATCCACTAATTAAGTTAAAATTTTGCGCAGTCAAAAACATCATCAATGCAGGTACAAAAACTTCAAACCCGATTTAGACCTTGATGCAGCCCGAATCTCGAAAAACTCAAAACATAAAAGTTGTAGAACTATTTGTTTTCTTTCCATAGCATCTTGAATCATCTCAATCGAAGCTCGAATGAGAGAGTTATACCCAGATTACGAAGCAACATCGAAACTGTACGAAAATCACCCAATTAGCATTTTTGTGTACTTAACTTCTTAACTCTCGACCTTGTGATTGACCCATCTAGAACTTGTAAAGAATCTTTAAAACTCGGTCCACCATAGTGCCCATCATTCCCCTTCTCTTCAAAAGGATTCGACCTCGAATCTTTAAGACTCGATCCGCCATGTTGCCCATCAACATTCATAGCAAGTTGAGGTTCCTTCTTGCTCAATTACCCTTTTTGTTGTTTTTTATTTTGTTGCTTCCTTCTTAGCTAGCTTTTGAATTTTCTTGTGATCAAGGCAACATCCTCATCATTTCCTTGGTACTCTTCTTCTTTTTCATTTCTATGTGATGAATATTTAAGAACAAGGTTCTTCTTTGGTTTGTTCTCCTCTTCATGGCTTTTTATGGTAAGTTCATTAGTTATAAGAGATCTAACTCATAAGACTTAGCTTGTGGAGATCCTTTGTTTCTTGAATGGCCGTCACTTTGGCTTTCCATATCCTTGGAAAATATCTAAGGATTTTTCTCACCATTTCTATATTAGTATAACTCTTGCCAAGAGTTATCAAAGAGTTAATAATATTAGTAAAGCGAGTAAACATTTCGGGTATGGACTCACTATCATATACCTTAAATTGTTCGTACATATGAATTATTATACTAATTTTAGATTCTTTGACTTAATTTGTACCTTCGTATGTAACTTCAAGTTATCTCATACTCTTTTACGGATTAGCAACTGGACATTCTATTAAACTCATTTGCATCTAAGGCACAATATAAATTACTCATTACTTTAGCATTTATTTAAATGAGTTTGAGATCCTTTTCATCCCATTCTTGTTCTTCTTTAGCAACTTTGGTGGTGCTAGTAGAACTTTCAAACTTCATAGGAATATGAGGCCCATTTTTTATGACCTTCTATCTTTCATAGTCTAAAGCTTGAAGATAAATCTTCATTTTAGCCTTCCAATAAGTATTATTTTGGCCATTAAATAAAGGAGGTATGTTTGTCGATTGCTTTTCGGTAAAGACGCTTCTTACAACTTTTTTCATATCTTTTCTCTTAGAGTGTTAACTCTATTTTACAAGAGACGAGTTCTGATACCACTTGTTGCCCAGATATTTACCCTAGAGGGGGGTGAATTGGGTCTATTGCAAATATTGGTTTCTATTCGAACTTTAAAAATAAATGTTGTAAATACTCAAGTAAATAAAGAGTAGAGAGAGAGAGAGAGAGAGAGAGTGCAAACACAACGATTTACGAGGTTCAGAAAACTTCCTATGTACTCAACTCAAGCATCCCCACTTGAGTTTTTTCACTTTTGTGACCTCCTTGCAGATGGATATCAAACATTTACAATGCGAAGACAACAACCCTTTTATCTTAACAAAATGTTTGCCTTACCGGGTAACACCTACACACAGCTCTCACCACAATGAGATGATACAAAGATGTTTACCAAATAGAACTCTCTTCTAGAGTAGTTTTGGTGTAATAAGATGCTGACTCTCTATAGATAGATCATGTGTAAGCTTAGGATATTTAAGATGAGTAAAACTTTCAGATTTAGGTATACAATGGTTAGATCTAAAGTCAATAGCAAAGATGTAGAAGTGTAAACATGTAAGAGATGGCATAGAATGCCTTAGAGATCCTCTATTTATAGCCCTTAAAAGAATATGTTTGTTGCTTTTCAAAAAGAGTTGTTGCCCCTATTTTTTGTTTGTTCAAAATTTGAATTTCGAAGTGCTAGAATAACAGAATTAGTCAACTACAATGAGGACTGGTCGACTGATTAGGTCAACTGATTTGTCTAGAGGGCTTGAGGTTCATTTGGTCAAGAACAATTAGTCCACTAGTTCTTTGGGTTAATCGTTTGGTTTTATTTGTACACTATTTTTGCCTTTGAGAAGTGGTTGACTGATTCTCCTTAGAGATCGACTGAATTGAGCAATGAGTCTTTAAGTTGTTTTGAAAAATATCACCCAGTTGACTAGTTCTTAGAACTGGTCGAGTGGTTTGATTAGTGTAAAAATAATCCTTTAAGAATTAGTTGACTGGTTTCATGAATTAGTTGACTGGTTTGGACAGTGAGTGTCTTCTTAGCTTATTTTTCTCAGTGTACTTTTATCAAAACCTTTTGATCTTTTAAAACTTAAGATATGACAATGTTTTGTTCTGAAAAATCAATTGAGGTTAGTTCTTAAATGATCATTTTAAATAGTAAGAGCTTACGATCAATGATCAATCTAATCCTACGTCGCCCAAAACCTAAAATAAGAGAAATGAAAGTCTTCATTTGACTTGTCTAGAATCCTTGGGCTTGAGTATGTTCATTTGCTCGAATCATCACGATAGCATTCCACTCGATTTGATATTTGTTTTGGAGCATATTCTTGAATGGAATCCTTTAACTTGATGGACTTTATCATTTCTTGGTCAACAATCTTATTTAATCTAGATGACTTATTTGCATTGATACTTGGACAAAACATTAGTCCAACATTAGTCCATTGGATAATGTTTTGTGATTATCAAAATTACTGAAATGCCCTTAGTTGAAAACTTTTAAGACTAACAAATCCTGTACACAAGTCCAACCATGTACTAACTTTGTTATTATTGCATCAACAAGCACAAAAACTGATCGTGCAAGATACTGTAATATTTTTTGTAGAATATGCATTCATAAACCTTGAGGCAAAAAATTCAATTGTTAATGAATGTAGGACCATGTTCTCAGCCATTTAATATGCTAATGAAGGTTTTAAGTGTTGGGAGTGAAGGTAGAAATCTGTTCTCCATGAATTAAGATTGAAATTTCACGGACTAAAATTATGATTTTTTTAAATGAAATTTCACATGTAATATAAATATTATTTGATGGATTTATATTTTTAGAGTCAAATATATAAATTTTTATTAAAAACCACTTTATATATTACAAGTTATTGAGTTTTAAAATACAAAAACTTTGTTCAAATGAATGTTAATTCTTACAATTGAACTGCTACCATCACATGAATATTTACTCTAAGGTCAAAAATATCTTATAAAAATATAACTAATTCACACATGGATTTAGCCACTGATATGTGTAATACTCAAAAATTTTTGAAGTTAAATTATTGAAATTTTTAAATAATTAACTCTGAGCAATAACATTGTGTTCTTTTGGATGAGTTGAAAAAAAATAAAATTTGAATAAATAATTACGAAAAAATATCGTTTGAATTAAGTTATTTAGTATTTAAATAAATACATTTAATGAGTACTTAAATATCGTACTATTTGGATCAATTTTTAATAAGGATCCGTCAATAAATTAAATTAAATATCTAACAAATTAAAAAAAATTATTTTAAATTTAAAAAACACATCAAATACTGACTATAAGTTTAACTAAACCGTCATTATCTCGCAACAAAACAAGTTTAGTGCATTTAATCTTTCTTGCCATTATAAAAAATATTAGGGCAAATTACATTTACCTCCCCTGAAGTTTCTAACAATTACAGAAACATCCCTTATAGTTTCTGAAATAACACTGTCCCCCTTCTGGTTTACTGATTTGTAACAGATTCCCTTCTACCGTCTTGTTAGTTGACTAACGGAATTCGATGATGTCAACTTCAAATTTTATTCAAATGACAACTTTGCTCTTAAGGTTTTCTCTCTTCTCTCTCTAAACCCCCCCCCCCCCCCCCAACACATATATATAAATAATCACATGAAAAATTAGGTCATCATAGTCACTGTAAATTTTTTTTTTCAAAAAAATAAAAAATCAATTAAATAAATCCAAATCACTGTAAATTTTTTTTTCAAAAAAATAAAAATCCAATTAAATAAATTCAAGTCACTGTAAATTTTTATTTTCAAAAAAATAAAAAATCAATTAAATAAATCCAAATCACAGACAATTTTTTTTTTCAAAAAAATACAAAATTAATTAAATAAATCCAAATCACTGTAAATTTTTTTTTCAAAAAAATCAAAAATTAATTAAATAAATCCAAATCACTGTAAAAATATTTTTTTTAGAAAAATAAAAAACCAATTAAATAAATCCAAATCACTGTAAATTTTGAGTTGATCCTCGATGCCTAAACAATCCCTCTCTCTGTCAAACACCACCATCGCTATTCTCTCTCCCTCCCCTTCCTTCCACCCGCCACCTCCACCGACGTCCACCACCATCGACAGCACCACTGCTTTCCAACGATTGGATTTCACTTGTGATGATGTCCTGGATTCTTTGAAGGAGGACAACATTATTGGGAAAGGCGGTGCAGGCATTCTTTACAAGGGGGTCATGCCTAGTGGCAATCAGGTTGTAGTGAAAAGGTTTGCACATGTGATGTGCAAACCAAATTTATTTTTCTATAAAACTATAAATACTCTTTCTTTGATGCCCACACCAAAAACAATGGTGTTTATTGCAGGTTTAAAACAGTAACAGCAGTGCAATTAACATGAAGTAGCAACAAGGAAATTTATATAAGAAAAAACCCCTCAATCACAGGGAGAGCAGATAGAACTTCCTCTGCTGCCACGCTACACACACACACACACATATATACATATATACCTGTTGCAGCATCACTCTCTTTCTCCCCAATTTAAACAAATCATAAAAAAGAACCTAAAATGCCAAAACCATAGCAGCAAACCATGAACACCAGCAGGAGCTTGAATAACAGAAATTCAAAGCCACCGTGTCACAAGTCACCATGGTCGCCTGTTTTCCTTCCACCACAGGGTTGCGAACCGAACTATCAAAACTGTACCCATCTGATCAAAGCTTGATTCAACCAAACAGGTCTACTGGTTCTTGGAATCGAAGCCTCCTGATCAGTAACACTGCAAATCCTACTATCTCAAATCCCAGTCTTTGGAACAGCAGCTCCACTCATACCATTGGGACTTTTCTGAACCCAAATCAATGGCCTGATCTAACAGGCTATGGCTCTCCTACATGATCTTCACCACCCATTCTGTTCTTCGGCCGCCAACCATATCCAAGCATCTAACTGATTTTCCTGTAAAAGAGGGTTTTGTATTCTAAAACCCTCTTTTGAATATACACACACACAATCACATACAAAATCTCTCTTAATCTGCAATCCCTCTCTCTTTCTTACAAACCACCACCAAGTGGCCCAGATCAACGATGGTGGTGGAGCGGCCATGGGTGGCTGGCTGGTGTTGTTCTGGGTAAAGAAAATAAGAGAGAGAGGGAGGTGAGATGGATTGGGAGTAGGGAGAGAGAGAGTTGAGAGAAGAAAAAATAAAAGAAGAAAAAATAAAAAAAATATTATTAAAATATAAGAGTAATTTAGTAAATGAACTAATTTCGTTAACGAAGTTTGGGGCCAATTTCTGACAGGTGCAGTGACAATGTTATTACAATGTTATTTTTGAATTATAAAAAAGATTTTTGTAATTGTCAAAAATTTTAGAAAAGTAAATATAATTAACTTAAAATATTAAAGAAGCTGACGCGGAGGCAGAGTGTCGCATCAACAGGGCTTCGACTTTGGCGCTTCTTTTTATTTTTTCTTCAATTTGAATGGAGCTTCTCTCGCAAGCTTCACACAGGCAGCATTATTCTGATATGGTAACTGCCGTTTGAGATAAGGCCGTAATTTGAACTATGCTCTGAAGGAGACGCCCACCTTTGAGGTCTCGCTATAGCTGTTATATCCGCTTTCAGATTTCTTCTGTTTTTTGGTTTCCTTCCTCAAAATTATCTCCAGGGCTTTCTAAAACAATCGCATTTTTTCCCCTCATGGTGCCCTGGGTCTAATCGCTATTGAGGATGAAGAAAGCCACTAGGAGATCTTCCGTTGGACCAAACATTGGAAGCAATTCGGTACCTTTTTCCTATCCATTTTATTCTCTGATATAGATTATATGCAGATTTACTTTTCCTTTTGTACGAGTAACTTAGTGATTGTTAGCATAACAAATAATCGGATAACATGTAATTTTGGTGGATTGTTTTACTTGTGTGCATTGTAAGTCATTTTTTCTTTCTTCCCTTCGCAATACTAACTCAATAGCCAATTTTGAAGAGCATAAGCTCCTCCTAGTTAAAAATTGTTTACTTTGTGGCTTGGTTCTATTTTTCATTTTTGGGCCATTTCGCTTTCATCTGATTGGCAGGTGAGCCATTTTTTAAAAGAATAAAAAAATGAAAATCAATTGGGCCTGCAATGGTGAGTTCATCGTTGGCTAGAACTATACCATTTGTTTTTGTTTTTTCCTTTTGGTTTTAGGTTCTTGTCATCATCCATTGGTCATTTCTCTATACCATATATCTATTCAGCGAAACAAGAGGATTTTTTTTTTATTTTTTATTTTTATTTTTGAATAATTACCATGATAAATGTTCTATTGTTGGATATCGCAAAAGATGTAAGGGGCAGGCTGGTGACATTCGTAAGCTTAAGGATTCAAGTCTAGCAAGAAAAAAAAATTGTAAAAAAATTGTGGCATATCTGTTTACTGGCGAGAAATTATATGGTCCTGGATCATTGACTAAGTCGATGGTCCTAAGCAATCACATATGTCAACAAAAGTTATTTTTACCGTCTCCTACAAACTCATTGTTACAATGTATGCTTTCACATCCAAAATATTTTGTTATTATTTAATAAATTTGATTTATTATTATTAAGTTTCAAATTATCATGCATGTGGATGTTGTTATTTTATATCATAAGATGGTTAGTTCTTGAATTATTATTGAAAATAGTTCATGTACATAAATGAGATTTATGTACAGGAGATATGAACTTATGATCAAGAAATTCTAGAATTGTTCGCAGTCATTGATGAGACTGAACTTCTTGTCTGTAAGACTGTAATATACTTGATCTCTATATGATAGGATGGTTTATCTCAACCACTAGAGTAGTAGACTATGAGTTATTGTATTGGTGTATTTGGAATACACTGAACTGGATCACTATAAGAAACACGTCATATAAAGCTGTCATCTTTGACGTGTTCTTATATTCACTATTCGCAAGAAGCTTTTAATCTTGAGAGAATAGTGGACTCAAGTTCTTAATGGTAGTAACTTTGAGTTTTCAACGAGTGAGGTCTTTTAGATCAACACCTTGGTATCTTGGGAAATTATATTAATTCAATTGATTAATTACTAAAATTTGGATCCGGTCTTTTCAATAAATTGTTTATTGAGATGTTGAC
This sequence comes from Nyssa sinensis, assembly GCA_008638375.1. Taxonomy (NCBI): domain Eukaryota; kingdom Viridiplantae; phylum Streptophyta; class Magnoliopsida; order Cornales; family Nyssaceae; genus Nyssa; species Nyssa sinensis. The sequence continues at coordinate 3,657,262 of CM018050.1, forward strand.
CGTTTTATAGTGATTAATAATTGGTGAATTAAGTTATAAAAATAATTAGGAATTGGTTTGACGGTGTATAAACCCAAATCCTAATTATTGATATCCACATAGAAGGGCCTATTGTCTATGTTTAGTGATTATGGGTTTTTCTCTATTTCATCAGATTAGAGTGCAATTCTAATTATTTAGTGGAATTAATTGGCCATTAATTAATTAAGAGTTAATTAGAAATTAATTGACTAATTGGAGCTGATTTGGTGAGATCCTAGATTCCTCTTTTTGCCCTAATTTTGAAAACCCTTATAAATATGTGATTTAAAAGGGATAGTCGTATAACAATAAAAAATTATTTTTCTTGCGAGAGAGAAAAAGAGGAGTTCACTCTCCTCTCTTGTATACGGTTTGGATAGAGGGAAAAGAGGAGAAGACTTATAGGAGTAAGAGAATGAAGATTGCATCAATCTTTTCAAAAAGGCTTTTTCGACAATCAAGATTATCAAGAATAAGATAATTTTAACTCTTTTTTTAAGATTGTATGATTCATGTAAAGAAAAATATCTAAATAGATTTTTGAAATCGCTTCCGCTGTAGTTACGAACCCAACACCCATATGTTATACACGTCAATCTGTGATTGGTTGGACCATTGGTCCCGGACCATTCAATAAATTCTCGTTTATTGGCAGCCATTGTGTTACTTTACTTCATTTTATGTATAGCTGTTGTATGTTTGTGAAGTTGTTGTAGTTTGTCGATATAAGGGGTAGAATAGAGGGCATTTGGTTGGTGGAATCTGTACAAAAATTTCTTTTGATTAATAAAATTTATCCTTACTGGGGTAACTGAGTAGAAAAAAATCTCAGTTAAGTCCTCTGTTCACACTTGGGTCAACCAGGTAGGGTAAGGTCACCCTCTTCAGTACTCATGATGAACAGAGTTTAAGGAATATGTGTAACTCTGAAAGCTTAAGGAAAAGGAGTCCTGTTATTCTGAAAGTTAAAGAAAAGGAAAACTGTTACCTGTATGCTGTGGAAAGTTGTCATTGACCTTTTGTATATGCAGTTCCTCCTTAATTTCTAAATTGTTCATTGTAATCCTAGATCACCATTACTTTAGGTGCCAAAAATGACTATATATAGTGATACATCTCCTTTTTCCATTTCTTGAATAAGAGATCTGGATTTTGAAATAATGAATTTTCAGAATTTCAGATCTGTGGATGACCTGCATAGAGAATCTGATGATGTTAAAGTTAAATGGATAAAAAACCATATACCTTTGGGGAGGGGAATGGGTAAATAGAATGTGCTATAATTCAAAGCAAAAGTGACAGAAACCCCAATGTAATCCTGTTTTATTCATTTAGGATGCTACTTTTACATGCCATATAGATGCACATAAATTAACTTAGAAATGCACTCAATCAAGTATCATGATTATTTATCTATTTATTATTATTCATTTTGGATGCTACTTTTACATGCCATATAGATGCACATAAATTAACTTAGAAATGCACTCTATCAAGTATCATGATTATTTATCTATCTATTATTATTTATTTTTGTGTGCAGGTTAAGAACTTCAGTTCTAGATTTTCCTTGCGATCATTTGTCAAACGAGTTGGAACACTTTCAGACAGCCAAAGAAGAGCCATAGAGAGCATGGGATTTGGAAATTTACTTCACATGCAGAATCAAATGATATGCAAAAACCTTCTAGTTGAATTGATGGAAAGATGGAGTTCTGAGAAGCGTGCATTTATTCTTCTCCCAGGCAAGATCACAATAATGCCTATTGATGTTGCTTTGATTTTAGGAATACGAGCGACAGGTGATCCTGTAATCTTAAAAGAAGATGAACCTTTTTCAGAGTTAGAAAGAGAATATGGTGCTGCTCTCTGGAATAGGAAAATTACAATTACATCAATTGAGGAGAGGCTCGACTCTCTTGGTGGGATAGTTAATGAAGATTTTATTAGGTCATTTTTATTGTTTATATTTGGTACATTGCTTTTTCCAAATGCAAATGGGAAAGTAGATTCTCGTTATCTCTCTCTTCTCCAAGACTTGGATAAGGTGTGTCATTTTGCCTGGGGTGAAGCTGTTCTTGAGGATATATTTAACTGGTTGTGCAGAAGGAAAGAGATAAATGTGCAGTATGTAGGTGGTTGTCTTATTTTTCTGCAAGTAAGTTTCTAAATGTAGTGAAGTTTTAATGTTAGTGCCTCTAAGTTTTAAGGTGCTATTACTCATACAAGTAACACAATTGTTTAGTTTTTCATGATAGTTGGTTCATGATAGTTGGACCTCTGCTAAGGTTTTCAAGATAATAACGACACCACAATAATTTGTCTTAAATTAGTGCCTTTTTCCTTGGGTTTGAATGAAAGAACTGCATTCTCTGCAATGCCGAATAATGCATTATGTAAACTTCTATTTTTGGTCTGCACGTCCCTCTCCTGGGTTTTGCAAAAGGGTGTTTTAAGTAATAGTGTAAATTGTAATACAATAGCTAGCTAATTAATGTTCTCCTAATATTTGTGCTAATGTAAAAGGTGTTCAAGTGTTTACTTTTTTTTTCTGTTGTCTTAGTCCATTTTATCTTAATGTGAACAGATATGGTGTTATGAACACATTGATATTGCTCGCCCTAGTATGCTAGAGTGCCCCTTGACATTCCCTCGTGTATGCCGATGGGGAAATAGTAGGTCTCATCATAGACAATGGTTCACTTCCAAGTTTAAGGAACTGCAAAAGAATCAGGTATAAGTGAGATAACATATATATGTTAATTCTCATTGCAATTCATTTGTTTTTTCTGTATCTTGAGAAGTGATATCTTTGGTCCTTCAGTCTCCACAGTACGAATTTGGGTTGGTTGGAGGCTTGGAGCAACAAAGCATGTAGGGCTAGTGTTATACTTTGTCAATAGCTGCTAATTGATTTACCCATGGTGTCTGAGCCTGTTATATCATCTACGTTAATGTGTCATGTTTCAATTTATGCCACTATTAATTTTCATTTGACCAGTTACATGTCTACAATTTAATCCATTTTTAGATACTTTGGAAGCTTCAATTGTCTTCTGATGAGTCAGAAATTGCTATAATTAAGGAGTTATTAGAGGCACAAAGTGACAACATAGAGCTTTACATGTCACAGGACTCTTCAATGAATGTTTCAGTTGATCATGTAAGTTCTTATCACTTGCATGAAAGAAAGAAGTTTCTCATATTATAATATTCTGCAACTAATGATTCAGTTGTTAATGTGCACACTTTCCCATATATTTTTTATAATGCATTGAGAAGTTATTTCTTTTGTTCAACAGGGGAATAATGTGAGAATCAGACCTCAAATGATTGAGCAATTGGTCATTGATCTGGAAAATGAATCAGAAATGGATATAGTCAGAGAATTACATGGTGCACAAGAAGATTGTTCCGAGCACTCAAGGACTTCCCGAAATGTATCAGTTGTGTCAACGCGCAATACTGATTTTCTGTCTACATTTGATTATGAATCGGGGGTACAAACAGAGAATATGGACCAAAGATGGATATCACAAGATGATTCCACAGTTCTTATCATCAGTGATGTGAGTTTATGTTTACTTGTTTCTTGTTTTCTCTTTGTTTTTTTATCTATTCCTACTTCAAAAGGGAAGAAAGCTGAATTTATTTATTAGGAGGATGATGACGATGACTACCAAAGAAGAAATCAGATTTTAGAAGAGCAGAATATGGAATTGCAGAAAAAGCTTAATGACCTCAAGAAAGAAAACGAACTTCTGAAAAACTGGTTCACGTCAAGTCCAATGTTAGAAGAGCATGTAGAATTGAAAAAGGAAGTGGAGAGCTTGAGAAGAGAAAACCAACTTTTAAGCTTGTCCTCAATTGGTCTTGTGGCTCGATTGGAAAGACTAGTATTTGATGAGAATGTATATGTCATAGAAGAACAGAGCTCACCATGGATAGAAAATGGTAAATGGAACAAAATTACCATCTATTGAATGCACCCTCCAATATCTCTCTCTTTTTTCCTTTTTCTTTTACATTTTTTAAATGCTTCATAGAACAGCATGGTTTATAATGGTGATAATGTTTTTAACATATGTTTTCTTGCAGAAGATATTGTGGTCAACCATGAATGATGAACTTGTAGATACCAACCATATGTAATTATCATGTTTCTGGGTTGTGGCTCTGCACCCCCTTCATGCATGTGATAGTGAACTGACTTTGCCACCACATACTGAAGCTGAAATTGAATCTCCACTATGATTAACCTGAGTGAGTACAATTAGAAAGATGTGTGTAGATAAAATTATTTAAGTATTGCAAGTTGAAGGCAGGTAATCACAAGTGTTTTTTTGGCGTCCAAAAAACTGAAGAAACTGTATATTGCAGGCAGATGAATAACTAGAGACTTCAGTGCTATTTGAAGCTTTTAACTGCATTACCCTAGTCTGTTATTATTCTATCTTTCTTTGTAATTCTATCTCGGGTTTCTTTCTTCGGCCCAGGCTCATGTTGTGGACCTTTATTGTAAATTATGACTTATCACTGGATGAATAATGCCAAATATAGGACGTTCTCAAAGTTTCTCTGGTTTCATTGTTCTTCCTTTCTTCTGCCCAGGCTCCTGTCATGGACCTTGATTTTAAATTATCACTGGATGAATACTGCCAAAGGTAAGACATTCTCAAAATTTCTTTTGTTTCTTAAAATCATGTAAAATAAAACTATGGTTTAAAAATTTGCATCTGTTAGGAGTTTTGGCAGACAACCATGATGAGTGAGGTATATGTGATTCAGCTGCCCCAAGAGATGCTAGAGTCTTGTTACATATAAAAAAATATTATTTGGAACCCTCATATTGGAAAGCAGAGGCTAGGTGTCAATGCTAGTTGCAGCGTGTCATGAAGTTGGGGGGGCCATGATGCTTAGTGCTTGTTTCGCGTCGCGGGGGAGGGGAGATATAGCGGTCTGTCCCTGCGATTTGGGAATGGAGCAAAAAGGGACGGGGAAAATGAGTGGCACGGGGCTGCGATTCGGGGTTTTGGATGTATGGTCAAATGGCCTCTTAGTCCCAGACACCTATGATTTGAAATGGAACTAGACTGGCCCTCACATGGACGATTCAACGGTGACCACATATTTGCAGCTTAGAAGCTATCAATAGAGATTATAATAATCAGCTTCCTTATTAATTTTTGGTTATGTCTTCTTCTATTTCAGTTCACCTGAAAAAAAAAAAAAAAAACTTTAGGCCTCGACATGGAGCAAAGTGGTATGGTTCAAGAAGGCTCAACCAAGGCAGGCTTTCATATTCTGGCTTGTCTGCAGAAAAGGGCTCGACTACCAGAAGTAGATTAAAAGATTGGGGATTGAATAGAGTGGACAAATGGGTATTTTGTGCAACTAATAGTGAGACAATAGAGCATCTATTTTTTGATTTCTTTATTCACTGCAAAGGTTTGGAGAAAAATCAGTCTTTGCTGCCTTCTTCAAAGGACTATTGCAAACTGGGTTAGATTATTCTGTGAGAAGAAGCAATCATTACAAATGATGTATCCCTGTTAGCCGCTGAAAGGAACAACAAAAAGGTTTTCTGGGGTAAAATGAAAGAAGTGGATTTCTTAGTCAGTCGTACAGTATCTGTATATACACATGAGAACTGGCTGCTAAGCTTGAATATTGGAGCATCAAATGATTACTACATCATCGGCATGCTAGTTCTTGATGTATGTATCAATATTGTAATTGCAATACAATCTTCTACAAGAAAGTGTTGTTTTTGTTTTTCATGGCCATTATTGAGTTTTTCTTTATACAAAGTCCTTGCGTTTTTTTACACCACTATATGAACTTTGAGAGAAAACTTTGGAGGCTGTTTGAAAAATTTTCAAATTGAATTAGTTTAGAATCATTCACTCTCCTCTTGTCATTGTTCAAATTCTAAGTTTTTGTTCTTATATAAAGGATTTGTGAACCACTATACTATTCAAATATAATTACAATTTATCAAATAATAAAAAATTCAAAATTAGTCTATAATTGATCATCTTATAATTAATATTCAATAAGTTAAATTTTTTAATAATTAATAAATTTTTAAAGAATGAAATTGGTTTCATAAGTAAATAATTAATAATTCTATTATTTAATAATTTATACTTTTTTAGAAAAAATATTTGTAATATTAATTATTAGAGTGATAAAATAGTTACATATGAGAAATTTTTTATTTATTAATTAATGAATGTGTGAGAAAATTAAATAACTAATAATTTTTTATTTTTTCATATATAATAATTATAAGAGGATTGCATGTGTATATGTACATCACAGAGATGTATCTACCTTTTCCAAATAGGCCTAGGGCCAACTATTAAAAAACCTGGCTCACACCATTCTGGGATGTCAATTACTGAAAAACAGAACCACTTACGTCCGTTAATTACGTTGGGAAATTCAGTTTGCAAATCACTATCCAGTATCTAATGTGACGTAACCGTATCTCATAAGATTTATTATGTTTTTAATAAGAGTAATACTAGTTTTATTTTTATATTTTATCAAAATTATTTATTTTTATGAGTTGACAGTATTATAATATGATATTCAACCAATACAAGACTGACAACTCATGAAAGTAAATACTTTTGATAGAATTTTTAAATAAGCCTATTATTATTATTTTAATAATTATAATAAAAAATATTCATATGATTTCAAAAAAAAGTATAAATTTTATTATAAGAAGTCACACCACATTACCGTGGCTTCCTGTTTCTTCCAACGTTTTTTGCCCTAGAGACAAGCTTCGCCCCTGCAACGATGCTATATGAAATAAGCAATAAAGAAGTTTGACAATTATACTAATTTTTTAAAAATATTTTAAAATTATATCAATTTTTTTTTAAAAAAAATTTAAATAAGAATATTATTTTTTTGTATTTTTTTAATTTTGACCAATTTTTTTAATTATTATTTTTATTTATAAATAAATATTAATTAAAACCTTCTTTGATTTAAAAATATAAATTATTTATTTAAATATAAATTTTATATCAAAAAAACTCTTTAAAAAAAGTTTAAAAAAATAATCAAAATTTTAAAAATACAAAAAATAAAATAAAAAAATAAAAGAAACAATTTTAACATTTAAAAAAAAATTATACTGAAAAAAAAATCAGTCTAATTTGTTAAAAATGTAAAAAAAATTTGTATAAATTTAAAAATTTCAACAGAAATTAATTATTTTTATATGTCATCCATGGAAAACTTGGTGTTGAATGTTGACCTGTAGGCCTCTCGAAAATGAAAAGTTCTTGGTTACATTTGAATTATTGTATAATATGTCGTATATAAAATTACAATAAACTCCTGCTTATGTAAACATGTGACATCTGACATGTAATCTAACTTTTGAAAACATGGTCAAAAGAATCCCCGAAAATCAGCTCTTTGAAAATAGCCAAGTAGACAGCAAGGTTGACAGCGTCCTTACAAGGTAGCTGTTGGTTTTCATTAAGACCTCCATAAATGAAAAGTGGGGCCTATGCAAAATCAGTTGGAGATCAGAGCCATTCGACAGTTCCCAAGAGGAGTGGACGGCTGCGATTATTCCGTACATCCACCAAACTGTCGGCATGGGAATATTAACCGTTCATTGCATTTTAGTAATTTTTAAAATGCGACTTAATTTTAAAATAAAAAATTATTATAACATTATTTAATTTCGTGCAAAAATTTTATACATCCTTATCATTCTTATTACTAAACCTTTTTTACTTGTCTGGGCGGGTGTGTGTGTGTGTGAGAGAGTAGCTTAGATACATAATAGTTGCTGCATATATATATATATAACCATCAAGGAGTTGTTTCATACAACCATCAAGCTTTCTGCATATATGATATAAACATCAAGGAGTTGTTACATACAACCATCATGATTTCTGCATATATGCTAGAAAATTAACTAGAACTCTAGTATGGAGGCTCGCTCAAGTGGGGCATCATGCTGTCTCCATCTTTATTCATACGATATACTATATTAGAAGCAGAAACTCAGCGTCTCCATCAACTTCACTGCACCCTGCAACATAATGTCAAGCAAACCAATATATACATACGGTTAGTAAAGCTTCATACACTGCTAACACACGCACAAGCAATACAATATTTTGCGTTAATATTTAATTCTTTAAAATAAAGAAATTAAAAGTGTAGATTCCTTCCATTGCTTAGACCTTAGGGTCATGCAGCAAAGGGACAGTTTGGAAAACCTAAGAAACTCATCACGATTTGGAGATTAATTAGTGAGAGGTAGAATGACTTGATCAAAGTTGAAAGATGGTCACGCAAACCAACATACAGCTTGCTCAGTTATTAAAACATGCAGACATTCACGTTTGTATATTCTATGAGAGAGAGAGAGAGAGAGAGAGAGAGAGTTACTTGGAGCAGTCGGTGCTAGGGCTGATCTTGTAGGGAATATTGACTCCACATTTGCCGGGCAGGTTGGCAGCATTGGCCAGGTTGAGGCCGGAGATGGCGCCAGCAGCTGATTTCAGGCAATTGCAAGCAATCTGGCGGTCTGCTGGGGTCTTGGCTGCGTTGTTGAGGCCCCTAACCCCGTTGCAGCAGTTGGCCGGCACCGCACCTCCAATACTCCTCAGGTAGCCGAGGCACGGTGTCAGACTGGTTATCACCGTACCGCATGTTATGGCCGCTTGGGCATGGGGTGCAGTCACCAGCATGCACATGAATACCACACAAGCCACCTTAAGCAATCCTGAGCTAGCCATTGGTATATATGACTACTTGGGAAAACGAAGAAACAATAATCTTTCAAAGCAAAGAATTAAGAGAGCAGTCAGGGTAGATAGCTAACACTCGGGCTATAAGCGTGCGTGTGTGTGTAGAAAAGCTTCTCAGATGTGCTGTTTATATAGAGAAGTGGCGAGTGTGAACAGAAGAGAACATGTGGTTATGAGAAGGATAATGTGACGTAGTTCTTGCATTTTTATTTAAAAAAATGCTTGAATTATATAATTGATGTAAAAATTATTAATTAATAAAATAATTTTTTTAAAAAAATAATTAATATAATTTTTTATTCAAATAAAAATATAAATAAATATTCATGATTCATAAAACACCACTATTACAAGGACGTCGGTTCTTGGGCGGTTGGCTCAATTCAATACTGAATTTAATAGATTCCGGCTACTGTACTTTAAGAAAAAAATAGAAAGAAAAAAGACGACGCAAGAGTAAGTTTAGTATGTGATTCAAGAATAGTACATATAATGCAAGTATAAAAGAAATTTACAAGGTTGTTAAAATCGTTATATTACGTTGAATTCTTTTGGGAGTTTGTACAATCGGATTAAAGATGGTAAAATTTTATAAATTTTTTTATAAAAATGGTTTAAGTATAAATGTAAAAACAAAATATTGTTAAAAATTGATAGTAAATAAATTTGAAATAAATAAATATTGTAAAATATTGTGAAACCATAATACTATATAAAAGTGTATGTATTTGTTTATAAAATATAAGTTTTATAATTTTAAAATAACACAAATTAATATTTTAAAGAAATAACGTAAAAAAATTTTCTAAATAACTAGCTAAATGTAGTAATATTTATCATAATTTAATGTTTAATCATTAAATAACTAGAGAATTTAGATATTTTTATGTTTAGTAAATGAAACGATCCTACCCTACTATGATCTGCCTATACACACACACACACTATAGATTTATTAAAATTATATAAATAGTAGAAATTAAGAATTGGAGAGAGTTGGCCAGTAAGGCGTGGTAACACTATCCTAAAATAACTGCGTCTCCCTACGTAAAAGGTAAAAGCAGCTACAAGTAGTCCAAGATATAGCCCGAATGGCTCCAAACAAATCTCGAGAGGACTAAAGTGCGCTGGGAGAATAAGGTGAACTGTCTTTCTTAGATTATCCAAAACTAAATATTGTCGACTATGAAAATAATACAACTAGAGAAGATGAAAGAAGAATTGCATTGAAAATCACATAAGAAAGCTATGAAAGAGATGCTTTGAAGCCTTTGCTCTCTTGGCTTCTTATAGACTAAGAATAAAGATGTTATAACTTTATGATTATAAAGGCTCTAATTTGTAACAATCCACAACCATAAAGCAGTACAATAAAATTGTATTAAAAGTGTCATAAAACTAAATATTTTGAAATAAATAATTTTTTTCGAAACATACAAAAATTCAATATATTCTTGGAAGCACGTCGTTAACACTCCAAAAATAAATTAACCTTACTTCTTAACACAATGAAAGAAAACAAACACAGTAGCTAGCTAAGTAAGGGTCGAACCCACAAAGAGTGTCCACAATTTATTTTCTACTTATTCTGACCAATTCCAAACTAAAATTAAATTAATAACAAAACAATAAATGGGGGGTTAGAATTTTGATCAAACTAATTACGATTGAAATGAAAATTAATAACAGAAATCAATGGATTAAAACTTCAGTTCTTCGGTTCAATCTTACTCTCGCAGTTAATGGAACAATCAATAAATTATAACATTATCCTCCCCTTCAATGAATCTAATAATCCTAGGTAACAACAAGCTCTGGTACCCGAAATTTTTCTTAATTCTTCACTAATGAAACAAGCTCTCCATTAGATTCTAACCATTACACAATTTAGAACAAGCTCTCTAAATTTAATATAATGGCAACATTAATATCTAGGAAATTAGATTATTTTAATCAACAATCCACAAGTTCGGACTGCTTAACTTAGGTCATGATAATCATAGCAATAAACAAAAGCTTGTCCACAATAATCTATCACTATTTGCCACAATTGATTAAGAACCATATCAATTACGTAATATACTTCCTGAATCTAGCAATTGATAATAATCTAATCAATTTAACAAGCCTTGATTAAATCAATCAAATCAAATATCAATAAAACAATTAAAATAGATTATCATGAATAGATTCATAAGAAAAGGGAGAAATAACATTACTGAATTTATTCAACCATTAAACTGTAATGAGGGTTCGAAATCCCTTTGAACTGAATTAAAAATCTAGCCTAACATACTTGAAAAAAAAAACTAATAAATTACTGTCCCTGTTTTCCGTTCTACCGCACAGCTCTCCTCCAATTTTCGTCGCACAGCCGCCTTCCTTTTTTTTTCCTTACTTGTTGGGTCAAAAACTTCCTGCACTAAAGGGTTAATAACATCAACAATAGAAACATGATTAATATCACTAGGGTACCTTATGACCTCATAAATATTGAATTGAATCTTTTCACCATCAAATTCCATGGTCAAGGTACCATTATGCACATCAATCATTGTTCTAGCTGTTTTCAAGAATGGTTTCCCCAATAAAATATGTGCAGGATTAGGAGATGTATCATCATCTATATCCATAATGTAAAAATTCGCAGGAAATATTAACTCATTCACCTGCACTAACACATCCTCAATCACCCCTTCAGGGTAAGCATTTGTATGATCAGCCAACTGTATAATAACACAAGTTTTTTTCCAAAGAACCTAGATTCAAAGAAGCATAAATAGATCGTGGTATGACATTAATAGAAGCTCCTAAATCTAACATGGCTCTTTCAAATCTAGTATTACCTATTCTACATGGAATGGTGAACATACCTGGATCTTTACACTTAGGGGGACGCTTTCTTTGAAGAACTGCTGACACATTCTCCCCCACACTTACCTTCTCATCATCTCTTAATTTCTGCTTGTTAGTGAATAATTCTTTCAAAAACTTTGCATACCTTGGCACTTGCTTAATTGCATCTAGTAAAGGAATATTTACCTCTACCTTGCGGAATGTATCTAAAATTTCTTTCTCTTGCTCCTCCTTCTTAGACCTGCACATCTGTATGAAAAAGGTAGGGGGTTAGTCTTAACTTGAATAGAAGGATTATGAATTACCTTAGATATTTCTGCCTCATTCTTCTCCTCCTTAACAACTACAGTAGTGGATTTTGGTACTTCCAATTGTTTTCCACTCCTCAATGTTATAGCATTTGCATTCTTTCTTGGATTAATAATAGTTTGAAAAGGTAGCTTACCTGAGCCTTGAGAATCCAATCGACCAACTGTGGTAGCAAGCTGACTTACCTGATTCTCCAGATTTTATATGGAAGTCCTTGTCTCTTTTGGAATTGCTGCGTATTGGTCATGAAAGCTTTAAACATATCCTCAAGAGATGTTCTAGAACTGGAAGGAGCTGCTTGTTGGGGTGGATACTGTTGTTGAACCTGTTGAAAACCGGGCTTCTTGTTTGGATAAGCATTCTGTATTGGCTGCCTATTTCCTCCATAGCTCAAATTGGGATGATTTCTCCATCCTGGATTGTAAGAATTAGAGTAGGGATCATATCGGCACTGAGGTTGTCCTGGGAAATTCCCCACTGCATTAGCTTGCTGAACAGTTTCATCTTTTTGCAATGTTGGACACACATCTGTATTATGTCCTGACAACGAACAAATTCCATACACTTTTGCTACTTGCATGTTTCCTACAGCCATTTGACGAACCAAAGCAGTTAAATCAGAAATTTGACTTTCAATGTTAGAAGTACTTACCTCATTCACCTTTTTAGGCTTGTGCTCCATTCTGGTTCCATATTGCTGTGAGTTGGCTGCCATGTTTGAGATCAAATTCCTAGCATCATCTGGGGTCTTATCAACCAGTGCTCCTCCACTAGCAGCATCTATCATACTTCTATCCATTGGCAATAGCCCCTCATAAAAATATTGAATTAAATGTTGATCATCAATTTGGTGTGGTGGATAACTCAAACATAACTTCTTGTACCTCTCCCAATACTTGTAAAGATATTCTCCATTATATTGTTTGATGCTACATATCTTTTTCCTTATATTAGCAGCCCTAGAAGCAAAAAAATATTTCTCCAAAAATGGCCTCTTCATCTCATTCCATGTTTGAATCGATCCGGAAGGAAGGTAATATAACCAATCCTTTGCCAAGTCTGCTAATGAGAACGGAAAAGCTCTAAGCTTTATCTGCTCCTCTGCTATTCCTTGAGGCTTCATGCTAGAACACACCATAAGAAATTCTTTCAGATGCTTGTATGGATCTTCACCTGTAAGACTACGAAAATGAAAAGTAGGCAAAAGATGTATTAGTCTTGATTTTAATTCAAAAGAAGCGTCTAAATCAGGATATTCAATACACAATGGTTGTTGATTTAGATTAGGAGTAGCCAACTCCCTCAAAGTCCTAGCAGCCTTATTGTTATTAGGAGCAGCCATATCTTCCTCTTCTGAATCACTGTATGAACTGTTAGAAAATAACTCAAGTGCTATGTTCAAGCCAAGTGATGCAGCAATAGCTTTTTCAGAGTTTGTAGTTGCAATTCGAGCTTACCGAGTCTCTTTTCTCAACCTTCGTGCGGTTTTCTCAAATTTTGGATCAAATCTTAATTCATCAGATTGAGAAGATCGAGTCATAAACCAAAAAGAAATAGAACATAAATAAAAATAAAAATAAGCAAAAATAAATCAAAAAAAATAAATAAATAAATAACCAAACAATAAATTGTAAATTTCTAAATGAATATTGCCACCTAGAAAACTCCACCGAACCTATAAAAAAATAAAATAAAAATTAGAATTTGATAACAGAAATTAAAACACAAATTAACCTAAAAGCAACAAATTAAAAAAATAATAAAAAAATAAAATAAAATAAAAAAATCAGCCAGAATAAAATAAAAAAAAAATGACTGAAAACACTCCCCAGCAACGGCGACAAATTTTGGAAGCGTGTCATTAACACTCCAAAAATAAATTAATCTTACTTCTTAACACAATGAAATAAAACAAACACAGTAGTTAGCTAAGTAAGGGTCGAACCCACAGAGAGTGTTCACAATTTATTTTCTACTTATTCTGACCAATTCTAAACTAAAATTCAATTAATAACAAAACAATAAATGGGGGGTTGGAATTTTGATCAAACTAATTATGATTGAAAAGTAAATTAATAACAGAAATCAATGGATTAAAACTTCAGTTCTTCGGTTCAATTTTATCCTTGCAGTTAATGGAACAATCAATCAATTATAATGTTATCCTCCCCTTCAATGAATTTAATAATCCTAGGTAACAACAAGCTCTAGTATCCAAAATTTTTTCTTAATTCCTCACTAATGAAACAAGTTCTCCATTAGATTCTAATCATTACACAATTTAAAACAAGCTCTCTAAATTTAATATAATGGCAACATTAATATCTAGGAAATTAGATTATTCTAACCAACAATCACACAAGCTCGGATTGTTTAACTTAGGTCACGATAATCATAACAATAAACAAAAGCTTGTCCACAATAATTTATCACTATTTGCCACAATTGATTAAGAATCATATCAATTACGTAATATACTTCCTAAATTTAGCAATTGATAATAATTTGATCAATTTAACAGGCCTAAATTAAATCAATCAAATCAAATATCAATAAAACAATTAAAATAGATTATCATGAACAGATTCATAAGAAAATGGAGAAATAACGTTATTGAATTAATTCAACCATCAAACTGTAATGAAGGTTCGAAATTTTCTTGAACTGAATTAAAAATTTAGCTAGACATCATTAAATAAGAAAATAAAACTAATAATTTAATTTTTAACTCTGTGCGCCACTGTTTCCCTGCACGCCACAAGCTTCTTCTCTCCCTGTGCACTGCATCAGCGCCGCAAACCCCCCTTTCTGTTGTGCCGAACGAACTCCTTTTAAATGCCCAAAACCTGCTGCCCTCTTTTTCCAGCCTCACGCCAGCGCCTGGGCCCGCTTTGGTTTCTTTTTATTCCTTTCATTCAGTCGCATCTCCAACGCCCAAGCCCACTGCTTCTTTCTTTCTCTTTATTTTTCCTTTTGTTCATGGGCCCCACAGCAACATCTCTTTGACTTTTTCTTCTTTTTCTTTCTTGTCTTTTTCTTCTACTTTTTCTCCTTTTGCTTTTTCCTTCAGCCGTTCCAGCGCAAGCCCAGCTGTACAAACCAACCCCAGCCCATGAAGTACGCAGCCCACTGCACAAAACTGATTTACTGAAATTATCAACATTGTGCTAAAACTTGCAAGCTGTTTTTCCATTCGAAAACGACTGATTGTTGATTTGGGTTTTTCACAAAAGTTGTAACCGTGGATGTGTAGATAATTTTGGAATTTTGAATCACCTGGTTTGGACTTCAGAAACTCAAGTTATGGCCCGTTGAAGTCGGCTGATCGGACAGGATTCCATTGCACGGAACAGCTTTCCAGGCCTGATTTCGAAACAATGTTTGGAGGCCCAAACGAACTCGGATTTTTACAAACTAGACCTTTCTGAAAAGCCAAGACGTCCTCTACAAACTTCATGAGGAATACTTTCTCATTCTCGAATTCTAACACGATCCAAATCTCAAGTGAAGCTCCATAGGTCGAAATGTCTAAAAGCTGAAAATTGTACATTATACTCCAAATCTATTCTTTTATCTTCAATGCTTCCCTAATTCAATAAATAAATTAATTAGCTCATTTAAACAGAAAATATATCATAAAACTAAATATAAAGGATTTAAAAATATTAAATACTATGCTCTTATCAATTCTAACAATCCCTCACAAGTTGCAATGGGTGTAGATGTCCTTCAGACTTGAACCTACATTTAATTTTGATAGTTTTTATTTGATAAGTCATAATGGATCACCACCTGAATTAGACCCTTTGAGTGAAACTTTAACATATCACACACACAAGATTGATACTTGGCAAGTTCGCAGGTTAGTACTGTTATAGGCCATGCATTCGATCTTAAATGTTATGAGAGTTTTTAGAGGATAGCTCAATCCTTATGGTCACAGTGTCACGACGGCTCCCATTTAGGTGAGTCCTCCAAGGGTATGTGTGACACATACCTCGTAGTGAGAGTTCTTACCTCAGATCCATTCAATAAAAATTCCTTCCTAAACATCACCACACAACACATTGCCATTGGGATGACCAAAAGCAATATAAATTTTGGCTCATCGTAAAAGTACTCGATAAACACATCATGTAGTATGGATTGTTCTTACCTATTGAACCTTTTTTCTGGGGTTCCCAATCACAGAGGTTGAGTTGTCTCCCTAAGTGACTTTTTTGGGTCTTAGGCCCATCCCCTTCGACAGATCCAGGACTGCATTTCTAAATAAACCCTTGGTCAAATTATCCACAATATTGCGATTAGATTTCACAAAGCCTAATCATATTATATTCTTAGTGAGATTATTTCTTACACTTTTAGTCTCATTTACATATGTTTGTTTATCTTTTTATTTGTATGGGCTTGCCTCACATGCTCTATCACAACTTTATTATCACATTTAATTAATATAATTGGTATTGGTTTATTTATTAAAGGTGACTTTGTTAACAAATTTTTAATCTACCCAGCCTTAGTACAGGTGGTGTCTAAGGCTATTATCTTTGGCACCGTAATACTTCTAGAGATTAAAGTTTGTCATTTAGAATTCCACTATAGAACAACCCCTCATAGTAAGAAAACATTCTGATAGTGAATTTTTAGTCTTCACTATCGGTTATTCAATTAACATTACTATAATCCTTAACTACATTTGGGAAACCTTTATAACAGAATGAATAATCTAAGGCTCCTTAAGACAATCCAATGTTTACTATTAAAGATTTTGAGTATATCTACTCAGTCTCCTTAAAACATGAGCAATATTAGTCCTCAATCTATTATCTAAGTATAATAAGACTATTATTTGTGAATACTTCAATTGAAAAATTGGTTTATCACTATTTGTCTTCAAATGTTTATTAGGACCCTATGGTGTTGACATATAACCATAATTGTAGGATTCAAATTTTCTTAACATATTTTCTATACTACTTGATTGATTTAAAGTAATACCCTTAGATATTGTTTTTCAATCTTCATACCTAAGATCACATAAGCTTCTCCTATATCTTTCACATAAAACTTTGTAGAAAGGTAAGATTTAACATCCCTAGTCATCCTTAAGTTTGTTCCAAAAATTAAAAATATTATATATATGAAGACACAAAATAACACTATCTCCACTTTGTTATTCTAATATAAGAATTTATCATAATTATTGATCCTAAATCTATATTCTAAAATTAATTTATCAAACTTCTCATGCTCTTATTTTGGAGCTTATTTAAGCCTATATAATGACTTAACTAACCTACATATCTTATGTTCTTGATTTCTTATTGTATAGACTTCAGGTTGCACCACATATATCTTCTTTGAAAAGACAAATTAGAGGGGGGTGAATAGGTTATTTTAAACTTTTTGTGTTAATTTATTAAAATCTTTTTCCCTTAATGTGTTAGCACAATAAACCAATCAAAATAATAAATAGCAAGAATAAAAGTAAAGAGTGCAAAGAATTTAGCTTATGTTTACTCTTCGACAACAATCCTTGATCTTCTTACTGGGAATTCACTCAAGTTATCGTTGGGGTGACGACTTCACCACGTTACAATCAACTCACGCAGCAACACTTCTTCAGTACTTCACTTTCCACAATGATTGGTTTATCTCAAGATAAAATGCCCAACACTCAAGGAATCAAGTCACAATGATTGGTTCATTCTTTTCTAATAGAATGAATACAATAGACTCATTAGAGACACTTTCTTCTTCACAAAAAAGGTATTGAATCAACACTTTGTTATACCCCTAGCAAGCTCTTGAATTGAAAGTTAAAACCACATAATGAACTTCTTCACACATTTGTAGCAGCGCTTGATAACCCTAGAAGAGTTCTATGCATCATATTTATAGGACGACTGAGAAGGGAATCAAAATAGGAATCGTGGCTATCCAAAAAGGGTAAGGTTGACCTCTTCCCATAATCATATTTATAGGTACATTTTTTACTTTTACCCTATAATCCTCTAGTGTTTGTCTCATCCATATGATTTGTGCATAGCAACTACCCGCTGTTATATATTTGGCTTCAGCTGTGGATAAAGATATTGAGTTTTGTTCTTTTGTTTAGCCATGATATAAGACAATTCCCTAAAAAATAACAACTTCCACTAGTGCTATTCTATCAGTTTTGCTACTTACAAAATCGACATCCGTGTAAGTTGTTAGGTTGAAACAAGTATCTTTAGATAACTCAATTCATAGATTACTTGTTCCTTTTAAATATTTTCTTAATAGTCTTTAAATGTGATTCCTTTGGATCAACTTGATACCTAGCATAAATACCTATACTCAATAAGATGTCGGATCTACTAGTTGTGAGGGATAAAAGACTTTCTATCATATCTCTATACACTTTCTTATCTATGTTTTTTTTTCCTTCTTCATCTTTATCTATTCTTTCATTTTGTACCATTAGAATCTTACTATATTTGCATTCACTCAAGTTATATTTCTTGAGGAGTTCCCTAACATATTTTGATTGATTTATAAAGATTCCTTCTTTGCATTGTTTAACTTGTAAACCTAAGAAAAACTTAAGGTCACCCATAATACTCATCTTAAATTCCTCTTCCATACAACTTACAAATTCTTTGCACTTATCATTATTGGTAGAACCGAAAATGATAACATCTACATAGATTTGAACAAGAAGAATATCATTAATTTTCTCTTTTATAAACAAAGTTGTGTCCATTTTTCCTTTTCTAAAATTTTTATCAAGTAAAAATCCATTTGATCTTTCATACCATGCTTGAGGGGCTTGTTTCAAGCTATATAAAGCTTTTATGAGTTTATTAACATGATTTGGTTGATGTGGATCTACAAACCCTAGTGGTTCTTTTACATAAACTTATTCAATTATGTACCTAATTAAAAAAGCACTATTGACATCCATTTGATACAAAGTGAATTCTTTGTAATATGCAAATGCTAAGAGCATTCTTATAAATTCAAGTTTAGCTATGGTAACAAAGGTTTCTTTATAATCAATTCCTTATTCTTGATTATACCTTTGAGTTACTAATCTTGCTTTTTTTTTTTTGTGATATTTCCCTCATCATCTAGTTTGTTTTTAAAACTCATTTTGTGCCAATTATTGAATGTCTTTTAGGTGTGAGAACTAATTTCGAAACTTTGTTTCTCACAAATTGGTTTAATTCTTCTTGGATTGCACAAGTTTTCTTTTATTGAATGCCCTAGATGCTTTACTCTGAGTAGAGGAATCAAGAAATATTCCTATATCTGAATGTGAATAAGACTTTCCTTTATTTTCTCTATTATTTAAGATGTAACATTTACAACTAAATGCTTTAAAATAAGAGAGATTAAGAGTTCTATCATTCTATAATTCATAAGCTATTTTATGCAAGATAGGTCTAAGAAATATCCGGTTACCTCCATAGCATGTCGTATTCATAGCTTCCGCTTAAAAGTAAAGTGGAAGGTTGTTCTCTTTGAGGATCGTTCTAGCCATCTCTTGTAAAGATCAATTTTTTCTTTTAGCAACTCCATTTTGCTAGAGTTCTTGGAGTTGAAAATCGATGCTTGATCCCTTACTTATCACAAACTTTTTCAAAATTTTCAAATTCTCCTCCGTGATCACTCCTTATTTTTATTTATCTTATTTTCCTTTTCTATTTGTATCTGTCTACATATCTTAACAAAATGGTCAAAAGTGTCATCTTTATGTGACATAAGACTAATCCATGTATATCTTGAATAGTCATCTACAATTGTAAGAAAGTATCTCTTTCCACCTATACTATTTGTTCTTATTGGTCCTACAAGGTCCATATGTAAAAGTTCAAGAGGTTTTGAAGTCAAAACTTCATTCTTTAATTTGAATGACCGTTTCACTTATTTCCCTAGTTGACATGCTTTGCAAACCTTGTCCTTGACAAAATTTAGTTTTGGCATTCCTTTAACTTTTTCCTCTTAGGAAATTAGTTTAAGGAGTTTCATGTTGGCATATCCTAAACGTCAATGCCATAGCCAACACTATCATTTTTTGTGGCTGAAAAACATTTTACATTGGCTTTGCACACACTACAGGAAAAGTCACTATTAGCGACGCACGCGTGCGTCGCTAATAGTGGCAATGTGCGTCGCTAAAGCTCTTTTGCGACGCACAAAGAGGCGTTGCTAAATACGTCGCAAAAAGTCGTGTCGCTAATAGTATTGGCGACGCACACCTCTGAGCGTCGCTAAAGGTAACAATTAGCGACGCATTGTGAACGTTGCTAATAATTGGGCATGGGCGTTGCAAAAAATATACACGTGCGTCGCTAATGGTTGCTTTTAGCTACGCACAATGAGGGCGTCGCTAATTCTAACCTTTAGCGACGCATTGTGTGCATCGCTAATAATGTATTGACATTCTTTAGCGACGAATGTAAAGCGTCGCTATAAATTTAGTTATTTACTTTTAGCGACGCATTTGTGTGCGTCGCTAAAAGTTTTTTTTTTTTTTAACCATATTTGCTTTGCTTTATTTGTTGTTTTATTCTTGTTTAAACCTATATCAATCATCCTGATATACAATAAAATCCAAGCATTCTGAAATGAATATATTAAAAAAGAAAAATACATTCATATATATATATATTATACTAATTATGTACATTTGTAAAAGTACAATTTAACAATAAATAGAAAAATAAAAAATTATCTCAAAAAATGTAACTACAGATATCCATGAAAAGAAAAAAAAAACAAATAAAAATAATAAGTTCTGATGCAAAACATAAAGACGGTGGTGCAATTATCCCAATCAATCTGAAATAAAGATCAAATGATATATATTAGAACAATTATTAAATATATATGAACATAGAATGTGAATAGTTTTTTTTTTTTTTGCATGCGTAAATAGTAAGAACGACATAAAATAGCATAAGTTGCAAACCACTTATCCGAACTGATTGCCGTAAGTTTTTGGTAGTCTATTTTGTCATTTGTGAGGTGTGTGATGGGGTTTCGGGATAATTAGGCCGATATCCGACATTTTGGTCCGTCAAAACCCCAAACTGGGCATTTTCGGAGCAAAAACTTGCAGAAGTTTCAAACCATTGATCCGACCGAGTACCATAAGTTCATGCAAGTCTATTTTATCATGTTTGAGGTGTTTGATGGGGTTTTGGGCTCGTTTGGTTGATATCTGGTGTTTAGGTCCGTCAAAACTCAAAAACGGGCCTTTTTAGAGCAAAAACTTGCATAAGTTTCAAACCGGTGATTCGAACTGAGTGTCGTTAGTTCATGCAAGTCTATTTTATCATTTTTGAGGTGTGTGATGGAGTTTTGATGTAGGTAGGCCGATATCTGACATTTTGGTCGGTCAAAACCCCAAAATGGGCTTTTTTGGAGCTGAAACCTGCATAAGTTTCAAATCGGTGATCCGAACCGAATGTCGTAAGTTAGTGCAAGTCTATTTTATCATTTGTGAGGTGTGTGATGGGGTTTTGGTATAGTTAGGCCGATATCCAACATTTTGGTGGGTCAAAACTCCAAAATGGGCCTTTTTAGAGCTGAAACTTGCATAAGTTTCAAATCGGGCATCCGAACTGAGTGCCATAAGTTCGTGCAAGTCTATTTTTATCATTTTTGAGGTGTTTGATGGGGTTTTGGTGTAGTTAGGTTGATATTCAGCATTTGGTCGGTCAAAACCCCAAAATGGGCCTTTTTGAAGCTGAAACTTGCATAAGTTTCAAACCGGGCATCCAAATCGAGTGCCGTAAGTTTGTGCAAGTCTATTTTATCATTTTTGAGGTGTGTGATGGGGTTCTAGTGTAGTTAGGCCAATATCCAGCATTTTGGCCCGTCAAAACCTTAAAATGGGCCTTTTTGGAGCTGAAACTTGCATAAGTTTCAAACCGGGCATCCGAACTGAGTGCCGCAAGTTCGTACAATTCTATTTTATCATTTGGGAGGTGTGTTGTGGGGTTTCAGGGTCGGTAGGCTACTACCCGGTGTTTTGGTCCATCAAAAACCCCAAAATGGGCCTTTTTGGAGCAAAAACTTGAAAAAGTTTCAGACCGGGCATCCGAATTGAGTGGCGTAAGTTTGTGCAAGTCTATTTTATTATTTGAAGGTGTGTGATGGGGTTTCGGGGTCGGTAGGCTGGTATCCAGTGTTTTGGTCAGTCAAAATGCCAAAATGGGCCTTTTTGGAACAGAAACTTGCAAAAGTTTTTAACGGTCATTCGAGCCGATGAAATTAAATAAGTTTATGCAACTATATATTTTTTTTAATTTTTACGTAACATGTTCTATAAATAATAAATCCACCAAATTATATGATTTTAAAAACTTAGCAAGGCTGAACAGAGCCTCCCTACTGGCTGAGCATCGTCTATACAAGAGCCTCTAGCTGGGCCTGGCGATCCTCGAGCGACATCATCTTCTGCCGCAGCTCTGCATTCTCTCGTTCAACTACCTTAGTTCTCTAGGTGGCTGTGTGAAACCTAGCATCGCTCTCGATGCTAGAGGACGATGCCATTGGCTCCATCCCACTCCCTAAGCCACGCACATATCTGCGCCTCTTGCCC
The DNA here is from genome assembly GCA_008638375.1 of Nyssa sinensis. Classification (NCBI taxonomy): domain Eukaryota; kingdom Viridiplantae; phylum Streptophyta; class Magnoliopsida; order Cornales; family Nyssaceae; genus Nyssa; species Nyssa sinensis. Next base: position 3,679,840 of record CM018050.1, read on the forward strand.
AGAACAGTCTCCCATATTTGGTGATTGGTCGGCGGATGCTCACCCTCCGGAGTCGACTAAGCACGTAGCTGGACCATCTTCTTCTATAAAAGCACATAAATATATGTTACTACTTTTATAACTTTAGATTAATATTAAATTAGTAATACTAGTGTATATATATATATATAGATATATAGATATATGAATAACTTACATAAAGCCGCTGAGCTTCAGGCCCAGTCCAACACTTCTGGGGATTGTAGTACGTCTTGTGCCATAACTCAATGAGGCTGGGTGGTGCACCGGTCTCCTGGTCTCGCTGCAGCAAATAAATAGTAGCTTGTGAAGATTAATTTCATGAAAATATTATACAATAAGAACTTGATACATGTATTAACTTACCATCTCATGCCTATACCTAACAAAAGATCATGATCCACTACAATGGGTCACCTGTTGCTTGCTTCTGCTCTCACTATTTTTTTTGCTAAGTTCCTACACTTGGCCAAAACAAAGACGGTTAGTATAAATGAAAATGATTTATCATACAATAAAATTAATTTTGACAATTTTTACCTAGAATGCATCACTAGCGAATCGGTCGCATAGTAACATCCAATCCTCCACAGCCACCCCCCTATAGGGTCTGTCACGAGGTTCTCTACCAGCTGCCACCTCCGCCTAGTAGTGCATGTGGAGCCTATGTTGATAGTCCCTGAAATGGACTCCCAAGTAACGATCCACTGCCTTCACGATATGAGGCAGGTCGAGGTCGATGTCAAACTTCTCTTGTAAAACATATCATTATCAAAACATTACGGCATTAGATATGTTAAAATTTAGGTGAACACAATAATAAAAGACATACCAAGATATGCGCATGAATATCTCGTCTCTCCGCATCAGTGACCTGACTCTTGTCACTAATATGGAGTGGGGCATGTAGCCGGCAAATGATGCCGACCTTCATAGTGAACTGTTGTGCCCACTCACCAACGGGCTTCAACAAGCCCGAAGGTATCTCAATCCGAAGGCGTGCGCCCCCGCTGCCTCCATCTGAACTTGTAAGCTACGATTTTTCGACCTACCACGCCCTTAAATTTTCTTCATTCTCGGTACAATACTCTAACAATGTGTCATCATCAAAATTACTTTCCTCATTATCATCATCATTAATGAACGTTGCATCCCTCGGATCTAATTATGTGGTATTGCTGAAGTTAGAAGCTACAACATGATTTGGTTCTACATCAGTTCTATTTAACTGATACGAAGTAACATCTTCTTGATCATGTCGGATAATACCATCGTAGGCAGTTTGAGACTCTTCTTGTAGTGCCTCCTCAATCTTCTCCAAATCTTCGTCTCCCTCGCCAACTTCTAGGACATCATAAACATTTCTAGATTTTATTTTTTGGACAACATGCCAATCATCTCTGATTTTTGTGTCCTTCAAATAGAAAATTTGTTTTGCTTAAGATGCCAAAACATACAGATCATCTTTAAATGTCGTATGTGACGTATTAATACTTATGAAGTACTTATTGATTTGTATTCCAATCTTCTTATTACTTACATCCCACCAATCACATTTAAACATATACACAGAATTACCGTAGCAATAATGTAACTATATGATGTCTTGTAAAACACCATAGTACTCTATAGTTTGTCCTGCGTCACCATCTCTCTGAATAAGGACCCCGTTATTTTGTGTTCGTCGACTGACCTCACGTTCCCTCGTGTGAAATCGAACACCATCAACAATTAAACTGGTGTAGCGGGACATCCTTTGATCAGGACCACATGCCAAGGAATATAATTGATCGTACGCCTCAGGAGATTGTTGGTGGCGTAATAGCTTCATCTATTAATTCAATACAAGTACAAAATTGATTGAATACAAATGCATTAACTAATACAATTACAATTAATTGAAACCTTGTCTTACACGTTCTCCGAACCACTTTGGAAACAAATTTTGTTGTCTTTGCTATAGATCAGAACTTGATACATGTTCTCTCTGAGGCTCGATCATATGCTTACTGCATAAGATGAGATATGTTATATGTAACTTACATTTGTGTACTAATATAGTATTGTAATGATTTCGATAAATTTACTTAAAATATGGCAATGTCTCATCGCAGTTGTTGAGCATGGTGTAGTGGGCTTTTTCTAAGTCTTGAGGATGACACCATTCATATATATAGGTACCTATTGGCCACACATTCTGATTAAACACCATAAGGCCAGTTCGTTGCTACCCTAGACATCTATCAGAATTTCGCTCTTGATGATTAAACCTTGTCTCAATATCTTCAAGATGTATAGAGCAGAAGGTGAGACATTCAGCATCAACGTAAGTCTCAGCAACTGACCCTTTCGGTCGTGCTTTGTTATGCACATATTACTTTAATGTGTGCAAATATCTATTTTAATAATTAATGAGTTATACATTAAAATAGTTAGGATGGATAGATAACATAATTCATAAAATTAAATGTACCTTTTTATTGGATACATCCAACGGTATTGGACAGGTTCGCTAATTTTTGCCTCATAAAGCAAATGCACAGCTAAGTGGACCATTACATCAAAGAAAGCTGGAGGGAAAATCTTTTCCAACTTGTAGAGGGTCACGACAATATCCCTTTCGAGCTTTTTCAGTACTTCCAAATTCAACGTCTTCGCACATAATTCTCTAAAGAAGCAGCCTAGCTCAATCAATGTAGTTGATATGTCATCAATGAGATATCCACGTAGTGCAACTGGAAGAATTCGTTGTAAAAAGACATGGCAGTCATGACTCTTTAATCTGGATATTTTCCCATCTATAACATTTACACACCAAGATATATTCGATGCGTATCCATCTGGAAACTTCACCAATTTAAACCACTCGAAAATCCTCATTCGCTTTGCGGACGATAACGTATACTGTGCAAGAGGCACGATATATTTATCACCGCTACGTATTAGGTGTAGCTCTTTCCGTATTCCCAACTTCTACAAGTCCAACTGGGATTTAACAGTATCCTTCACCTTCCCTTCAATGTTCATTAAAGTCCCCAGCACATTATCACAGATGTGCTTCTCGATGTGTATAACATCCAAATTGTGCCTCAACTTAAGGGTTTCCCAGTATGGCAAATAAAAAAAATATGCTCTTCTTCGTCTAATTTAACTCCACATTAGTACGTTTCTTTTTCTTAGTACCCGGTATCTTTTCAAACCTCACTGGTTAGATGAGTGCCAATTACACCAACACGTCTTTACCAGACAACAATGGAGGTGATAATCTGCGCTCAATTTCTCCATCAAACAGATGCTTCAGCCGATTTTTCTAGCCACGTGATGGCGGCAGAAAATGACGATGGCACATGTAGCATATCTTCTTTCCATTAGACAAATGTAGGGAACATGCATCTTTATTGCAAACCGGACATGCCAGATACCCCATAGTGCTCCACCTAGACAAGTTCCTGTATGCTGGAAAGTCATTTATGGTCCATAGCAACACTGCATGCAATTGAAATGTCTCATTCTTAGAGACGTTGTATGCCTCCACTCCTACCTCCCACAATTCCTTTAACTCATCCACTAAAGGACGCAAGTACACATCAATTTTATTACCAGGAGACTTTGCCCTTGGAATAAGCAACGACATGAAGATAAATGGTTCTTTTATACATTTCCACAGTGGCAAGTTATACGGCACAAGCAACACCGGTCACATGCTGTATGCATTACTCATGTCACTGAACGGATTGAAACTGTCGCTAGCCAGCCCAAGTTGTACGTTACGCGCCTCATTTGCAAACCATTCGTGATTTGTATCAAACTCACCCTAAGTTTGAGAATTTGTTGGATGGTTACATACATTTTCCTCAGCAACACGCTTCTCCTTATGCCACCGCATATCTTCTGCCGTCTTTTGAGACATGTACAACCTTTGTAGTCTAGGTTTTAAGGGAAAATATCTCAGCACCTTGTGTGGAATTGTCTTGCTCTTTCCTTCATTCAGCTTGTACCTAGGTTCGTGGCATACCGTACACTTCTTACATTGTTCAGTCTCTTTCCAAAATAACATGCAATCGTTTTTGCAAGCATGTATGGGAATATACCTGAGGCCCAAATTTCTTAATATTCTTTTCGCCTCGTAATATAATTTTGAAAGGGTCTCCCCGGTAGGAAGTGCTGCTTTAATCAATTCAATGACCATATTAAATGATTTGTTACTCTATCGGTTGATGGTCTTAACATGAAGGAGCTTCACGAGAAAGTCCAGTTTTGAAAACTTATCACAACCCAGATATAACGACTGCCTTACTTCCCTCAACAAGGACTCAAATGCTTCCGATTGTCCTGTGTCACTCCTATGACTACTCGCCCCAGTTGTAGCCCTCTACAAGTCTGCCAGCATTTGTGGCAAGCCTTTGTAACCAACCCCAAAATTATCACCAAAGTCATCATCATCATTTTCTTCTTCATCCTTAAATACCACTCGTACGTCACGGTGTTCCCCGTTAAATTGCCAACACATATACCTCTTGTCCATCCTGTGTTGGAGTAGCTGCTCTTTGGCCTCATCTATATGTATATAATCCCTATTATTGCACCTCTTACATGGACATCTTATCCTATTTCTCCTATTTGCAGATGCACTAGCAAACTCAATAAAATCTTTGATCCCCTTCACATACCCTGGCAAATGCCTGCCCCTCAAGTCCATCCAACTCTTATCCATTTTCTTCTACCTAATACAAGTAAAAAATGGTACTCATTATAAATATGAAACATGAATCTTATCACCTCCAACTTCTCTCTAAAGGGTAAGGTGGTCCTATCCCATTCGTGAATGCACAATCTACATTGCAATCAGCAGCAAATCAAATGCTTGATTCCATTCGGACAAAATTTTGGCAACATCTCCCCACGGTTCTCTAAGTATACGAGATAGACATTAGCACGCCTAAATATATACCCAGAGAACAATAGGAGACCGTGCTGAAATTTTGTCATAGTGGAATATTCAAGCATGAGAAGCTATTGATTGCAATGCAGATTTAGAACTGTCCTCTATGTACAATTCAAGAATCAATTTTCATATACACGAGCCCAATCGGGAATAAATTTCGCGACAAGATTCACATGTGATGAAAATGACTCCTGAACGGGGCTAGGCTTACATTTATGCAATTGATATATCTAATATTGAAAAATAACCTATTACCTAAGAGTTTTTTTTATTGTCTCCACCATATAGCATTTATTGTCTCCCCTTTTTTTTTCTAGAACTCATAACTCTTTCTTACCTTGTGTTTGTTTTTAGAAAAAAATTAAGTTTCTGGCAACTGTCTTTGGTGGAGTTTGTTTTTGTTCATTCAAGAAAAATTTAATGTTTAATTTACATAACTTCAACATTGCTTCTCTCTCCTATAAATATTTTCATACACACATATATATATATATTGTCACATCCCGAACCCCTCCCTACGCGGATGTCGAGGACGTGACCGCCAGTCGGTCGCGACGTGACCAACTAAAGGCAAATTCTAAACTTTCCGACGAATTGCACTCTAACTGTAAGGTCAGATGCAGCGGAATTTAAAACTTTTCTTTGTGTTACGGAAATGCAACTCACTTATCCATCATAAGAATATGTATCACAGAGCAAGACTAAATCCAGTCAGTCAACAATTCTAATCTCAGAGCATATCTAAAATCAAGCATATAACAACAGAGCAGATCTAATATCTCTAGAGTACCATTAGTTCCATGAGCCATGTCTATCTAGTATATATCAGTCAAGTCAGTCATAACATACCACTTACCGGAACAACCAGGTTCAATCCATAATAAATCAGTCTCTACAATTCAGTGCCGTTAGATCCTTACTTGATGCCACTTGGCCTATTCACGTCATGTCATAGTACCTTCTAATCCAATGGAGGTAATTCCTGAAAAATGTCAGAATAATGGGGTGAGCTTAAATAAGCCCAGTGAGTAACACAGATTCCCTATCATGGGTTTCAAAACCAGTTTTGTGCTCCCAAGGCACATGGATAATTTAGTCATTACAAAAATAACTATTTTTATAAATCCATTTCATAAGCAGTCTAGTACAATAAAATAGAATCGAACAGACAATACAAACGGATCGGAACATGACATAACCAATCGGTCAGAACAATAACTATTGCTAATATATCGGTCAAGACACAGACTCTTCATTAACGGAACGAATCATAACGGAACTGGACCATATATCAATCAAGACAGACAGATCATCAATGGACGGAACATGTCGGAACCGGACGAAACATATCAATCGAGGCAGACATAACATTAACGGACAGAATATAACGAAATCGAACGGTAACAATACATCAGTCAAGCAAAGGCATATCGCGAACGGATAAAATTATAACGGAACTAAATGGAAACAATACACTAATCAAGACACAGGCAATCATGAACAGGACACAACATAACAGAACTGGGTAGAAACAATATAACAATCAAGTCAGGGACACATCACTGTCGGAACTAATCATAACTGGACTGAACAATGTTTCAATCAAGACAGACGTATCATCAACGGACAGTACACAACGGAACTGGACCATATATCAATCAAGGCAGACACATTATCAATGAACGGAATATAGTAGAATCGAACGGAACAAAACATTAGTCAAAGCAAAGACATATCATCAACGGACAGATCATAACGGAACTGGACCATATATCAATCAAGACAGACAGATCATCAACAGACGGAACATAACAGAATCGAACGGAACAATACATCAGTCAAAACAAAGACATATCATTAACGGATAGATCATGACGGAACTGGACCATATATCAATCAAGACAGACAGATCATCAACGGACGGAACATGTCAGAACCGGACGGAACATAACAACCGAGGCAGACATATCATTAACGGACATCACATAACAGAACTGAACGGAATTCCTAATTCGAAGGACACAAGCACATCACGTGGAATGTGGTACAAAGGGTGTACAATAAGTACATACATTTGAACAATATAGCATTCAGACAGTATACTATACAAAGCGGTACGATACAACAAAATGTTGTTCTTTGCCTATATCACATGGTTTATTTAATCGTTTCAGAAATAATGGTTCAATATATCCATTTTATCTCAACAGTTCAAAACGGGCAAAACAGTACGGGATGCTAGCACAGGGATCAGGAATATAGTCAATTATTTAAAAAGACTAAAACCATGTCATAAGTGATGTAGTACGAAAAGCATGCATTTAAATAATTGCACTTAAATAATTGCATTCAAAACAGATCAGTAAATCAAGGGACAGTATCAAAACAGTGTCAGAAGTTACTCACAAACTTTACGCTTATTTCCTTGCATAAATAATCCGATAACCTCCAGGTACGTCAGGCATCTCCATGTATATCGTGAATAATAATCATCAATCACAGACAGATCATAACTCATCCATTCAGGTCTCATTCGTCATCTTAGGTATCTATCGGATTACCTAAGATAGCCTAGTAGCCTATCGCCCTTCCATTGGGTCTCACCCGAGGCTATTTCATTCTTTAATTAGGCTTAGTAGTTATTAGGATTATATCCTAAGTCATTTAGACTTCAATTGTTATCAGTCAGGCACTCATTCAACCTTAGGGGCAAAATGGTAATTTTACCATTCTTGTCCCGGACCCTATCGTGGTCTTCGGAATAGTCTTTATATCTTAAGTACAAAGTTCTACGTCCTTTGGACTCCAATCGATATCAGTTAGGTTCTCATTTTAACCATAGGGGCAAAATGGTAATTTTGTCATTCTTATCCCGGGCCCTGTTTTGGTCCTCAGAATATCCCATATATCGTATATATGAAGTTTTAAGTCTTTTAGACTTTAATCGGTATCAGTTGGGTACTTATTTAGTCTTAGGGGCAAAATGGTAATTTTGTCATTTTTGCCCCGAACCCTATCATGGTCCTCAGAACGTCTCATATATCTCATGTATAAATTTGTAAGTCCCTTGGACTTCATTTGGTATCTGCTTTAGATCGTCGGGACACATCGATCATTTCTCGTTTTACGCGTTGACTGTCTCGGAGTCTTATTTAGCCCTTCAGTGTTCATAATTATCCTTATGATAATTTATCAGATCAGTTTGACCTTTATTCGACCTCTACTTTGCACTTACAGTGCTCAGGGGTATTTTGGTCATTTTACGTTTTGTGTAATTCTGACCCCGATTCGTCATCTAATCAAGTATACAGTCTCACCAGTGTCTGGGCTCCTACCGGTATCAGTTTTGTCCCAATCGGACTTTGTTTAGGTCTCGTACGGTATCAAGGGTAATTTGGTAATTTCATGTGTCGTATTTTTCGGCACGTTAGTTCATAAAATGGACCTCACCATTGGGTCCACAGCATCCAACATAGTGAAATTGGACTGTCTGTTATGTTTAATCGGCCCTGAGTATCATTAAGGGCAATTCAGTCATTTACACCTACGTGTCTGTATTTTTTTCGGGACCTCGGTTCATTAAACGGACCTCACCGTTGAGTTCAGAATGCCCGAGATAGTCAAAATAGGCTATCTGATATTTTTATTTGGGTCTGGGTACCATCAGGGGCAGTTAGGTCATTTATCACTTACGGGTCTGTATTTTTCGGGACTGTATTTCCAAAATCGGACTGTACCATTGAGTCCAGAATGCTTGAAATAGTGAAAATACACTATTTATTTAATTTATTTGGACTCCGTTTGACATATTTAATGTCCAGGGGTAAAATTGTAATTTTACCTATTTAATAAAATAATAAAATAATTATTTTATTATTTAATTAATTACCAGGGGCTTAAATGAAGGAATTTCCCAAAAATCTGGGCCACTGTGCAATATTCAGAACTGTTGGGGCAAATTCGTAATTTCCAGAAAGTTTCAAGGTCAAAATACAATTACATAAAATTGGGGTTCAAACCAAAGGGTTTTAGGTCTAAACTGTTGGACCGGTCCTCTTACCAACTGAGCCAACCGGTTCAGTCATTTCAGGAAAACCGGGATAACATATCCCTTATAATCTCAATTTCAGTCCCTATCCTTGTTTCAGTTGCCCCTAATCCCAATTTTAATTTTTAAAGCCCGTAACCAAACAGGCCGATTTTAATTTAAAACAATCAGTTTAGCCAAAACGACACCGTCCTATTAATTCGGTGGCAGTCCCATTGTTTGACACGTATCCGAGTTGGCTCGGCCCAACTCATCTCGACTCGGTCAACTCGGCCGAGTCAACTCTGTCTTCCCCACTAACTGCCTCAGTGTTGCCCTAATTTCTGCAGATTTTCACTTTCAAATTCGTGGAGTTTCAGACAGGGCTTTTAACTGATTTTCATCCCAAATTGTTCCTAAGGTCTAGAGCAACAACTTGGCATCGATTTTGAGCTTCAAATTTAGCTCAAATGCTTGGTTCAGGTGGGAATAACCGAACCTGTAACTGGCTGGTAAACCCTCAATTCACCATCAAATCTTGCATGGTTTAGCCCAAACTGATCCTCGTGACATGGATATTTAATCCCCATTCTAAAAATCCAGTTTAATCGAGGTTTAGGTGAGGTTGGGTTTTAAACCCGAATCTGCAACTTCGGTTTTGAGGGTCTTAACTTGAGCGTTGGGGTCGTGGTCTAGGGTTTTTAGAACCCTCTTGAGGTCTAGATCATGTCTTGACCAACCAAACTTGGTTCGGTCAAGGTTGTTTCAGAACTGTATCTATGGAGGTCATCCATGGCGGATGGGTCACGGCTCTGGGTTTCAAGCTGTCTCGGTTCCAGGTTTTCATGCCAAGTTCAAGTTGATGCATTTTAAGCTTCATGCATGCATTTCATTAGCCTCAATTAATCAAGACAGTAAACGGCTTAAGGGAAAAATTCAGAAATTGGTGTCTTACCTTTTAACAGTGGCTACCTCCTCCATGGCTCGGTTCAGGCCTGTTCATGGCTTGATCCAGGTTGCCCCAGTGCAGCCGTGCCCTCAATCCTCCTCTTTGTGCATCACATTCCATGGATACACACACAAATCATGCACACAAGCTTATGTATACACATGCAGGCAGCCTCCAAATTTCTTTCTATTTCTCTCAATGGCAGGTCTGACTCACACTCACAAGCAGTTTTTTTGGACTCCAATTCTGAGACACACCATCACAACATATACAAGTATATGTATATATTTTATAAATCATGTTGTTGCATGGTCTCTCATTGGGTGGAATGGTGGTCCAATCAGATTTAGTCTGCCTATATATATATATATTACATATTTTATATATCATATATGGCTGCATGAAACCCCATTGGTCCATTTGGGTGGCAGCTTGGGGCAACTTTGAATATATATACAATTTAGTTGTATATATGTGCACAAAGTAATGGCAGCCCAGTTGATAAATTTTTTGAGAAAAAGTCATTCCCTCAAAGGTGAAGGGTTCAATTCCCTTAGCCACCATTTTGGCCATTTTTCACCATTTTTGGTTAAGGCCCTGTTTGGCTGCGCATTAATTCAGTTTCTGATGTTTGCCTCATAACTTTCATTCCGTAACTCCTTTTTCGATGCGGTTTGTTCCGAGAGTTTCATATTTTAGTTATCTACAGTGTCAGAGGTTTCGTGTCATTTATTAGTCATTCGGGATTTCCGTGGTTAATTAATTCGAATTCCGTCAGTGTTAAATTGACATTATTTCACCTAATTAATTGGTAATTAGGTTCGGGTATTGTACCCTATTCTCGAACATGTTTTAATTGTTTTATCAGTCTATCTTGACCGTCAGGAGATTAGGGTTAATTCCCTTAATTATTCTCTGAGCCGGTATTAATTAATAATTAATATTTAATTATTAATTATACAGGATCAGGGTGTTACATATATATACACACATACACATATGTATAGTCACATACATACATGTATAAACTACAAAGGGCACACATGGAGCCCAAAGTCAAAGAATATAAACCAATTAGAGAAAAATAGGGTATAAACTAACAAGTATGCATTCCTGAATTGTCCTCTATGAACAATTCAAGAATCGATTTTCATACACATGAGCCCAATCATGAATAAATTTCACGACAAGATTGACATGTGATGAAAATGACTCCCGAACGGGGCTAGGCTTACATGAATGCAATTATACATTGAGTTACATGATCATTTAGTTACAAACACTACTAAAACAAGAATATGACAATCGAGCTAATTTAAATATATATTCAAGACACGGTAGGGCAGGGCGAGAGTAGATTCTTCATCCCAGTCTTGAACCAATGTTGGATTTTACTATGGCTTATCTGTCACGACCCGAAACCTACCCTACGCAGATCTCGAGGACGTGATGCCAGTTGGCCACCTTGCCGATTTTTTCTTCCGTCAATGCGACCAACCAAAGGAAACTTCTGAACTTTACAATGAATTGCATTCTAAATGTAGGGTCAAAGCAGCGAAAATTAAAACCTTTTTAAATTAAAAATGCAACTCATCTAGACACATCAGAGCACGTCTAGAATCAGTCATCAAATATCTCTAGAGTATCAATATACGTGCTCCAATATGTCCATTCTATATCAATGAATTACTTAAAGCGGAAGTCACACCAGTACAATTCAGCTAATCGAACTTATCTCTAATGATCAACATTCAGAATGTCTCCAAGTACAATTTAATCATAGTGATCCAACATAGTAGGCTAACCTCACCACTAATGATGTAATATTATAATAGAAATTGTGAACTTAACCTTACAGAGTACGTAGTCAACTTAACTTGGAGTTCACCTTGTCAGTGTAAATCATTTCTGCTTCACTAGTTCTGCTAGTTATCTCATTGCATATCATCCGTCATAAGCTATCTAAAAAATGGTTATAAATAAGGGGTGAGCTAACAAAGCTCAGTAAGTAAATTCCTAGCTTTGCCATGGGTCAGGGTTAGTTCACAAGGATACAGAAGAAGGGATAACAGATGGATACACAGCCAGTCACTAAAATATAACAACAATGACCCGAGGGTCCAGAGAGAATTAGTCAAAGAGATCTAGCTCAACACAATAAATTGCTGCCACCAATAATACGTCAGCTAATCAAAAGTATTCCATGCTTGCAAATAATATGATCATTTAGAGGGTGTAAAATATGATCATCCAACAATGCAAAACGTTAATATCGAATTCTAACAGAACAGATGCGTAACAGAACGGGGCCCGGCATACCCCCAGAACACGCATATTTAGGTCCGTATCTCTCTTGGGCTAGCTGAATAGCGCCAGAGCTCTTTTACTATAAGTCCCGAAGGACACACACAACATGTCCCGAAGGACACAACAGACCCCAAAGGGTCCTCCCCGCATCTTGGAATAGATGGGCCATTGTGACTGAGTACAACCCCCGGGCTCATACCGAATATCATGATCAATAATTTCCACATAGGATATACAATCATGTGAAATAGCCAAAACCTCGTTCAACGAGACATAAGTGTGTGGATCAATAAGATTTCCATCAACAAGATATATCACAAGATCATGGCACGGTATATATGATGGTGCAAATATGCTCAAGTATCCACAAGTCAAGATCACAACATGATATAGATAAATAAGTCAAACCCAAGGTACAAGCATGAAAAAATAATCACAAGTCGATTGGCATCAATCAAGGAGATCAAGTTCACTAGGTAATCACCAATAGATTGGCATCAATCAAAGAAATCGGGTTTATCAGATAGGTAATGGAGTACAAGTTTGGCAGCATATGCAAATAAATGTGACTGGCTGAGGAAGGACCACATAACAAAGTTCAGATTTACTTACCTCAATTTCTTAGTGTCATATTCCCCATTTACAAATACTCTAATGATCTCCAGATACTTCAGGCATATCCTCGCATAGCCTGAATAATTATCAATAGTCACAGACATATCAGAATTCGTTCATTCATGTCTTATTCATCATCTTAGGGGTCTATCAGATGGCCCAATTAAGTTCATTGGCCTATTACCCACTCATTGGGTTTCAACTTATGTAATTAAATTCCTTAGATAGGCTTAGCAACTGTCTGAATAATATTTTAAGTCATTTTGGTTTCAGTCGTTATCAATTAAGCACTTATTTGCCCTTAGGGGCAAAATGGTAATTCTTTCATTCTTGCCCCCGACCCTATCATGGTCCTCAGAATAATCCACATATCGTATGTACAAATTTTTAAGTTTTTTGGACTTCATTTGGTATCTGCTTTTGATCATCGGGACATATTGGTCATTTTTGATTTTATACGTTGACTGTTCTGGAGTCATATTTAGCCCTTCGATTTTCATAATTATGCTTATGATAATTTATTAGAACAAACTGGCCTTTATTCGGCCTCTTCTTTGCACTTACCATGCTTAGGGGTATTTTGGTCATTTTACATTTTGTGAAACTCTGACCCCGATTCATCATTTAACCATGTATACAGTTTCACGAGTATCTGGGCTTCTATCGGTATCAATTTTGCCCAATTTGGACTTTATTTGGGCTTCGTATAGTATTAGGGGTATTTTGGTAATTTCACAGGCCATAGTTAAATTTTTGGGACCTCAGTTCATAAAATGGACCTCACCATTTGGTCTAGAGTGTCCGACATAGTTAAATTAGACTATCTTTTATTTTTAATTAACCCTGGGCATCATTAGGGGCAGTACAGTCATTTATCATTTGCGTGTCTTTATTTTTCAGGACTTAATTTCTCAGATCGGACTCCGCCATTGAGTTTGGAATGCCCGAAATAGTAGAAATACACTATTTATTTATTTAATTTGGGCTTCATTTGACTCATCTAGTGTCCAAGGGTAAAATAGTAATTTTATCTAATTAATAAAATAATTAAAATAATTATTTTATTATTTATTTATTTTTCCAGGGGTGTATTTGCATAATTTTTCCACAAGTTGGGCCAGAGTGTAATTTTGCAAAACAGTTGGGGTCAAACCGTAATTTTAGAAACATTTGGGGTTCAAAACAGAATTCATAAAAATAAAGGTTCTGAACCGTCCGGTTCTAGGGTTCATTTAGTTGAACCGGTCCAAGACCTTAAAACCAATCGGTTCATTTATCTTCAAAAAACCGGAATAACATATTCCTGTTATTCCCAATTGGCCCTTATCCGTGTTTTGGGTTGACCTAATCCTTATTTCAGATTTATTATCTGTGTTACCAAACAGATGGATTTCCAATTTTAAAACAAAACACTTAGACCGAAACGGTGCCGTCTCAATTAAACCGTTTATGAGACGGGTCGGGTCCCGACCCTTTCCCGAAACTGACCCGAACCGACCCAGAACTGTTCATCATCTTCCCCCTTCTTCCCCAGTTTTGCCCTAATTTCCAGTTTCCTTTCTTTTTGATTTCGTGATATTTTAGCCATGATTTCTTACTGCTTTCTATCCCAAACAGTTTCTGGATGTTAGGCCAACATTTTGGCATTAGTTTTAAGCTTCAAAACAAGCTCAAATGCTCGGTGCATTGAGAGATAACCGAACCTGCAACTCGGTTGTAAGTCCCCATTTTTGGCTTAAAGTTGATGGGGTTTCGTTTGTGGTGACCTATGAATCATGAGGTTCAAGCCCCCATTCACAAATCTCAATTTAGGGGTCTTAAACAGTAGCTGGGTTTCATGGCCGAAACCTGCAACTCACCATTCGAGGGTCGATCCTAGGTCTTTCGGGTCGCGGCTTAGGCATTTTAGAACCTTCTTGAGGTCTAGCTCAGGTCTATACAATCCAAAGTTAGTTTGGTGTGGGTCACATCAGACCTGCCACATGGAAGCTCTGTCAATGGTGGATTTTACAGTCTAGGGTTCTTCGAGCCTCCTGGCCTTTCCCAATTAATCTATAATGGTCCCTAGGTGACACGGTAGCTCATGCATGCAGTCTTTAGGGCTTAAGCAAACTAAATCAGTGAGCAAAATTCAAAGAGGAAAATTCTGGGCTTATGGGTTTATACCTTTTGTACAGCAATCTCTCTCTCTTTTCTTGGCTCAAGGGGAGGTCCTTGGTTATTGGTTGTGCCTTAGTTCCTTTCCCCCTTCGTGCACCTCCGATGGAAGCACCATGCACACACCATGGATGTACACACAATTCCTTACACAGCATTGTTTCTCTCACTCCTCTCTCTCTTTAACTGATCTGCCATCACACAGGTTGGCTTGCATTGTTTTATGCACACAACACACTTATTTTCTCTTTTCCTACACTCAACCTTCTCCCCCTAGATAAGTTATCATCATTAGGTCTCATATATAGGTATAGGCATATATATATATGTACACCTATTATTGTAGGAAAACGATGGGGGAAGGTGGGATTCAATGAGGGGCTGCCACCTTATTGTTAATATTCAAAACTTGGACCTTATATATATATATATATATATTATATGTATAATAAAGCACAGAAGTGCTTGTAGCCAATTGGTAAAATTTTTGGGATTAAGTTTTCTTGCTCTTTTGGGTCAAGGGTTCAAGACTTGTCCATTGCATTTTTGGCCCTTTTTCTATGTTTTAACTTAAGGCCTTATTTGGCTATCGGAATTTTATATTTTGCCCCAAACAATTCAAATCAACATTTTACATCGATTCTTTGTGCATTTAATCATTTTACTTGTCCATTGTAATTTATCGAAAAGTCCTGATAAATTTTCTTAATTATTTGTTATCTTGTTTCTAATTAATAATTAGCGGACTAATTATTAATTAATCAGGTCGAGGAGTTACATTATCTATCTTTATGCATGTATCTTCACATATGTGATGTGTCACTGGATAAGGAAGCCCCTTTCTTCCATCTCTCTCTTTCATCTAGTGACATATTATATAAATAAAAATACATAAGTAATAATACAAGATCAGTAACTCATTTATGATTTAATTTGTATCGTTGAGTGACACGTAATGAGAGTTAAATTGGCAGTCCAACCCATGGATTGAGGCTGCCACAGGCAGGGTTAGCCCTTATTGACTGGAACCTTTTACTCTAAAGGGGACGAAGATGCTAGGAAGGAAAACATCTTGGAGAGAGACCCAGTCTAGAGAGAGAGAGAGAGAGAGAGAGAGAGAGAGAGAGAGAGAGAGAGAGACAAACAACACAAAGATTGTTTGGAGGGGGACTGACCAGAAATGGACTCAAAATACAAGAAAAATTCAACCCCCACCCCAAAAAAAAGGGGGTCTACTCCTTTGGATACAGACTTCAATTAATCCATCTAGTGACAAATTTTTTGACACTAATTATTTAGCAATTATATGAGACTCCGTGTGAGGAAAATTGTTATATAATCATTATGTAAAAATTTATCTCAAGTTATTGGTAATTCATTTCAGAATCTTATGAGTTTGTAATTATTAAGTTAGTTGAGTGTTAACACAAGTCATACTATACCAGTGAAGATTTTGATAATAACCAAACTAAATTATAGAGATGTATTTCTAAAGAGAAGTAATTTTTTATTAATACGAAAATTTCAAATCTATTCACTACACTCAGCAAACAAGACCTATATACCTAGTTTCACTTATTACAAGAATATGAATCATATCTCTAACAATTTCCCTACTCCTTGAGTGACTCTTTTTGCTGGAATTGTACTTTATTTTATTTGTATATTTAAATTAGTGTGGTTAATTGATGCACTTGGGTACGAAATTAATTAAGAATTTAAACTAATTATTTCTATAAAAACTTTTGATTTATGACTTAAATTCAACAATTTCTGTCAAATTAATTAACACACTGTTATGACAAGGCTAGCGATACCCTATAACTGACAATCTGTTTTCCAAGAAGAAAAAAAAATTCCCTCAAAATACCCATTGCCAACCAATTATCAGAATACAAATATCACCAAAAAGAAATAAAACCACTATAATCAAAGCTAAGATAACCACTATAGAGATCTGAATTTTTTTTGGAATAAAATTTTCATTTAAATAAATATATGTGTATGTATGAAATGTGTATTCTATATGTGTAGATGTACATATATATATATATTGTATAATGTATGATATACATGTATGCAAATATCTATATACGTCAGGTTGTATGTACAAGTGGGTGTGTGTGTACTGCTGTATGTGTAGTGTGTGTTTTATATAATATACATATAACACATGCAAAGGTCAACCTCCCATTTAATGCAAAGCTGCATTTTGAAAAGAATAAAAAGAAGAAGTGATTAGAACAGTGGGGAAGTCAGAAAAGAAAGAAAATAGTGGGCTGCAGGTGGCCTTGCGTGAAGGTATGTATATACCTTTGTGTATATGTTAGCTGTGTGCGTCGGTTAGAGAGAAAGTCAGAAAGAAGTGGTGGAGAGGCTGTAAACATGGTGGAGGAGCTGAGAGGACAGTAGAGAGATCCAAAAGTTGAAACAGAAAGAAGAAGGAAGAAGCTGCATCGAGAAACCCAAAAAATAGGTGAGTTGGTTCATTTATGTTTTTAATTTTTTTTGAAGCATGATAGTTAGATTTGATTTTAGGGTTTTACAAAGCATGAAATATGGAATAAAATGCAAAAAGAATCATTTAAAAAGGTTAAGAAATGAAAGAGAAAACCTAGTTGCAAGTTGTATGGTGGTTTCGGGTTTCCTTATATCTCATGCATGAACTCTTGTTTAAACCACCAAGAAATAATCCACAAAGATGTAGAAACACACTGGGATTAAAGTGGGGTTCAAACAGTGACTTAACAGTCACGAAAAATGAGAGGGAAGGCTTGGCCAGAAAGTCGATCGGAGTGGTTATCTTCTTTATTCGTGAAGATCTAGTAATTTAAATTAAAAAGTGAGCTTGGATGTGTGATCCTAATGAAAAAATGAAGAAAATTGCATTTGATTTAGGTCCGAATATGGACGGAAAATAGTCGTCATCGCCAGAGATGGCGACGGAACCCTAGCTAGTCTTGTTACAGAAGAAGACACTGTATAGGGTTTTGGGTTTGGGTCGGTTCGAGTTCAAGTCAGACCCGACCCACCAGGACATATCGGATACCTTGAAGCGGTGTCGTTTTGATGTATAACCTAAGTGGGAAATTGGGCTATTTGGAAACAGGTAAAAGAAATTAAATTGAGATTGAAATTGAATTGGGATATCTTATCCCTGTTTTAAGTCCTATCCACTGTTTGGGTAAACCGAATTAGAATAACCAAAAATAAAAAATTTTGATTTGGCCCATGACTTTCAGTAATTATAAAGTGACCCAAAATTTTTATAGTTATTATGATTTGACCCCAGAATAAAATATTAATTTAATTAATTAATTAAAAATAAAGGAAAATTATGAAAATGCCACTGAGTTAAAAAGCAGTCAAACGAACTCCGATTAAAGTAAAGGAATAATGAATTTTTATTATTTCGAGCATTCTAGACTCAACTGTGGAGTCCGATTTGTGAAAAGAGGTCTTGAGAAGTAAGGACCTGTAAAAGTGTAAAATGACTGTTTTGCTCTTTTTAGCACATATGCCAAAATTGAATTCCGTGAAAGCCTAAACAGATTTTATTCGACATTCCAGACTCAATGGTAGAGTTTATTTTAGTAAAATAGAAACTCATGAAATAAAAGCATAAAATTTGATGAATAGCATAATTCAAGTAGAAATAGACTGAGTTATATTTCATGCTTTTAGGAATACTGAAAGGAATGGAGAAGGCGGTCTGACCTTTTACATTCTCACTGTTTGGTTCAATTACAAGGGGACACGACTTCCAAGGGTTGGAAAAAACCCTTCTAGGTATGATGTTTTGCTAAGTAAGAAATAAGATTAAGTTTAGGAATATTTTATGAGTAAATTGAAAGATTTATATGCTTAACTGTTGTTAGGGAATTATTTGGACTATGTTTGCCTAATAACCTGGAGTTGGTTGTTCATGTGCTTGTGTGTTTCTTGAATTCTTTGAGAATTCAGTAAAGTGATGAACATGAACTGTGACCATGTGTTTAAATTGACTGTATAAGAAATGTATTCATGTGGAACAAGTTTTGTGATTTAAATGTTATCGTAGCTTCAAGTATGATACATTATTTAAAGCATGCTTCATTGAGATTATATTATTGTGTGGTGAAATCAAAGCATATTGGCATATGGTGAATCCTTTGGAAACATAGTGTGGGTTAAGCACTTGGTGCTATGCATTATGAGAGTGTAGATCTTGTGGTAAAAAACCCAAAATTGGCCATTGCATTAGTACCCAGATCCAACGGAGGGAGGCCCGTGAACGGGTGTTGGTACTCAAATCCATCGGATGCGGTCTATAAACGAGACATGGGTGTAGCATGGATTGCATGGGTGTGTCATGCATATTTTCATTGCATTGTATTAATGAACTGGAAATCATCTAGATTATAAATGTACACTTTGCACATGCCACGCCTTAATCTTGTTTCTTGCATTAACATTATGTCATACCAGCAGTTGTGCTGACCCATTCATGGATATCATATTACAGATGATGCTCTTGATACTTGAGACTTGAGGAAGTCTTGGAGAGCAGAGGAGATGTGGATCATGGAGGATTTTGGTCCTTGGGGCATATTTTGATGTTGTACAAGGGCATAAGCCCTAAACTATACATGTTTATTTGTATGTTATGAAACAACGGGCATGGCTTTATGGATTAGTATCAGAACATGAATTGGGTTAGTGTTTGAAATGCATGTAATTGTCTTTTATTATTCCCTTTTTGTTTAGTTCACTCACTCCCTAAGTTTGTGAAAATTCGGGGCGTGACAACGTGGTATCAGAGCATAGGTTCGAATACCTAGAGACTATGGGGTGTTGTTAAACACCATGAGACCCTAGAGGAAAGAGTGAGACTTAGTGTGAACTGCCGGTAGTATACGATAGGATCTTGTGTGTTACGTGATTATCTACACTTGAAGCATGACATGTTGTGATTACGTGTTAATTGATGCTATATTATGATGCATGATTGTGTGGTTTAATGTAATGAGATGCATGATATGCGTAATGTGTGAGAATTGATTAAGTGTACATTATGATATGCTATACGTACTACTTGTTAAATGTAAGTTATTGATAAGAACATGACTAAGATTTTTTTTTTTTATGATTATGCCTAGATGTAAAAAAGGGTATTAATTTTTTTTTTCTCTTTCTATAGACTCATGCCACCGAGAAGAGCTCCTGCGAGAGCCGGACCACCTAGGTAAGGTAGACCTAGGGCCACTGCCCTACCTCGGCATGGCAGACTTAGAGCTACTGCTCCAGCCCATAGTGCAGTTGAGGAGGCTGATGCCCTTGCTTCTGTTCTTGCACCCGCTCCAGCTCTTGCACCTGCTCCAGTAGAGGAGGTAGAGCAGACCATTGGTGCCAGAGATATGACGGCCATTATATAAGAGTGTTTCCGAGCCATACAAGAGACCCGGACTACAGGTGGTGAGACCAGGGATACCTTCGTGATGAAGGTGTTCCAAAGGATGAGGCCTCCTACATTCGCAAGGCAGCCTGACCCATTGGTCGCAGAGGAGTGGCTGAATCAGATCACCAGGATCCTAGACTCACAGGGGATCACCGAGCCACATTTGAGGATCCGATGTGCCATCTTCCAGTTTACTGAGTTGGCTGATTAGTTAGGGAGAGTAGCTACTGACCGGATAGATAGGTTCGGTGAGGGACGGGATGCTTTTGTGGCCATGTTCAATGACCACTATTTTCCAGAGATTGCCAGGATCGGGTTTATGGAGGAGTTTGGGACACTACTCCAGAGGGATATGGCAGTGACTCAGTACGAGTCCCGATTTACTGCATTAGGGAGATTTTCCCCACACATTATTGGAGATGAGCGTTTGAGGGTCTTTCATTTTGTCAAGGGGTTGAAGACCTCTATTAGGGACAGATTGGTCGGACACATTATGGACACGTATGAGGAGGTGGTGACCAGGGCCACTAGAGTGGAGATGGAGCTGGCTGACATTGGAGGGATCAGGGAATCCCAGACCCAGGGCAGGACAGCCATAGCACAGGTGTTTATGCCTACCCATCCTACTGTGCCTACCCTAACTCACACTGGTAGGAGACCATTGAAGAGGTCCCGAACCGATGCATCTTTTCCATCGACATCTTAGAGGCCTGTTCAGTTCTTAGCCCCCCAGCCTGTTATGTTTGTTGCTCTTCGAGAGGGGGGTATCACAGGGACCCATTACATGTTACTGGTGTAGATAACCTGGCCATAGAATGACCGATTGCCCACAGAGAGATCCCAACTAGGGATATGGGGCTAGACTGAGTCAGATGTCAGTTCCATCTCAAGCACAGAGTTAGGGGTGGGGAGCTCCACGACTTTGCTACACCTGCCACTAGATGGGCCATATTAGGGCCAACTGTCCTTAGGGGCAGACCTTATAGAGCACACCGAGGCCCCATTATTACCAGCATACCCAGATGCCTCTGCCACAGTCATAGCTAGGCCATAGACCCCCAGCACCATATTTCTAGTCTGTACCCTCCACATTGAGTGTTAGAGCTCCCGTACAGAGGGGAGGAGGTCAGTAGGGACAGAGAGGGGGGTAGGCAGGGCCAGACTATTCAGGGCCGTGTTTATGCAGTAGCCACACCAAAGGCCTCTACTTCTGGACCTTTAGTGGTTCGAGGTACATTCCTTGTGTTTAGTTCATGGGCCAGTGTACTGATAGACTTGGGTGCATCTCATTCATTCATATCTACTATGCTTGCCATGACATTGGGATTGGACATAGATCGGTTGGACCCACCATTGCATGTTGACACACCAGTTGGGGGTAGTGTGATATTGACGAGGGTCTGTAGAGATTGCTCGATAGAGATAGCTGATCGCATCCTTTATTTTGATTTCATTTTGCTTGACATGACTGGCTTTGGTATTATTTTGCGGATGGATTGGTTGTTTACTTACCAGACGAGTATAAATTGCTACAGGGGGAGAGTGACAGTGTGTACTCCAGAGGGGGATAGCTTTTACTTCATAGGAGATCGTGGGGATTTCTTAGTCCCACCCTTGTATGACTCGAGGAGTTGGGGAGGTCATAGTTACATGTTGGCTAGCTTGGTTGCAAGTGATGGTGGGACTACAAAGAGTGCGTTACCACCAGTAGTGGATGAGTTTCTTTATGTCTTCCTGAATGACTTGACTAGTTACCGCCAAGACGGGAGATAGAGTTCACAATAGAGCTTATCCCCAGCACTGTGCCTTTTTCCATTCTGCCTTATCGCATGGCTCCAACTGAGTTGAGAGAGCTGAAGGAGCAGTTGACTGATTTGCAGGGTAAGGGTTTTATACGTCCTAGTACTTCTCCGTGGGGTGCTTCGGCACTGTTTGCGAAGAAAAAGGATGGGACACTATGTTTTTGTGTGGATTATAGGAGACTGAACCAGGTTACTATCAAGAACAAGTACCCGTTACCGAGGATAGATGACTTGTTTGATCAGCTTAGGAGTTCGAGATGCTTCTCGAAGATTGATCTTCAGTCTGGGTATCACCAGTTGAGAGTACAGGAGGGGGGATATAGCGAAGATATCTTTCCGCACTCGTTATGGCCATTATGAGTTTGTAGTTATGCCATTCGGTGTGACGAATGCCCCGGCAGCATTCATGGACTTGATGCATCGCATTTTCTGTCCTTATATATATCAGTTTGTTATGGTGTTTGTTGATGATATTTTGATTTACTCACCTTCTAAGGATGAGCATGCATTTTCTCTCCGGACTGTGTTGCAGATTTTGAGGGAGCACCGTCTATTTGCTAAGTTCTCGAAGTGTGAGTTTTGGCTTCAAGAGGTACAGTTTTTAGGTCATGTTGTGCCAGGTAGTGGAGTATCTATGGATCCTTCTAAGATGGACTCTGTTATGAGTTGGGAGAGGCCGAAGAATGTGTTTGAGATTCAGAGTTTTTTGGGATTGGCAGGGTACTACCGTCAGTTTGCAGAGGGGTTTTCTCATCTTGCTGCGCTGATGACTCATCTGATGCACAAAGGCATTTGATTTGAGTGGACAAATGACTGTTAGCAATCATTTCAGGAGCTGAAGAGGAGGCTGACTTTAGTGCTCGTCTTGATTATACCTGAGGGAGGTATGGACTATACTGTTTATTGTGATGCTTTATGAGAGGGATTAGGCTGTGTGTTGATGCATGAGTGTAGAGTGGTAGCCTATGGTTCTCGTCAGTTGAAGAGCTATGAGCAGAACTACCCCACACATGATTTAGAGTTAGCTACCGTCATCTTTGCACTTAAGAGTTGGCGACACTACTTATATGGGGTGAGGTTCGAGGTGTTCTCAGATCATAAGAGCCTTAGATACATTTTAACGCAAAAGGACTTGAACCTTCGACATAGAAGATGGATGGAGTATATGGAGGACTATGACTTTGACCTTCAGTACCACCTTGGGAAGGCCAATGTCGTAGCAGATGCACTTAGTAGGAGGCCGAGGAGCACTGTAGCTAGCATTGTTATTAGAGAGTGGGAGATAATGGGAGACATTGGTGAGTTTGACTTAGAACTTGCCGAGTCTGAAGGACATGCCACACTGTTCAGTGTGTGTGCACAACCTTCACTGTTGAGCAGGGTTATTGAGGCACAGTTACAGGACATAGAGGCAGAGCAGATTTGAGCACGAGTTGCTAGTACCGAGGGCTTTGAGGGGTGGACAGTTCATTCTGACCTTAGCTTGAGGTATATGGGTAAAGTCTTTGTTCCCGAGTCTCTTAAGGTTGACGTCCTTAGAGATTTCCATCATTCACGCCTAGCAGTGCACCTAGGGGGCACTAAGATGTATCATAACTTACGCCGCCAGTATTGGAGGACGGGGATGAAGGGAGATGTAGTGCAGTTTGTATCGAGATGTCTCACGTGCCAGCAGGTTAAGGCTGAGCACCAGAGACCTGGAGGTTTGTTACAGCCATTGCCAATGGCCGAGTGGAAGTGGGAGTACGTTACTATGGATTTTGTGATGGGTCTTTCGAAGTTACCTAGAGGTCATGATGCAGTTTGGGTTATAGTTGGTAGGTTGACGAAGTCTACACATTTTCTACCAATTAGAGCGACTGACTCAGTGGATGTCCTCAGTAGGCTGTATGTCCGAGAGATAGTATGACTACATGGGGTACCGGTTTCCATTGTTTCAAATAGAGACCCACGTTTCATTGCACAGTTTTGGCAGAGTTTTCAGACAGCCTTAGGGACTCAGCTACTGTTTAGTATTGCCTTCCACCCTTAGACTGACGATCAGTCAGAGCGCACCATTCAGATCCTTGAGAACATGCTTAGAGCCTGTGTTATGGACTTCGGGGGTAGCTGGGAGTATCACCTTGCCTTAAAAGAGTTTGCCTACAACAACAACTATCAGTCTAGCATTGAGATGGCACCATTTAAGGCATTGTATGGTAGACCATGTTGTTCACCTGTATGTTGGACCGAGGTAGGGGAGACAACTGCTTTAGGGCCAGACATAGTCCGTGAGACCACAGATAAGATACAGGTGATTAGACAATGTCTATTGACAACACAGAGCTGCCAGAAGAGTTATGCAAACAAGAGGCAACGACCTTTGTCATTTGATGTTGGGGGACATGTGTTCCTCAAGGTAGCCCCACGGTGAGGATTGAGGAGATTTGGGCGCAGTAGAAAGCTGTTGCCATGGTTTATAAGCCCATTTAAAATCCTTGGGAAGGTTGGTGAGGTGGCCTATAAGCTAGCATTACCGCCACAACTATCTAGGGTTCACAATGTCTTCCATGTGTTGATGTTGATGAAGTACGAGCCTAACCCCTCACATGTACTAGATTGGGTAGATCTTCAGTTGGAGGGTGACGTTTCTTATGACCAGAGACCCATGCAAATATTGGACTCTAGGGACCAGGTTCTGTGAGGCAAGACCATCCCTTTGGTCAAGGTCTAAGATCGTGCGACTCGATAATGAAAAGGATCCCAAGATCATTCCACGATTAAATCTGATTGATAGACCTCGACCCGTTGTTTACAACAAATAAGAACCTTGGTATATATGACCTCAACCCGTTGTTTAGTGCGAAACAAGAACCTCGGTATAAGAAAGACGCCATAAACGGTGGTGGAAATCCATTTGATAAATCGTTGGTAAATGCCACGGAAAATCCCGATAAGTTCAGATAGTTCTTAAAGAACCGTAGAGAAAATACTCTCAAAATTTATTGAATAATCATCTGTCTGCCAAATACGGCTACAAGTTCTTTTTAAAACATTCTTTGAAACCCTAGGGCCGAATAAGGCCTACATTAAATAAAAGGTATGGGCTGGACATTTTCAGGCCCAAAACATCCTAAACTACCGACTAAAAAATAATAAAAGAAATCCACTAATTAATCCAAAAACGTCATTAGTGCAGGTACAACAATTTCAAACCCGATTTCGACCTTGATACAGCCCGAATCTCGAAAAATGCAAAACAAGAAAGTTGTAGAACTATTCCTTGGCTTTCCATATCATGTTGAATCATCTTAATCGGAGCTTGGATACTAAAGTTATGCCCAGATTATGAAGCAATGTTAAAACTATCCAAAAATCACCCAATTAGCATTTTTTTGCCCTTTGCATTGCTTCCTTGATTGGCCCGTTTGAAACTTGTAAAGGATCTGTAAGACTCGGTTCGCCATGGTGCCTATCATTCCTCCTCTCCTCAAAAAGAGTACATCTTTAAACTTCCTTGCTCGTGCTCTCATAACCGGCCCAATTGGGACTTAAACTAAATCCCTTGAAGTTATGCTATGATTTGCATCACTTTGGAGCCATCATGGAGTTGAGGAAGCTACTTGGGAATGTGAGGCTAAAGTCCGTGCTAGGTATCCTGAGTTGTTTGTTCATTGATGTATTTTTCTAAATTTCGGGACGAAATTTCTTTAAGGGGGGAAGGATGTAGAGATCTGAATTTTTTTTGAAATAAAATTTTCATTTAAATAAATATATGTGTAGATGTACATATATATATATATATATTGTATAATGTATGATATACATGTATGCAAATATCTATATATATATAAAGTAAAATAATGTGTATGTGTGATATATGGTATATGTATATATATATATATATGTATATAGTAATGTATGATATATGTATGCATGTATTTATATATATATATATATATGTGTGTGTGTACACAAGGTGTGGGTGCACATCACGTTGTGTGTGCAAGTGGGTGTGTGTGTACTGCTGTGTGTGTTTTATATAATTTACATATAACACATACAAAGGTTAACCTCCCATTTAATGCAAAGCTGCATTTTGAAAAAAACAAAAAGAAGAAGTGATTAGAACAATGGGAAAGTTAGAAAAAAAAAAGGGAAATAGTGGGCTGCAAGTGGCCTTGCGTGAAGGTATGTATATACCTCTGTGTATATGCCAGCTGTGTGCATCGGTTTGAGAGAAAGTCAGAAAGAAAGAAGTGGTGGAGAGGCTATAAACATGGTGGAGGTGCTGAGAGGACAATAGAGAGATCCAAAAGTTGAAACAGAAAGAAGAAGGAAGAAGTTGCACCGAGAAACCCAAAAAATAGGTGAGTTGGTTCATTTATGTTTTTAATTTTTTTGAAGCATGATAGTTAGATTTGATTTTAGGGTTTTACAGAGCATGAAATATGGAACACAATGCAAAAAGAATCATTTAAAAAGGTTAAGAAATGAAGAGAAAACCCTAGTTGCAGGTTGTATGGTGGTTTTAGGTTTCCTTATATTTCATGCATGAAATCTTGTTTAAACCACCAAGAAATAATCCAGAAAGATGCAAAAACACACTGGGATTAAAGTGGGGTTCAAACAGTGACTTAACAGTCACGAAAAATGAGAGGGAAGGCTTAGCCGGAAAGTCGGCTAGAGCGGTTATCTTCTCTATTCGTGAAGATCTAGTAATCTAAATCAAAAAGTGAGCTTGGATGTGTGATCCTTATGAAAAATGAAGAAAAGTACATTTGATTTAGGTCAGAATATGGATGGAAAATAGTCGCTATCGCCGGAACCCTAGCTGGTCCTGTCGGAGAAGAAGACACTGTGTAGGGTTTTAGGTTTGGGTCGGTTCGAGTTCGGGTTAGACTTGACCCACCCAGACATATTGGATACCCTGAAGCGGTGTCATTTTGATGTATAACTTAAGTGGGAAATTGGGCTGTTTGGCAATAGGTATAAGAAATTAAATTGAGATTGAAATTGAATTGGGATATTCTATCCCTGTTTTAAGTCCTATCCATTGTTAGGGTAAACCGAATTAGAATAACCAAAAATAAAAAATTTTGATTTGGCCCACGACTTTCAGTAATTATAAAGTGACCCAAAATTTTTATAGTTATTATGATTTGACCCTAGAATTAAATATTAATTTAATTAATTAATTAAAAATAAAAAAAAATTATGAAAATGCCACTGAGTTAAAAAGCAGTCAAACAAACTCCGATTAAAGTAAAGGAATAGTAAATTTTTATTATTTCAAGCATTTTGGACTCAACCGTGGAGTTCAATTTGTGAAAAAAGGTCTTGAGAAGTAAGAACCCGTAAAAGTGTAAAATGATCGTTTTGCCCTTTTTAGCACAGATGCCCAAATTGAATTTTGCGAAGGCCTAAACTGATTTTCTTCGACATTCCGGACTCAATGGTAGAGTCTATTTTAGTAAAATAGAAACTTATGAAATAAAAACATAAAATTTGATGAATAGCATAATTTAAGTAGAAATAGACTGAGTTATATTTCATGCTTTTAGGAACACTGAAAGGAAAGGAGAAGGCGGTCTGACCATCTATATTCTCACTGTTTGGTTCAATTACAAGGGGACACGACTTCTAAGGGTTGGGAAAAACCCTTCTAGGTATGATGTTTTGCTAAGTAAGAAATAGGATTAAGTTTAGGAATATTTTATGAGTAAATTGGATGATTGATATGCTTAATTGTTGTTGAAAAATTATTTGGAATATGTTTGCCTGATAACTTGGAGTTGGTTGTTCACATGCTTGTGTGTTTCTTGCATTCTTTGAGAATCTAGTAAAGTGATGAACGTGAACTGTGACCATGTGTTTAAATTGACTGTATGAGACATGTATTCATGTGGAACAAGTTTTGTGATTTAAATGTTATCGTAGCTTCAAGTATGATACATTATTTAAAGCATGCTTCATTGAGATTATATTATTGTGTGGTGAAATCAAAGCATATTGGCATATGGTGAATCCTTTGGAAACATAGTGTGGGTTAAGCAATTGGTGCTATACATTATGAGGGTATAGATCCTGTGGTAAAAAACCCAAAACTGGCCATTGCATTGGTACCCAGATCCAACGAGGGGAGGCCCGTGAACGGGTGTTGGTACTCAGATCCATCGGATGTGGTTCATAAAAAAGACATGGGTGTGGCATGGATTGCATGGGTGTGTCATGCATATTTTCATTGCATCGTATTAATGAACTGGAAAGCATCTAGATTATAAATGTACACTTTACACATGCCACGCCTTAATCTTGTTTCTTGCATTAGCATTATGTCATACCAGCTGTTGAGCTGACCCATTCGTGGGATATCATATTACAGATGATGCTCCTGATACTTGAGACTTTAGGAAGTCTTGGAGAGTAAAGGAGATGTGGATCATGGAGGATTTTGGCCCTTGGGGCATAGTTTGATGTTGTACAAGGGCCTAAGCCCTAAACTATAAATGTTTATTTGTATGTTATGAAACAACGGGCAAGGCTTTATGGATTAGTATTAGAACATGAATTGGGTTAGTGTTTGAAATGCATGTAATTGTCCTTTATTATTCCCTTTTTTTTTTATTTCACTCACTCCTCGAGTTTGTGAAAATTCGGGGCGTGACAACCACTATATACACATGCAAAATATAACAGAGTTGCATCAATACATAAATAGGCATATTTTCTTTTTCTCATATTTTTTTTCCTTCTTGTTTTCCATGGTAACCAAACAAGAAAAAACAAAGTTGCATCAATACATGAATAGGCATATTCCAAAAAATAAGATAGGGTAAGTGGTAAGATCGTAAGTTTGACTTTCGTTCGCGGCAGAAACGGGACCTACGGTCGTGGTAATCGGTGGCAGCAAAAACTAAGCATCTGAGAGAGAGAGAGAGAGAGGGAGAGATATCCACGATACAAAGAGAGAAAGAGAGTGACTGAGATAGATAGAGAGATCAGAGATGATTGATACCGAGAGGAAGAGATCGAGAGGAGAAGAAAAATCTAAGGGGTATCAACCATTCGAGAGGAAAAAGAAGAAAGCAGAGGTCGCGGGCGCATAAATGGGGGCTTTTTGCTAAAGCGTCATTGTGAATCACAAAATAATACCTAACACGATGTCGTTCTAATAATACAACTATTAGTTACGCTCAGTGGGCGTCGCTAAGTTTGGGCGACGCACTTGTGCGTCGCCAATAACATTTTGCCCATCGCCAAAAGATTAACGCCGCTTTTTTTGGGCGGGAAAGCCTTTTTTTGGGACACATGGTGTACGTCGCTAATAGAGACTTTTGGCGACGCATTATGAGCGTCGCTAATAAAGTGCGTCACAAAAAATTACTTTTTTTTTTGTAATGACAATTCATTAGTATAAACTTTGTAAGTATTATTTTATCTTTTTCCTATAAATAAGATTTCATTAGTTTTGAGATCTTGTATAACACATCTATGTGAATAAAACAATCCCTCAATTTTGTTTATCACATAGTTGACTTATGCTAAAGAGACTATGCTTTAGCCTATCAACTGAATAGAAGTTTTTTTATACAAGATGAATTTGAATTACCAATAGTCCCCTTACCGATTATTTCACCTTTACTACTGTCTCCGAATGTTTCAATTTTTTCACTTTGTTTGGAAAGAGATGAGAATCTTTCCCTTTTTTCTATCATGTGTCTTGAGCACTCGCTATCCAAGTACCACATGGTATTGACATTCCCTTTTGCCGTCACAACCATTTCTCTTGCAAAAAGGTAATTTTTTTGGATCTTTAGTATCCACATAATTTTGGGTCCTTTTGGGTTAGTGGATCGACAAGGATAAGATGAATTTATGTGTCCTTTTCTAGAATAGAAAAAGAAAGCCGAATTTTGAAAGATGAATGTTCTTTTTGGGTCAAAGATATTTCTGTTTATTTTATAAACATTATTCTTAGGTACAAATTCAATTTTATTTCGATTAAAATTACTTTTTTTTATTTTTTTTTATTTTCAAGCAATAAATCCAAGTTTTTTGAACATCCTACAATTTTTTCAAGATGTAATTTATTCTTCTAAGAAAGAAATTTTAGTTTTAGATATCTCAAGTTCTTTATTTAACTCAATTTTTTTCTTATTCTAAGACATCAATTTTCTTTTTTACTTCCCTATTTTTTTCACCTAATCTTTTTGACTCAAAAAATAATTCCTCAAATGTTCTATGTCATCTTCATCTTCTAATTCTTATTTTACATCATTATCATTCTCATTATCATAATCTAGATCAATTGATGCAATAAGTCCAAATTTACATACCTCTAAACTAGAGACTTCCACTTCAGCATCATCATCCCATGTAGCCGTAAATGCATTTTTCTTCTTGTCATATTGCTTTGGTGCATTATAGTTTGTTGAGATGTGATCATATTGATGACAATTATAGCATTGCCTTCATTCTTCCTCACCCTTTAGTTTAGGATTTCTTCTTCTTCTTTCTCCATAGGAGTTTCTTTTCTTTTGAAGAAAATGTTTTGCGACTTCTAGTGAGAAGTGCAATGTCTTTATCTTGTTCTCTTGATTCTTGATTCTTTTCATTTGATTCTACTTGATGTGCCACACTCCTTTTTGGTTTGTCCTCTTTTTCGTCATCAAGAACCAATTCATGTGTAATGAGGGAACCAAAGAGTTGTTCCATTGTCATTATTCTCACATCTTTTGCTTCCTCAATAGCTGTGACTTTAGGTCTCCATTTTTTGGGCAAAACCTAAAACACTTTTCTCATTTAATTCTACAGTCAGAATGAATTTATTGACAAATGTTAGTCTATTCACAATATCAAGAAACCTAGTATACATATCTATAATTTTCTCATCAAGCTTCATTTTAAACAACTCATATTTATGAAGTAATGGACTTATTTTTGAGTCACTGAATTGGTTCGTCCCTTCATGAGTTACTCGTAAAGTTTCCCATATATTTTTGGCAGTCTCACATATTGAGACTTTATTGAACTCATTGGAACCCAAACCACAAAACAATGTGTTTATGGCTTTGGCATTTAAACAAAACTTTTCTTTATCTTTTCCATCCCATTTTTCTCTAGGCTTGGGAGTTCTAATACCACTTTCACTAGTAATGGATGGAAATACATACCCAAGTTTGATTGTCTCCCATAGTTCATAACTCATTGACTAAATATAAATTCTCATTCTTGCCTTTTAGTAGTTATAGTTATTTCATAAAACCATGGAGGCCTTGAGGTATATTGCCCTTCGAATGAGTAAGCATTGACGAGGTTGCTATATGATCTCTTTAAAGTTGTTCTTATAAAGGAACTTGCTCTAATATCAAATGAAAAAGCAACTTAAAGGAGGGCGAATAGGTTATTTTAAAATTTTTGCGTTAATTGGATAAAATATTTTCCCTTCAATGTGTTAGCACAATAAACTAATCAAAATAATAAATAGCAAGAATAAAAGTAAAGAGAGCACACATAATTTATAGTGATCCGGCTATGAAATTTAGCCTACGTCCACTCTTTTTCAACGATCCTTGATCTTCTTGCTGAGAATCTACTCAAGTTATTGTTGGGGTGATGATTTCACCAGATTACAATCAACTCACGTAGCAACACTTCTTCAGTACTTCACTTTCCACAATAATTGGTTGTCTCAAGACAAAACGCTCAACACTTAAGGAATCAAGTTACAAAATAAAGAAAGAAAAAACTCTCTTTTATCACATAATGAATACAATAGACTGACTAGAGTCACTTTCTTTATCATAAAAGGGTATCGAACCAACACTTTGTTATACCCCTAGTAAGCTTTTGAATCAAAAGTTGAAACCACACAATGAACTTCTTCACACGTTTGTAGTAGTGCTTGATAATCCTAGAAGACATCCATGCATCATATTTATAAGACCATTGAGAAGGGGATTAAAACAGGAATTATACGTATCCAAAAAGGGTAAGGTTGACCTCTTCCCAGTCAGCTAGTCCTGCCCAGATTGCTCTAAAGATTCTTCAGATAGTAGCTCTCGATCAGCCAAAATCATTTGGATATCATCTAAATAAGGCATATTTGGTCAGCCGGTAGTGGTACCCTATAATGATTCGAAAAATCATAAAGGAAAATTTGGTAAATTGCCAACATTGACTAAGGTCATATAAGTAATTAATTAATGATATGTCAGAAAGATTATGAAATAAGTTGACAAGTTACCAATATGACACAGTGACACTAAATTGAATTTTTGGTAATTCATTCAAGACTGGTGTGAGTCACGGGACTACACAGTCATTTACGGGATGCAGATAAGTATGAAAATTCAAATGATTGAATTTGGAGAAATAAATAGCATATTTGGAATCAGAGCATCGAAATTAATTAAGGTGCCAATTTTGGTGTGATTCTGAGATAGTTATTTTTGGGCATGTGTCTGTGCACATTAGGCTAATTGGTCATATGGCATAATGTAGAACATACAAGGCTTTCTTAAGAAGCTTGGTTAGGATTTACAAGACAATGACACTTGTTATAATTTGATTGGACAAAAGAGGATCTATGATAAAAAAAAATATGTGTGTGAGGGTACACCATAGGGGGACAAGTTGTGCACTTGATAGGACAAAAACCTTTTGTTTCCTTTTACTTTTCCCCCCTTTCCCTTATTTGGGTAGATCTTTCCCTCCCTCTCACGCAATCTCTGTCTCTTTCAGACACACCAAGATTGTGTGTTTTTGTGGAAATAGCTATATAAATACATGTGTGTGGTGAGTGAGGTGAAGGCTATAAAAGTGTGTGCTGGTGTGTTTTTAAGAGAGAGATAGAAAGAAGGTGTATGCAAACAGTGTGTGTGTGGTATATGTTTGTGTGCTTAACACACAGGGGCGAATTGGATTAGAAAAGAAAGAGAAAAATGAGAGGAAAAAAAATAATAAAAGAAGAAAAGAGAACAGAGGAAGGATGACAGAGGCTAGGAAGAACTCGGTAGCTATGGAGAGGTTCCAAGCTTTTTCTCTCCTCACCATTTTGTTTCTCTAAACGACAATGACAAGAAGGGACTTCTAGGACTTCTCATATAGTTCTAGATGTATATATATTTGGGATGAATATGTGCTATTTATGTGTGTAGAATAATATGTAGATACATATATGAGCATGTATATATATATACATAGGTATATATGTATTTAAATCGGTGTTGGAAAAGAAATTGGATTTTAAGGAGTTTTGGAT
This sequence comes from Nyssa sinensis, assembly GCA_008638375.1. Classification (NCBI taxonomy): domain Eukaryota; kingdom Viridiplantae; phylum Streptophyta; class Magnoliopsida; order Cornales; family Nyssaceae; genus Nyssa; species Nyssa sinensis. The sequence goes on from CM018050.1 coordinate 3,713,342, forward strand.
GTTGAGGGAAGGTTTCATACGGTTCCAAAGAGTAAAGAGAAGAAAGAAGTCAAAAAGGTTGGTCAGAGATAGAGGACCCGCGAGTTGCAAGTCTCTTGTCGGAAAGTCAGGTCTTTGCGTTTGGGGCTGAATTGATCACTTTTGATCAACAAAAGTTGTCCTAAATGATGGGATATGAGGTTCAGAATGATTTAGGAGGAAAAAATATCAAACATAGCATGAGAAAAAGAATTTTTTTTCCAGAAACTTAGGTTTCCAACGATGTTCGCAAGAGATGGTGACTGGAGTGTCGCCGGGGGCGGTCAACGACCGACGTTGACCAATCAACCGAACAACGGTCAAACCGAGTCAATTAACCGAGCCATGGGTTCAGGTTGTGGGTTTGGATCATGGATCAGACCTAGGTTCAGGCTAGGGGTTGTTTGGTTTTATAAATGGGAAAATTTTGATTTTAGTTAAAGGTTCAAAAGTAAACCGAGTCAAGTTCTGAACCCATCATTGTTGAACTGGTTAACAAAAGATAAAATTATAAAATTGCGCTCTTAATTAAATTAAAAATTTAAATGAAAATAAAATGTAATAAATAGGCTCTCTTAAGGTTTTTGGGCATTCCAAACTCAATGGTGAGGTCGGTTATGAGATTTGGGAACCTGGGGTGGTCTCACATGAATATGTAAAATTATGAAAATGCCCCTAATGATAAATTGAGTAATTCAAAGGCTAACTTAAATTTGAAAAGGGCTAGTCCAAGGTTTTTAAATGCCCATAATTCAAATGTAATGTCAGATTGGTCAAATTGGGACCGATGATGGTTCCACCTACATTGGTAAAATGACGATTATACCTTTAGACTTAAATTATGCAATTGAATGCATAATTAAAATTCAGAAGAGGCGTTTCTAAGGTTTTTGGATGCTATGAATCCAAATATGATATCAGATGAATGAAATGGGGACATGGGGTTGGTCCCACATGAAAATGTAAAATTATAATTTTTTCACTAGGCATAGAATAAACATCTAAAAGAGTTAATAAAGTACAAAAAAGTGTCCTTAAGGTTTTTAGACCTTATAGATCTGATTCCAAGGTCGATTTTGTGAGATAGTGTCTCAGTAGACGTGAAACTTATTCGATAAAATTACAAAAATACCCTTGTGGGTTTAAAAGGCATTCAAACGACTTAGAAACATTACGATGAGGCATTCTCAGGATTTTAGAGTCCTGGAAACACAATTTTGATATCCGTTTGGGAGAACAGACACTCGGTAAGTAGGCAACTGTGAAATTAACCTTAAAGACTTAAAAAATCACTATACAACCTTAATAATAAAAGTCAAGGTGGTCTCGAGAGTTGAACCAGGAGTGTGTGAGGTATTTAATGCATATTGTGACAGACATAAGTAGTGTCTCCTTATAGTCAAGTGGTGACTGGGACTAGGATTTTATCCTGATTGATTGGTTTGATTGGTGTCATATACTTGTCATTGATCTTCATGATATGACTGTTATTATTTTGATGCTTAATCATTGCCTGCCATTTGGGGCATAATTTTCATTATCATTCTAATGCTTTACTATCCATTTTACTTGTGCATTGGATACATGTATGGATACTTTATGGATTATATAATTTCTGTATATTTATATGTCATGCATTATATTGTATGACTGTCGATGTGGATGTGGAGTGAGCTTGTGTAGGCACCACATGTTGTGAGATATTGATATTATAAATGGAAATGAAATAGTTGACTAGTTGAGAAAGGGGAAGTTATGAATGAACTAGTTACAAGTTAAGAAATGAGAAGTTATGAATGAGATAGATCCAAGTTGAGAGGGGAAGATATGGATAATATCGTGGTTTTGTGACAGAGATTGTGTCTTCCTTTGGTTTTGAACCATAACTCCGCATGGGTGGCTGTATGTTTCCATCGAGTTAGTAGCTCAAAAAGCACTCAGGCTTTTCCGGGAGCCATGAACTAGTCTTGAAGAATTATGGAAGAAGTACAGAGAAATATAGGACATGTTGAGGTCTGACTCGCTATGTTACAGATTGTACTTGTTGTAGACATGGATTGTGTAGTGATCATACTTTGTTGCTTTATCATACTTTCGACTTGTGTTGGATATACTGTTATTGGATATCATTGTTCTAACTACTTTGAAAAGGAAATGGAGGTGCGTCGTGAGGTTTATATATGTTAACATACTTAATGTTGGATATCCATTGAATGTCTGATTACTACTGATGTGGCACGTGGTATCTTATTCTCTTGACTGTCATGTCTATATTTATGATCTGATTGATGATATTATTGTGTGGTTGGGATTCTATACTGGACATTAGGGATTGTCCTCATCGGACTTGCATTAGTTTTTGCATGCTTCTTGCTTGTGTGTTTTGGGAAAACCTACTGAGCGTTATGGCTCATCCCTGTTGTTCATGGGAATGGAAAGTACTAGACTGGTAGATGACAATTATTAGATCATCACGAGATGGATAGAGACTTGAGTAGCATTGGTTTTAAATAGTAGTATTCATTCATTGTATATTGTAAAGGGTGCTTGTACCCTTCTTTGACATAATGTACACATTGTATGTTAGACTAATATAGTCAGCTTTGCACATTACCTTGTTATATATTATTGATGGATATTTTTGGTTTAGTTGCACCTTATTATGATTTATTTCATTCAATCCCATTACAGGACTTGAACAAATCTAATCATGAGAATGAACCCAAATCAATTAAAGAAAAATTATTTGAAGAAAATCAACTCAAAAGGAAATAGACTATATTTTATTCACTTGATTGTGATAAGTAGTCTTAATTACCTTCCATTTTAGGGTCCAATGACCCCTTAGCCAGGCCCTGCGGGTTCAGAGCGTTATATACCTAGTCAGTTGGCATCTTATGGACATCATCTGAATAGGGCATATCCGATCAGTCAGTAGTGGTACTCGGTCAGTCGGTAGGAACTATTTTCTAAACCTCCAAAGCTAGTGCCACTCAGTAACCAGTAGTGCCACTTGGTCAGCCAATAGGAACTATTTTTTAAACTCCTATAGCCAGTGCCACTCAGTTAGCTAGTAGTGCCACCCGGTTAGCCTGTATCTCCTGCTTTATTGAAATGCCAATCTCACCATTCTCGGTTAACAGGTATATTCTGCTTCTTAGGTCTTCAACCTTTTCATTTATCCAGTCAAGTCTAAACATAATTTGCTTCGCAACAAGGATTAGTAAGGAATGCATAACATATAGTTTTCTAGACCATAACTTAGGAATCAATTGATCATTAAATGCTTGAAGGTATATAATTAGTTTAAAATATAAAATGAATTGCTCCATCAAAACTATACTCATCTAAGTCTCCATTTAAAAATGAAATCTTAACATCCATTTGATGTATCACCAAGTTATAGATAGAATTTATGGCTATAAGAATCCTAACCGTGGTAATATTAGTTATAAGTGAGTATGTATCAAAGTAATCAATTCATTTATTCTAATCTTGATTTATACTAATAAACTACCATCAGGTTTTAATTTTTTTTTCTAAATACCCATGTATAAACTATAACTTTATTTTCAAAAGGCAATTATACTATCTACTAAGTATTATTTTGCAATATAGATTCAATCTCATTGTTAACAACCTCTTTCCAAAAAGGTGCATTTATAGATGACATAGCTTCCTCATAGGTACTTATTTTTTCTTATACTAAAAAGATATAAAACCATTCTCTTGGATTATTTTCCATTTTAGGTCTCTTACTTCTTCTAAGTTCTATTTGTGGTTCTTCTTTCTTTTCTAAAGGTGTACTAATATTTGAAAAAGTTTATTACTAGTAGAGGCCCAACTAGTAGGTGTTTTATTTACTTCATTTGGTATGATAGTTTTAAAAGAATAAATATCGTCAAATAATATAGCATATCTAGATTCAATAATTTTATTATTTGAGATTTCACTAATTTCAGAGCTCCTCACTAAAAATCTACTAGTGCTATTATCTTGAGAATATCCTATGAAGATAACATTTACAATCTTAGTACTAATTTTATTTGTTTTAGTTCAGGTATTGAGACTTTAGCTAAACATCTCTACACTTTAAGGAAATTAAGGTTCGAAGTTCTTTTCTTCCATATCTCATATGACATTTTTTCATTATCTTTTACTGTTATTCTTGTTAGCTCTAAAGGTTTTGAACCAAAGGCATCTCAATAATTTTGATGATAACAAGGAATTGATTATGAGAACTAATGTTTTATCTAGTGATAATGCAAATAGGTCAAAGAGAATGATTGACTAAGAAATGTCAAAGTCTATCAAATAAAGGAATCCACTCAAAATATAAGCTTCAAAGCCAAAATCTATGTTAGTGGGATTCACTCAAGATCAACTAAGCAAATGGAAACACTCAAACACCAAAAAAATCAAAACAAGTCAAGAGAAGACTTTATTTTTGGTCTTTGGGTGAACTATGTTAAGATTGATCACAAACGTGAGATCTAATTATTTAAATGATCAACTATAACCAATTCAAAATGTTTTTTCAAAACACTACATTGATACACTTTAAGTGATCAAGTTGTTTTGATAAAGTGACATTGGTGAAAATAGACAAACAAACTTAAATTGCCAAACCTTTCAACCAGTTCCAAGAACTGGTTGATTGATTCTTATGCCTAATTTTCCCACTCTTTAAACTAGTCGACTGGTTGACAGTTTTTTACACAAACTAAATAACCACTTTGAAAAACATATCGACTAATTCTTAAAAGGAAAAATTATGTACTAAAAAAGCAATTGACTGATTCTAAGGACCAGTTAACTAATTGTTTGAAAAAAATGAACATTAACCCTCTGAATGAATCAAGTGAGTTGATCACTCAACTGGATCTTGATTCAGTCGACTGATTGATGAAACCAACAAACTAATTCTTTCAATCTAAAAATTTAAAATTTAAATTTTGAATAGATCAAGAAGGGGTGAACATTTATATTTTGACTCTAACAAACAAATCTTTCAAAAACCTATAAATAGAGGTTCATTATAATATTTATTGCTAACGAATTACATGCTTTAACTTCATCTTGACTTTATATCTCATTAATTTCAAAACCTAGATCTTAAAGTTTTACTTATCTTAAATACTCAAATCTTACACTTGATCAATCTTTAGTGAGTAAGCATTCATTGCACCATTCAACTCTTGGAGAGAGTATTTATTGGTAACAACTTTGTAACTTCTCATTACAGTGAGATTTGTGGGTAGGTGTTAACCTTGTGAGGTAAAATGGGATATTTTATCGGGAAAAGAGTTAGGGGCTCTTGTTGTAAAGATTTGACCTCCACTTGCGAAAAAGATCAAGATTGTGAAAGAAACTCAAGTGGGGATGCTTAAGTCGAGGATGTAGGAAGTTCTCTGAATCTCTTAAAAACTATTATATTTGTTTTCTCTCTTTCTCTCTCTACTCTTTTACATACTTTGTGCTTATCTTGCATTCACATTTAAAATTTGTAAAAGTTGTCAATATTTACAAAATACCCTATCCAACCTCTTCTTGGGTATATATCTGGATAACAAGTGGTATCAGAACCTCGTCTCTTGATAAAGGAGCTAACACTCCAAGAGTAAAAAAATGAAAAATATTGTAAGAACCATTTTTTCCGAAGGACATGATAGAAAATAAATTACAACGTATCTATGAACAAGCTTAGTACCTCAAGCTATGTTCTCCTATATCACGTCTTCAATTTTCTCTTGAATCCATAATCGACCAATAGATTACCATTATTTAGTGGCCAAAATTATACAGATTGGAAGGCTAGAATAAAAATCTATCTTTAAGTCTTAGATTACAAAAAGTGGAAGGTAATTCTAAATGGACATCATATCTATATGAAAGTTGAAAGTTCCTCTAACACCATCAAGGCAACTAAGGAAGAGTATGAATGGAATGAAAATGACCTTAAACTAATTCAATAAATGTGAAGGCCACGAATAACTTATATTATGTCTTAAATGCAAATGAGTTTAATAGAATCTCTGCTTGTGAATCTACAAAGGAGATATAGGACAAACTTAAGGTTACCTATGAAGGTAAGAATTAGGTCAACAAATCTAAAATTAGCATGTTAGTTCATCAGTTCATAGTTATGAACTATTTAAAATAGATGCTAGTGAATCTATTCTATAAATGTTTACTCGCTTTACTTTTGTCATTGATTCTCTGAAAGCTCTTAGAAAAAACTATACTAATGTTAAAATGGTAAGAAAAATTCTTAGGTTTTTACCAAGAAATTGGGAAGCTAAGATGACGACCATCCAAAAAGTAAATGATCTCAACAAGCTAAGCCTAGATGAGCTCCTCAGATCACTCACGACTCATGAGCTAACCACATGAAGTCAGAAAGAAGAGAGAAAGCCAAAGAAAAACCTTGTCCTCAAATATTCTTTTCATGAAAGTGAAGAAGAAGAAGAAGAAGAAGAACAAAATCAAGGAAGTGATGAAAATGTTGTCTTCATCATAAGAAATTTCAAAAGCTACCTAAGAAGAAAGCAACTTAATAGAAAGTAACAAAAAAGGGGAATCAAGTAGGAAAGAGCCTCCAACTTTCTATACATGTCATAAGTTGGGACACATAAAGGTGGAGTGTCCTAAACTAAAAAGAGAAGGCAAGGAAAGAAAAAATAAGGATATAACAGCCATTGGGGATGATTTGAAGGAAGAATCAAGTGACCAAGAACTGTCCAACTTTTACCTCATGGCATAAGAGGATGGGGTAAACTCTAATCTTGACTCATCTCATTCTTGTGAAGTATTGAAAGATGTTTTTGAAAAGTTGTATGATGAGCTTAAGAAAATCCTCTTAAAAAACAAGGATCTTAAAAAAAATTATCCTATTGTTATGGAGGGATACCACTAGAATATCACTCAAGGTCCCAAAGCGTGAATATCACCTAGAACGGGTGGCGTTGAATAGGTAGGTCTTGAGTAAAAATTTATTTCTATTTTAATTTCAATTCTTGGTGAAAGCAAAAGATGAAAAAATCAACAAAATAACTCAATGTGATTAATCCAACATTTATGCCCATCCACCAATGAATTATCCAAGAATCATTCAAATATACGAACTTATCAACCTTCACCAAATTGATTAATCTAGCTTTGTTTTATATTCAATTTTATCAATTCAATACAAATTCAACTAAGTTATCAATTTATGATTTCAATCAATCTACTCAATCAAGTTTTCAATTAATCAAATTAAGGAATAATTATAAATTTCATGAAAACTCAATTTCTGTATTCTAGCGGAAGCATTTCAATTAAAACAAATAGTAAATTGAAAGAGATTGAGAGAATAAGAGATTTGCAAACTGATTGATGACAAAGAAACCACCAAAGACAACAATCATTAGAGTAAAACTCTAGAGCCGGGCCAATGCTCAAGGAAGACTCCTACTATTATGGAAAATAAAATATAACGTATCTATGAATAAACTTAGTACCTCAAGCTTCGTTCTCCCCGATCACGTGCTAAATCCTCAATCTTGAACTCCATCTTTTGTTAATGGTGAAATTGAGATGAACCATGGCTCTAAGATCTGATTGGGATCTAGCGGATGATCTAAATAGATCTATGAACAAGAGTAGAAATGTGTATGAATGACGTGGATGAATGATCTCTCATAAGAGTTTCATGATCTATTAACAATTTTGCTATCACAATATGAGACTCTCTCACTCTATTTTTTAACTACTCTAAATTGTATTCTTGTGTATTTTTACAGAGAGCTTGATTGATCCCCAAATGGCTTGAAAATCGAATATAAATCTATTTTCTTCCTAGGGTTCATTCGAACGAACCATCATTCGTTCAAACAAGCATAGTTCGTTCGAACGAATAAGAAATGGATATCAAACGAGCACAACTCTGAGGTTTTAACTCTTTGTTTGATACAAAGCCTTTGAACGAATGAAAACAAATGAGAACGAACTTATTTATTGTTCATTCGAATGAGCCAAGGCTTCATTTGAATGAGCAACAAAGAGTTGTTGTCACACCCCGAATTCCAAGAAACCCGAGGAGCGACTGAACGAACAGAAAGTAAATAACATATAAAGTAAATAAAAGACAATCTAACAGATTCAACCCAAACTTACATTCATTTCCTTCCATGTACATCCATGTAAAGCACGATAAATAAAAACGTTCAACATGTCATTCGGGCTTAAGCCCTTATACAATATCAATACATCTCGAAATATGCTCCCAAGGGCCAAGATCATCCTAAGCTCCTGTCTCCTCCACTCTGTAAGACTTCCTCAAGTCTTGAGTGCCGGGAACGTCATCTGTGGGGAGTTATCCCACGTATGGGTCAGCTCAACTGCTGGTATGATGTAATGCTAATGCAAGGAACAAAATTAAGGGCGTGGCATGTGCAAGTGTACAGTTATATCTACATGGCATTCAACATCATGCATGCAATGTACTAGCAATATTCTACATGTCATTCAATATAATCTATGCAATGTAATAACAATAATTCACATGCTTTCCAAACTATCCATACCATAGCAGTAACCCACATAACATCCAAGTTATCCATGCAACGTAGCGACAATGCCCATGAAACACCCACACAACTAAATGCTACAACCATGCCAATTCTATGCCACAACCATGTCAATTCTATGCCATGTCCATGTCTCGTTTTCGGAACACATCCGATGGAAGCTGAGTACCATGTCTCGTTTTCGGAACACATCCGATGGAAGCTGAGTACCATGTCTCGTTTTCGGAACACATCCGATGGAAGCTGAGTACCATATTTAGCACCACGTGCTCAACCCATACTATGTTTTCAATGCATCACACTATGCCAACATACTTTAATTCCATCATGCAACAATACAATCTCAGATAAGCAATTCTTACCAACACATAGATCATGCCTTTAAACAATGTATTCCAGTTAAAGCAATCACAACATCTGAATAACAAAACATCTTCCACATGAATGTATGCAACACATGATCAACGGAAACACATACTGTATTCACAATCTTAACAACTCCCCAAAATATAAATCACGTACAACCCAACACATAGAATAAATCATATCTCCATGGAGTAACAAGAAGTACATGAGTAACATAAGCAATCAACTTAAGGTTTCCTTTTAAAGCAACACTCCTTCTGTGATTTTCTGACACTAAACAAGTAAACATATGATTCAATCAATCAACATGCAAATCATTCCTAAACTTAATTCTATTCCGTACTTAGCACAATACACCATACCTGATGGGTTGCCTCTGTAACACCCCAGACTTAATTATTAAATTATGTAATGAAAACTCTTTCTGAAATCTGATCTGGCATTTAACTGTTTAAATTCAACTGTTTAACACTGGCAAAACCCATGTTAGCTGATTTCAAAATTCTGAGAAACTGATTACTGACACTGAACCCTTGGACACTGAGGCTAACCTAACTAGGAGTTGACCGGAAGAAACCGCGTTGAAAAATAAGCTACAGAATGAAAGTTAGGTAGGAAATAGTGAAATTGCATTAATGCACAGCCAAACAGGGCCTAAGCCTGAAGTATGGAAAATAACCAAAAATGTGGCCAAGAGGATTTGATCCCTTGACCAAATTGGGTAGAATTTGGTTTACCAAAAAAATAACCAACTAGGCTAATGGCACTTTTGTGTACAAACATACAAAGAAATGTATATAAACACAAATCTGATTAGACCACCTCCCAAGTGCCAATAGCCAAGCATGCAACACATCAACCATGCATCACCCTACACCCTTAGACTATCATGCCTATACACCACATGATGGCATCTCCTTCCAACCAAAAAGCATGCAAAACCATCACGAACTTTGGGAGATGAAAGGACAAGAAAGAAATCTAATTTCATATACATGTCTCCATATATGCATTGGAGAGAAATCAGACCTGTAGATATCCTGTGTACTGATATATAGAGAGAGAAAGTGGTTAGAGAGAGAGAGAGGGATATACACAAAGTGTGTGCATTGGTGTAACCATTGAAGGAGCTTAGAAGGAAGCTAAGGACTGAGGACTGAAGGGCTGGACTGGACCTGCTCCATTGGGAGGCTTCTGCTTGAATACGAACCCTAGGGGAGACCACTGTTCGAAGGTAAGCAAGCCAAAATTTTAAATTTTCTCTTTGGATTTTTTGGCTACTGTTTTATTTCCTTTAGGACTGTAAATGCATGTATAATGGTTAGACATTGAAACCTGGAGTATTTGTGCATACTTGGACCCATAAAACTGCCCCAAAAACTCAAACCCGTATCAAACCGCCATTGATGGACCTCGGGTTGCAGGTCTGAATCGACCTCAACCAAACGACTTTCCGTTTGTCAAGAACTGATCTAGACCCTTCTAGGACCCCATAAATACTGACCCGTGACTTGGAAACACATGGAAAGCCCTCAAAACTGAACCTATTGTCTCGGTCATTGGAACCCAAACTCGCAAATAAGCTTGTAAACTGAAAATCAACAATGGGATATTAATCCCCATGGACATACGGTCACAACCAACCAAGAATCATGAAGTTTGGTTGAGAAATAGGGCCACACGACCGAACTGAAAACCTGCACAATAATCGGTTATACAGAGCTTGATCCTTAGATTCAAAGCTCAAAATCGATGCCAAATCGTTGGTCTCACATACAGGAATGTTTTGGAATCAAAACATGTTGAGAAATCTGCCTGAAACTTCACGAAATTAAGAAATTGTAAAACCTGTAAATTAGGGCAACGGACGGGGAAAAGTTGGGGACGATGGAGTTGACTCGCCAACTCATTCGAGTTAGGCCGAGTCGACTCGGACACGTGTCGAGGCAGGGTGTGCCACCGCATTAATCGGAACGACACTGTTTAAGCCTAACCGTTTTAATTTAAATCGAATTCCGGCCTGTTTGGTTCTTCGGTTAAGAAATGTAAAATCAGGGTTTAGGATAACCTGAATACGGATAAGGGCCAAATTGAGGTTAACTGGAATATGCTATTCCGGTTTTCTAAAGGTCACTGAACCGGCTGGTTTTCTGAATTTTGGACCGGTTCAACAGTGTGACCTTAGAACCCTATGGTTTGAACCCCTAAATTATGTAATTATGTTTTGACCCCTGAAGTCTTCTGATAATACAGTTTGACCCCAACAGTTTTTGAATATTGTACAGTGGCCCATATTTTGGAAAAATTGTACATTTAAGCCCTGATAAATTAATTAAATAATAAAATAATTATTTTATTATTTTATTAAATAGGTAAAATTACAAATTTACCCCTAGACATTAAATATGTCAAACGGAATCCAAATAAATTAAATAAATAGTGTATTTTCACTATTTCAAATATTCTGGACTCAATGGTACAGTCCAAATTGGGAAATTATATCTCGAAAAATACAGACCCGTAAGGGGTAAATGACTGTACTGCCCCTGAGGGTACCCAGGCCCAAATAAAAATAAAAGACAGTCTATTCTGATTATGTCGGACACTTTGGACTCAATGGTGAGGTCCGTTTAATGAACTGAAGTCCCGAAAAATACAGACACATAAATTGTAAAATGACTGAACTACCCCTAGTGATACCCAGGGCCAATTAAACATAAAAGATAGTCCAAGTTAACTATGTCGGACACTCTGGACCCAATGGTAAGGTCCATTTTATGAACTGAGGTGCCGAAAAATATGACGCATGAAATTACCAAAATACCCCTGATACTGTACGAAGCCCAAATGAAGTCCGATTGGGACGAAATTGATACCGATAGAAGCCCAGATACTGGTGAAACTATAAACATGATTAAATGATGATTCGGAGTCAGAATCTTACAAAACTTAAAATGACCAAAATACCCCTGAGCACAAGAAGTGCAAAGTAGAGGTCGAATAAAGGTCAAACTGATCTGATAAATTATCATAGAGATAATTATGTACACTGAAGGGCTAACTAAGACTCCGAGACAGTCAACGCGTAAAACGAGAAATGACCGATGTGTCCCGATAATCAAAAGTAGATACCAAACGAAGTCCAAAGGACTTAGAAAATTATATCTAAGATATGTGGACTATTCTGAGGACCACGATAGGGTCCGGGACAAGAATGGACAAATTTCCATTTTGCCCCTAAGGCTAAATAAGCACTTAACTGATAGCGATTCAAGTCTAAAAGAGTTAGAACTTCATGTATACGATATATGGGATATTCTGAGAACCCCGACTGGGTCCGGGGCAAGAATGACAAAATTACCATTTTGCCCCTATGGTTAAAATAAGAACCTAACTGATACCGATTGGAGTCTAAAAGACGTAGAACTTTATATTTAAGATATAAAGACTATTCTGAGGGCCTTGACAGGGCCCGGGGCAAGAGTGATAAAATGACTGTTTTGCCCCTATGGCTGAAAAAGTAACTGACTGATAACGATTGAAGTCTAAATGACTTAAATTATAGTTCTGAAGACTACTAAGCCTAATTAAGGAATGAAATAGCCCCGGATGAAACCCGATGAGAGGGCGATAGGCTACTAGGCTATCTTAGGTAAACCGATAGACACCTAAGATGACGAATAAGGCCTGAATGGATGAATTCTGATCTGTCTGTGATTGATGATGATTATTCAGGACATACATGGAGATGCCTGACGTACTTGGAGGTTATCGGATTGTTTGTGCAAGGAGATAACCGTAACAGTTTGTGAGTAACTTGGAACTTCTGGCTAGGTGTATAAGTACACCATCTAGTTATTGTATTTTGATTCACTGTACTGTTTTATCTACCATACTGTTTAAATGCATGTTTTTAAATGCATAATCTTTTATAATGTATTACATGTGACATGATTTTGTACTGTCCTGCTCTCCTGTTCAGTTCAGGTCTGTCCTGTTCCGTTGTATGGTCTGTCCTGGTTTTGTTCTGTACTGTTACGTCTTGTGAGTAACCCTGACTCCTGAATTGGTGTATAAGTACACTATCTAGTTACTGTATTTTAGAATACTGTACTGTACTGTTTTATCTGATACACTGATTTCATGCTCTTACCCAAATGCATGATCTTTACTCTGTCTGACTTCTCTGTTCTGTACTGAAATCGCTATTTTAAACTGGTTCTGAATGAACAACTGACTCCTGGTACCATTTCAGTCTTGAGCACTATATGAGCATACTGCACTGTTTAATCTGTGCATACTGTACTGTTTATACTGTTATACTGTTCTGCTCTGCTCATTACTGACCTGTTCTGTTACTCTGATGTTTTAACTGATCTCTTCTGTTACTCTGATGTTTTAACTGATCTGTTCTGTTACTCTGATGTTTTAACTGATCTGTTCTGTTACTCTGATGTTTTAACTGTACTCCTATTTTGATACTGTTTCAAATGAACATATTTAACTATCTGTTATGTTTGATCCGTTCTGCCCTGACCTGTTCTGTTTGATCTGTCTGATCTGTTCAGTCCTGATCCGTCCTGATTTGTTATGTTTGATCTATTCCATTCTGACCTGTTTGCTCTGTTTCGATCTGTTCCATTCTGTTTTGTCCCGTCCTGTTCTGCTCAATACTGATCTATCATGTTCTTTGATGATGTACCTGTATCTCTGACTGACATACTGTTTTCGCTCAGTTTTGTCTTGTTCCGTTTCGTTGACGATATACCTGTATCTCTGGTTGACATATTGTTTCTGCTCTGTTCTGTTATGTTTTGTTCGGCTCTGATTGTTATGTTTTGTTCCGTTCTATTCGGTTCTGATTTGTTGTTCTGTTCGGTTATGATTTGTTATGTTATGTTCTGTTCCGTTCCGTTCTATTATGTTTTATTGTGATCCGTTCTGACCTGTTCTATTCCGACCTGTTCTATGCTGACCCGTTCTATTCTGACCTGTTTGTCTCTGATTGATATATTGGCATCATTTACTATTCTGTTTTGATTTGTTGTGCTTTGCTTCATCCTGTTCTGATTTGTTATGTCCTGCTCTGCTTGGTTCTGCTCCTTCCTGACCTGTTGTGTTCTGTTCTGTACGGTTATAATTGATACGGTCTGTTATGTTCTGTCTGTTCTGATCTGTGGTTTTATTTTGTTCAGTCTTGCTTTATTCTACTGAAACTGCATTCAAAGTAGATTTATAAAACTGCTATTTCAGAAACAACTGAACTACCCTTGTGCTTTGTAAACAAGAAATGGTTTTGAAACCCTTGACAGGGAACCTGTGTTACTCATTGGGCTTTTCGAAGTTCACCCCATTCCCTAACATTTTTTAGGAATGATATCTATTGGATCTGATGGCACTGATCTGTGGAGACTGGATTATTGAGGATTGAACCTGTTTAATCAGGTGAGTGATGTAATACGACTGACTTGACTGATATGTACTAGATATAGACATGGCTCATGGATTTAAACGGTACTCTAGAGGTTATAGTTCTACTCCGTTGTTATATGTCGGATTATAGATATGCTCTGAGGTTAGAATTGTTAGCTGTTGGATTTTAGACTTGCTCTGTGTGATACATATCCTATGGTGGATACATGAGTTGCATTCCCTTGACAAAAAGTTTTTAAATTCCGTTGCATCTGACCCTACAGTCGGAGTGCAATTCACTGGAAAGTTCAGAAATTGCCTTCGGTTGGTCGCGTGGCAGCTGACTGGCATTACGTCCTCAACATCCGCATAGGGTGGGGTTCGGGATGTGACAGCCTCAACCCCAGAAGTCGTACTCATAGCGTAGCGGAACTAACGGTAAGAATGTAGAAGGTTAGGCCACCTTCTCTTTGCCCTTCAGTGTTCCTAAAATCATGAAATACGATTCAGTTCAATTATTACTTGAATTATGCTATTCATCAAATTTTATATCTTTATTTTATAAGTTTCTATTTTGCTAAAATAGACTCCACCATTGAGTCTGGAACGCCGAACAAAGTCGGTTTAGGCTTTCGTGGAATTTAATTTGGACGTCTAAGTCAAAAAGGGCAAAACGGTCATTTTGCACTTTTACGAATCCTTACATCCGAGCTCTCTTTTCACAAATTGGACTCCACGGTTGAGTTTGGAATGCTCGAAATAATAAAGTTTCACTATTTGTTTACTAAATTTGGAGTTCGTTTGACTAAGTTTCAATTCAAGGGCATTTTGGTAATTTTAAAGGTCACTACGGGCCTTTTATTTTTTTTTGGGACCCCGTCTAGTAAAACGGACCTCACCATCGGCCTCAGAATGGTCGAGATAGTCAAAATACACTAATGACTTGTCCCATTTGGCCTCCGGACTATTTTAGAATATTTAAAATAATTTAATTAATTAATTAATTAAATTATTATTTTATTAATATTTAAATCTGGTGGGTCAGATTGTAATTTCTCAAAATTTTAGGGTTTAAAGTGCAATTTTTGAAAGCTGAGGGGGTTAAATTAGATTTCCAAAAGTACAGGGTCAATTTGTGAATTTTCAAAAGTCTAGGGGCAATTTTGTAGTTTTGAAAACCCTTATTCTCAATTTGGATAGCCAAACAGTGGCTAATCCAAAACAGGGATAGGATATCCCTGTTTTCCAATTTAATCTCAATTTCAATTTCATAACCCCGCAGCCAAACTACCCATTTCAACTTTTAATTTAAAACATGGGAGTGACACGTGACAGGGGCGGGTCGGTCTTGACCCGACCTGAACCTGAACCGGACCCGAGACTCGAACCTGAACAGTGTCGTCCCCCCCGTTTTCCTGACGAGGCTCCGGTAGGGTTCCGGCGCCTTCTCTGGCGCCGGCGACCATTTTCCGGTGGATTTTCAGTGTTTCCAAAATGCCATTTTCTTCCATTTTCCCCCTAGATTCCTTTTCTAAAGTTAGTTTTTGATTTGGCCCTTTAGATTTTCACAAAAATGGGAAAATTAGTGGCTCCGACCAACTGAGATTTTCCATTTTCGAGCTTGTTCCCTCACTGCCTTGATCCTAATCCTTTTCCATTATTTTTCTGCACCAAAGGAGATTAGTTCCCTATTGTTCGCTTTGGTTCTAACACACAAAACACGCGGACAGCCGATTATTGCCCGAACCTGCAACTCAACATTTCTCACTCATTCTTTCATCTTTTTCATTCATTCTTGTTGTAAAATCTTCCCTATAGTTCACCCTACAGGACCCTATAATTTAAATCTACCATGATGCTTTTATAACAGATCATGCTTATGAAAATTTCTTGAGAGAGACAAGGTGGGTTTTGTGATTTTTACCTTGACAGTGGCACCTCCCCCTTTCTGAGATCTCCCTTTGTTCACTGCTTCCTAACTTTGCTTCATTATCCCTCTCTTTCTTTCTGATTTCTTCCTTTTCTCACCCAACGGATACAGATGTATATGTGTATATACCACCTCTCCTTTCTCTCTCTCTCTCTCTCTCTCTCTCTCTCTCTCTCTCTCTAAATCAGACCTACTTACCCTCTGATAACCCTCTTACACACACAACTAGTAGCCCCTCTTTTCTAACCTTCTTTTCCCAGTTTTCTCTTTGCATTAAATGCCATCTAGCCTTTGTTGTTACACACATATAATATATATATTATATCACACACACCACAGCATACACTGCCAACACACACTCAAGCTCCCCACTTGCATGGCATGCATCATATATACATATATATACACAACACATACATAGTTGTTTTGCACCCATATGCATGTACATATATATAGATATACACCCACTCACATACACACGTATATAATACATAGTATTATACATATGTGCATACATACCATACATCACACTTACATGCATACACATACAAATGCACATAACTGAAACACATCATACTTATGCATACACCACTATTTAAATAGCAATAATGCTAATACCAAATAATTAAATAAGTGAATGAATGAATGAATAAATAATTAATAATAAATAAATAAATAAAATTTTCAAAAAAAAAAAATTCATCTTTGCAGTTGTTCATTCTTGCTTGTCTTGTGAACTAGATTTTTCCTTCAAGTATTTAAAAGATGTATTTTGGAGAAATTGGTTCACAACCACAAGTCAATCACATATATGATGTTAAAATGATAAAAACTATATACAATGCATGCATGATGTGAGTGTGTGAGATCTAAATCAAATACAAAATTCCAATATATCCTTTGAGAACCAAGTCGACCGGTAGTGATACACGGTAATGTCTCTTAGCCGAACTTGGAGAAGAACGAGCATTGAGGTACTCACTTGTAAGACTTATGTAAGGATTACACACACAACATGTTTTATCAAATTAGATTAGCCAATTACAATATTGGACCCAATGGTCCTAACACCTATTTCTAAAAATTTAAAAATTTTAAATGATCAAAATGAGATTTTACAAAAAGAGAAAGAATATTTAGATTTGAAAAATAAGGAACTTGAAAAAGAGAATACCTCTTTTAAAAAAAATTATGATGATTTAAATTTCACTATAAAGAAATTTACTAAAACAAGTAAAACTCTAGATTATATCATCTCTCAATAATGATGTGTATTTGATAAGGCCTGTTTAAGATATAATGTTCACATTAAACAAAAGTCTTACCAAAATGTCTTT
The DNA here is from genome assembly GCA_008638375.1 of Nyssa sinensis. Lineage (NCBI taxonomy): Eukaryota > Viridiplantae > Streptophyta > Magnoliopsida > Cornales > Nyssaceae > Nyssa > Nyssa sinensis. The sequence goes on from CM018050.1 coordinate 3,730,975, forward strand.
GTTAAGACCTCTACCTTTGATGCAACTACTCATGCTCAATTTTCAAATAAACCCAAAAAAAGCAAAAAAGATAAGAGAAAAGTGATTTGTGTTCCAAAAGGAACATTTGTAACAAAGACTAAACTAAATGACCCTAGAAAATTTGGGTACCAAAATGAGTCACTTAAGTTGTCCTTGTAGGTTTTCTTAAAATATTTTTCAAGCAAAGGAGATTGGTTCCATGATAGTGGATGCTTAAGTCACTTGACTTGTAAAGACCTAAAAATTCAGGATAAATTTTTCGTTTTGCCGGTAGGACACTATTCATGCACTATTTACTGGTAGGGCACTACACATGTATCATTTAGACATAAGTCATGTTTAGAAGCATATTTTTGAGTATTTCATAGAAGGAAAATATGCTTATAATGTTAAAATATACCTTCTGTGAGAATTTGAGCCTAATCAGAGACAATTTGAAAAATGGACCATAAAGGGCATCCCAAGTGGACCCGCCCGCAGGCGAAAATAAATTTTTTGAAAAAATATAATTTAAAATAATTTTAAGAACTTTGGTTAAAGCAAAATTTTGAATTGAGGTGTTTCGAGACGGGTTGTAGTCTAATGGGGTCCTGAACTCATTAAGGGCAAAATGGTCTTTTTATCCCTTGGCCCTTTTACTATAAATAGGACCCCTTAGTATTAAATATCTCATAATCTGGTTTGAGAAGAAGTAAAAACTCGTTCATGGAGAGAAAGATGAAGAGAAACCTAGGTTTTTCAACTTTCAAGCTTCCAAAACTCATCTTTAGCCTTGGAATTTCACAAGGCTTCCTTCTAGAAAGTTGTTCCCCACTTCAAGGGCTACATTCTCACCAATTGGTTTGACTAGACAACGAGTAAAACTCCCTAGGGTTGAGAAAAATCCTTTTAGGTATGATATTTTGCTAAGTAAAGAATAGAGTTAATTTTATGAGTGTTTTTATATATTGATTGTATGACTTACATGTTTATTTGTTGTTAAAAAACTACCTAGCTTATAGTTACTTTGAAAACCTGGGGTTAGTACTTTATGAACTTATGTATTCGTTGGAAATTTGTTGAAGTCATGAAGATGTAATATGACTATATGTATAATTCATTGCATTCTAGCTTATGTTCATGTGGACAAAGTCTTGTAGTTTGAAAGTTATGATTCATTCAATGTATTGGTACTTTGTGTACTTCTGTGATCTTTGAGAATTTGGTAAGGTAGTGAAAATGTGATATGTTTATATGTGTAATTGATTAGATTACATGCTAGGTTCATGTAGACAAAGTTTTATGGTTTAAAAGTTATAGTTGATTTATGTATAAAGCATCATTTAAGACATACTCTATGTGTTTGATGAAATGTTTCATTGGAATTGTATAAAAAAATTAAGGTATCTTGGCATACATGAATCTTTGGAAACATGGCGTGTGTTGAGCAATTTGGTGCTATGCATTATGAGGGTGTAGATCCTATGGTGAAAAACCCAAAATTGGCCATTTGGTACTCGCTAATCCAACGGGAGTGCGCCCGTGAAACGAGATATATAAGTGGTACTCGCGAATCCAACGGGGAAGGACCGTGAAACGAGACATGTGTTGGGTATAGAGTTGTATGTGTGAGTCATGCATATTGCCATTCCATTGCATTGATGAATTGGAAGGCATATAGATTATAAATGTACACTTTGCACATGCCATGCCTTAACTTTATTCTTTACATTAGCATTATGTCATACTGGGTCGTCGTGCTTACCCTATACAGGATTACATATTATAGATGAAACTCCCGGCTCATGGACTTAATGAAGTCATTAGGGCACGGAGGGGGAAAATGGATTTTGAAGTTTATTTGGCATAAGGGTTACATTTTTGTATGTATGGGTATAAGCCCAAATAACTTGTGTTTAATTTGGATAATGGTGGACAATAGGTCTTGGGCCATTTTGTAATGTAAGGGCTTAAACCTAAATGACAAATAGAGTATTTTTGTTTAATGTGTATTACATGTATATCTTGAGAACAATGTAAGAAAATGGACTATGGTAAAGATTATATGCAAGTAGGAATGGTAGTATATGAAGAATTAGGAAAATAGGCATTGAGCCTTGAACTTACTTGATAATATAGGTGTATGTTAACTTTTCATAAACTTGTGGCCATTGAGTGTGGATTGTGCATATCTTTGTATATATAAATTGTTGTAAATTATTAGGTAGAAAATGCGTAGAAAACAAAGGAGACTATGGTGAAATTTTTCAAAATATAGCAACTTGATTGAGTGAAGTAGGAGAGCATGCCTAGATTTTCTAAGTAGGGAATTAAATGACTTAAAAAGAAAAAGAAATGTAAGGTGGAAATAGGGGCCAATTAGTCCAAAAATTACTTAAGGTCGAAAAATAAGGCTAAAAAGGCTAAAATGGTCATTTTACATGTTACAGGGCCCACACCAAGTTTGATGATGAAATAAATTAAAATGGGTGTAAAAATGTCAAAATCAAGATTTTAGGCCAAAGTTATAATGTTGGCACTGTAGCATTTTAGCTTCTGGTTTACTGTAGCAATGAACAGTAGACCAGTAGCCCAGTAGCCAGCAGCCCACACATGCGTGCCTGTCGCATGCCCTGCTCCCATGCCTCCCCCCTCGCGCGCGTGCGCATGCGCGCCCAGCCTGACGCCCTTGGCCACCTTTTTAGGCTATGTTTGGCTACCTTATTGGGTCATGTTTGACCAATCCTTAGGCCATGTTTTGCCACCCTTTTGGGGCATATTTGGCCATCCTTTTGGGCCATGTTTGGCCACCCTATTGGGACATGTTTGGCCACTTCCTTAGACCACCTTGGGTAGTATTTTTGACCTATTCTTGGTCTATGCCTTAGGGCATTTGGGGTTAATTTGAGTCACTATTTTAAGCCACATTAAAGACATTTTTGGGGCCATCTTAGAGGTCATTCTTGGACTTGACTTAGACTCTTTTGACCATTGGTTGGGGGAGGTGTTTGACTACTATTTGAAACCCATCTTGGGTAAGTCTAGTAAAAATTTTTCATTCTTAAATTTGGGAAAACATGGGGAAATAAAGGTGTAATAAACTAAATCCATTTAATTTTCTTTTATTTATTTTTCTTAATTCATTTCACCCACTCCCCGGGTTTATGAAAATTCAGGGCGTGACATGACTGGAGACAAAATCAAATTCACATCACCCACTTCAAACGATAGTGGATATGTGAGTTTTAGAGATAACTAGAAAGGTAAAATCATAAGCATTGGAAGCATAGGTAAAAACTCATATCTATCTATTGAAAATGTGCTTCTAATTGATGGTTTGAAACATAACTAGCTTTGTATTAGCCAATAATGTGATAAAGGCTATGTCGTGTTGTTACATTTGAAACCAATAAATGTCCAATTAAAGATACATGAAACCATGAAAATGTATTATTTATTGCATATAGAGATAGTTACATTTAGTGTCATGACTCGAACCCTACCTTACGCAGATCCCGATGACATGATGCCAGTTAGTTACCTTGCCGGTTTGTCGACCGACAATGAGACCAACCAAAGGCAAACTTCTGATCTTACTGATGAATTTCATTCCAAATGTAGGGTTAGAGCAGCGAAATTCAAAACCTTTTTATTTCGGGAATGCAACTCAGTTATATACCGTAGAGGTACGTACCATAGAGCAAGTCTAAAACCAAACAGCTAATAACTCTAGCCACAGAGCACATCTATAATCAGACATATAACACAGAACATGTCTAATCTCTCTAGAGTACCATTACCATGAGCCATGTCCCAATACATCTAATGCATATCAATGAAGTCAATCGTATTATGTCACTCACCTGAATAGCCAGATTCAGTCCATAAGAATACAAGTCTCCATAAATCAGTGCCATCAGATCCTTACTTAGAATGCCTCACAGCCTACTAGTATCTTCTCTTTGTGCTTTCTAATCCAATAGGGGTAAACCCTGAAAAATGTTAGGATAATGGGGTGAGCTTTAATAAGCCCAGTGAGTAACAGAGGTTCCTTGCCATGGGTTTCAAAACCAGTTCTTGCTTGTAAAGCACATGGACAGTTTAGTCATTTCAGAAATAACAGTTTTATAAATCCACTTTAAATGCAGTTTAAGTAGAATAAAATAGAACTGAACTAAATGGAACAACAGATTAGAACAGTACAGGATGCCAGTATATAAATCAGGAGTATAGGCAAATAAATCAAAGAATAGAACATGTCAGTATTGAGCGGAACAGAACAGGACAAGATGCTAATTAGGTATAAAATTAAGTATATTTGAGCTTCCCCAGCTACCCAAAACTGGAGTGGGCCCAAGAGTAAGACGCAACATAACAGAACGGAATCAAAACAAAATATATATAACAGAACAGAACAGAAGAGCCAGACAGAATAAAGTCATGCCACGTGTAATGCAGTACATGCATTCAAGTAGTACAATATATGAAGATACAATATCTAGGTAGTGCAACTTATACACCAAGTAAGAAGTTTCAAGTTACTCACAAACTGTTCGCTTATCTCCTTGTACAGATAATCTGATAACCTCCAGATATGTTAGGCACCTCCATGCATATCTTGAATAACCATCATCAATCACAGACATATCAAAATTTAACCATTCATGACTTATTCACCATCTTAGGCATCTGTCGGATTACCTAAAATAGCCTAATAGCCTATTACCCTTTCGCTAGGTTTCGTCTGAGGCTATTACATTATTTAATTAGGCCTAGTAGTTATTAGGATTATAATCTAAGTCATTTGGACTCTAATCGTTATCAGTTAAGTACTTATTTAACCTTAAGGGCAAAATAATAATTTTATCATTCTTGTCCCAGACCCTGTCGTGGTCCTCAGAATAGTCCACATATCTTAAATATAAAGTTCTAAGTCTTTTGGACTCAAATCGTTATTAGTTAAGTACTTATTTAACCTTAAGAGCAAAATAATAATTGTATCATTCTTGTCTCGGACCCTGTCGTGGTTTTCCAAATAGTCCACATATCTTAAATATAAAGTTCTATGTCTTTTGGACTCAAATTGTTATCAGTTAAGTACTTATTTAACCTTAAGGGCAAAATAATAATTTTACCATTCTTGTCCCGGACCTTGTCGTGGTCCTCAGAATAGTCCACATATCTTAAATATAAAGTTCTAAGTCTTTTGGACTCTATTTAGTATCTGCTTTTGATCATCGGGACACATTAGTCATTTTCTATTTTATACGTTGACTGTTCTGGAGTCTTATTTAGCCTCTTTATTTCCATAATTATGCTTATGACAATTTATTAGATCAGATTGGCCTTTATTCGGCCTCAACTTTACACTTACCATGCTTAGGGGCATTTTTGTCATTTTACGTTTTGTGAAATTCTGACCCCGATTCGTCATTTAATCATGTGTATGGTTTCACGAGTATCCGGGCTTCTATCGGTATCAATTTCGTCCCAATCAGACTTCATTTGGACTTCGTATAGCATTAGGGGCATTTTGGTAATTTCACACTTTCATGCGTCACGTTTTTCAGTACTTCGTTTGCTAGTACAGACTCCCCGTTGAATCCAGAGTGCCCAACGTAATTAAAATGGACTATCTTTATTTTTATTTGGCCCTAGATATCATTAGAGGCAATACAGTCATTTACTATTTGCGTATCTTTATTTTTCGGAACTTAATTTCTCAAATCGGACTCCACCGTTAAGTCCGGAATGCCCGAAATAGTAAAAATACACTACTCATTTATTTAATTTGGGCTTCGTTTGACTTATTTAGTGTCCAGGGGTAAAATAGTCATTTTACCCAATTAATAAAATCATTAAATAAATTATTTTATTAATTATTTATTTTTCAGGGGCTTATTTGAATTTATCTTTTAAAATCTAGGCCAGAATACAAATATTCAGAACAGTTGGGGTCAAAATGCAATTCAGGAAAATACTGGTTTAACTTCTTTTCAATTGAACCCTTGGACCGTTGGGTTTACTAAGTCAAACCCTAGACCGGCTTAATAAGCCCTTGAATCGACCGGTTTAAGCTAAGTTAGAGAACCGGAATAGGATACCCTTGTTATTCCTCTTATCCACGATTTGAGTCATCCCCATTCCTAATTCCAATTTCATACTGTTGTAACCAAACAAACCAATTTAAATTTTAAAACATTTAAACCCAACGACGCCATTTCATTAATGTGGTGGCTAACCCACAATTCAACACGTGTCTGAGTCGACACGTTCGGTCTGAACGAGTTGGGCGAGTCGACTCAGTCAACTTGTCATCTTTTTCATCGCACAGGTTACTGTAGCCCTAATTTTTAGTTTTCATTTTTTCCAATTTCGTGGGTTTTCCAACACTGATTCCCTCTGCTTTTGGATGTAGCGAGATTTTGGGGGTCAAGCCAACATCTTGGCATTCATTTTGTGCCTAAATGTGAGCTCAAACGTTTGGTCCAAGGTTGGATAACCGAACCTGCAACTGGCTTGTAAATCCCTATTTTTGCCCCAAATCTTGTGAGGTTTCTTTAGTTGTGATCTATGCATCATGGGGTTCAAGTGCCCACTCCCAAAATCAGGTTTACAGCAAGATTTGTGAGGTTGGGTTTCAAAACCCGAATCTGCAACTCTAAACTTTTGGGGCTTCCTTGGGTCTCCTAGGTCACGGCTGGGTGTTTTCAAAACACCGTTGAGGTCTTTTTGAGGTTTAAGTAAGACAAACCCATTTGGCTTGGTTGGATTTAGACCTGCTATCATAAGGGGCATCAATGGCGGCCTAGGCACGGTTTGTTGTTTTGGGGCTGTTTCGAGGTCTCATTTTCATGCCTTCATTAGGATATCTCATTCTAAACATTATGCATGCAGTTAAAAGGGCTCAATAATACAAAAAATAGTACCAATAATCCAAACAAAAATCAGAACAGTTTTGATGCTATACATCTTGGACAATGAACTTCCCTACTTGTGGCTTGGCTCAGACCCTCTCAATGCTCTTCAAGGTTGCCCAATCTCCTTCACGTGCACTTGGGTGACACACTCACATGCACACACACACACACATGTATATGAACACACCCTCCTCTCACACAATGCCCCCCTCTCTCTCTCTCTCTCTCTCTCCTCTCTCTAACACTCTCACAAACACATAGAAAGTTACTCACTCACACGTCTGAGTACAACACACCTATTTTTGGAGGGTCCCAAGGTGTATAGTTCATATATATATATATATATATATATTATTGCATACCTATACATATACATATACATCTAATATATAGATGCATGCCCATCAGAGATTCAGGTGTGATCACATGGCTGATGTAAGAGCTGAGGTGGGATGATGTGAGCTGATGATGAGGGGTTTGCATATATGGCCATTGGCCAATTTGGGAGGTGGACTTGGATAATTTAGTGTTATATGCAATTCTGTTGTATTTTTAGGCATAAAGTTGTTGGCAGCCCGTTTGGTAAATTTTTGGGTACCATTTGCTCCCTTTATTTGGTCAAGGGTTCAAATCCCCTTGGCCTCACTTTTGGGCATTTTTCCCTCATTTGGGCTTATGCCTTGTTTGGCTAGCGCAGAATTCTGTTTTAGCTATTTCCTTTCTAATTTATTTTCTGTTGCTCTTTTTACGAAACAGTTTCTTCTGGTCATTTCCTATTTAGGTTAGCTTCAATGTCAAAGGCCTTGTGTCGGTTATTACTTCTTTGTGTTTTTCGTAGTTAGCTAATTCAAATTCTTGTAGTGTACAAATGACATCATTTCACCTAATTAATTAATAATTAGGTTTGGGTATTACACCCTCCTCTCTTGACGTGTTTAATTATCTTATTGGTCTATTGTGACTATCGAGAGATTCCCGATTAACTTCCTTGATTATTCTTTATGTCATTTCTGATTAATAATTGGCGAACTAATTATTAATTAATTAGGTCGGGGTGTTACATTTAGTGTATTAAATTTGATGACATTATATCAAAAAATTTAAATAATCTATGACCATAAATGAAATAGTTGGCTATAGTATAGGAAATTAGGGCATGCAAGTATGGATTTAATTTCAAAATTTTCTAGACATGAACTAGTGAGGATTATCCAAAACTAAATTTGTAAAAGTTGGTATTTGTGGTGCAAGCTTAGGAAGAAAAGATTACGTATTTGTGATTATTGATGGCTACTCAAGATATACTTGGGTATTGTTTTTTTCTCTCATAAAAATATGGCACATGAAGCATTTATAAAACTACACAACAGAATTCAAAATGATAAAGGTTACTTCATAAATAATATAAAAAGTGATAGGGGGAGAGAATTTGATAATAAAGATATAGAAAAATATTGTGATGAAAATAGAATTGGTCATAATTTTTCGGCTTCTAAAACTATTCAACAAAATGAAGTAGTTGAAAGGAAAAATAGATCACTTCAAGAAATGGCTAGAACAATACTTAAGGACCAGAACTTACCTAAATACTTTTGGGTTGAAGTAGTGAACACTGCTTGTATCCTTAAGAAATATATAATAATCTAGCATTTCTATATCAAATTGAACCCAAAAATATTCAAGAAGTTGAAAATGATAAGTCTTGTATATTACCTATGTAAGAAAAGGTTAATCAACTTGAAAGAAATGATGTATGTACCTTAGTTTCTAGACCTAAAGACCAAAGTGTAATTGGAACCAAATGTGCCTCTAGAAACCAAAAAGAATAAAGAAAGAAACAAAACTAGAAACAAAGGTAGATTAGTAGCACAAGGATACAACCAAGAAGATGGCATTAATTATGAAGAAACTTTTACCCTGGTTACTATATTAGAAGTAATAAGAATGCTACTTGCCTTGGCATGCCATAAGAATTTCAATCTACATCAATTGGATGTAAAAAGTGCATTCTTAAATGGGTTCACATTCGAAGAAGTGTATGTTGAACAACCTCCTAATTTAAAAACCATTAGAATCCAAACCTTGTTTATAAATTACCAAAAACATTATATGGTTTGAATCAAACTCTAAGAGCTTGGTATGAAAGATTTAGAGGTTTCCTTACTAAAAATGAATTTATTAAAGGAAATATAGATACCATTTTTATAAAAATAGAAGGAAAAGAAATGCTCATTGTGCTATATGTTAATTACATTGTATTTGGCTCAACAAATAAAGATCTATGCAAAGATTTCACTAATTGTAATATGAATTTAAGATTAGCATGATGGGAGAATTGAATTTTTTTTTTAAGTTTACAAATCAAACAATCTTGTTAGGATCATGGGGTCCGATATTGTAATTGACTAGTTCGGTTAGACAAAACGTGCTTTCTGTGTAATCCTTACATAAGTCCTACGAGTGAGTAGCTCAATGTCCGTTCTTCTCCATGTTCGTCCAAGAGACATTACCGTGTTTCACTACTGATTGACTTGGTTCTCAAAGGGTAAAATGGACCTTTGTATTTGATTTGGATCTCACATACTCACATCATGCATGCATTTCATATAGATTTTATCATATCATCATGTATGTGATTGACTTATAATTGTGAACTAATTCTCCCAAAATGTATCTTTAAAACTCTTAAGCGATAAATTCAGTTCACAAGATAAGCATAAAATGTGCAACTCTCTATTACTCGTTCTAACAAAGCTTGGCTCATTCGAATGAACAACAGAGAAGTTCGTTCTCATTCGTTCAAACACTCTGTATTAAATGAGTTGCTACAACTTCAGAGTTGTACTCATTTGATATTTGTTCTTTGTTCGTTCGAAAGAACTGTGAGCGGAAAGTAGATTTATATTTTTATTTCTAGCCATTTGGGGATCAATCAAGCTCTTTGCGAAAATAGGTGAAAATACGATTTAGAGCAGCCAAAAAAAAAGTGAGACAGTCTTAAATTGTGAGAGCTAATTTTTTGATAGATCTTGAAGCTCTTGTGAGAGATCATTCATACATGACATTCATAATCATCTCTATGCATTTCCATTGATTGGATTTGATCAAACCACACGATCTAATTAGATCTAAAGAGCCTTGGTTCAAGTCAAATTCACCATTAACGTAAGATGGAGTCCAATCTCTCTCTCTTTTCATCTCTTTCAATTTACTATGTGCTTAATTGAATTGCTTTCACTTAATTTTAGAAATTGAGTTTTTGATATTTTCATAATTATTCATCAATTTTGATATATTGAAAAACTTGATTTAATAAATTGATTGAAAAAAAAAATTGATAGCTTAGTTGATTTTGTTTTGAATTGTGATAATTGCTATAAAATCAATCTAGTTGATTAATGAGGTGAAGTTTGAATAGGTTGGTGAATTGGATGATTCTTGGTGGATTCATTAGTGTAAGGGCATAAATGTTAGATTAATTATGTTGAGTGATTTATTGTTGATTGTGTCATCTTTGTGTTTAACCAAGAATTGTAATTAACTTGAAAGATAATTTTTAATTCAAGACCTACCTATTCAACTCCCCATTCTAGGTATAATTCACGCTATGGGACTTTAAGTGATATTCTTATGGTATCCCTCCGTGCAAACAAAGTGGTATCAGAGCCTTCTTTCTAAAGCATTTGATTGATATCCTAAGTTGTGAACAATAAAGGGTGATTATCTTGAGATGTGTGGAAAAGAAATTGAAGTCAATTTAGAAAGTGCTTATGATGAATTTGCTGAAGAATTTCTTAATCTCAAGAAGACTAATATGAGATTAGTCAAGAAATTAAAGTTGAGTGAAAAGAAAAAAGAGGCCTTACAAGTTGATCAAACCTTGTTGAGTCAACTTATAGAAACAATGGCCACTTTCTTAGAAAAAATTGAAATTTAGAACAAGAGATAAATTTCCTATTGGGTGAGGTAGGGGGTCATAAATCATCCTTAGATGTTTGTAAAATTGAAAAGGAGAACCTAGGTGTAAAATTTGATGAAAAACTGAAATTGGTTAAAATTCCCAAAGACACTTATGGAATTAAGTCAAATTCTTCTTCCAAAAAAATAAGGATGATGCCACCTCAATCTAACACTCATTATCATGTTCATGATCAATATCAACTTAAATTTTCTTATTGTTCCTTGTGTAAAGCCTCTAGGAAAAGACATGGACATCATCAAGTCATGTCAATTGAACACAAGAAGGAATTGTCCTTGGTTAAACAAAAATAAAGAAGCATGTCTCGAAATTTCATATGTTCAAAAGGCTAGGAGCATGTCTCCAAATTTCATGGAAGTAAAGAAGGTTGTGAAACCTCAAATATCTTCTAGACCACTTCCAAGGGCATCCACATCCAATGTACAACATGTTGAACTCATAGTCAAGAAAACCTTAAAGCAAATATGGGTTAGAAAGGACACTAGTAAGTGTCTAGTTACTCACATCGAGTTAAATGTTAGCAATTCAAATTCTTGGTATCAAGATAGCAGTTGTTCTAGACATATGTTCGATGAAAATTTTCTCTTTTCAATCCTTGTGAATTATAAAGAAGGGGCGGTCACTTTTATGGATGGAAACAAGTCAAGTTTTCTAGGTAAATGAATAATTATCTTAGGCAATTCTCCAAAACTTGAAAATATGTTGTATGTTGTGGGACTAAAAGCTAATTTAATTAGCATTAGTCAATTGTTTGATGATAACTTCAATGTTTACTTCACCAAAAAGGAATGTAAAGTGATTGATAAAAAAAGGGAAGTGCATTTTGGAAGGATTGAGAACATCTGATAATTGTTATAGCATAACTCTCAATCCAAAAGTCTCATACAATAGTGCTAAGGTTGATTCTTGCAATCTTTGGCATGAGAGATTAAGTCACGTCAACCACAAATAACTAAAAAGGTTGGTTAACAATGATCTAATCAGAGGTCTACCAATGCTAGGAAAGATTCCCTTTAGAGTGTGTGAAACATGTCAAAAGGCCAAACAAACGAGGGTTTCAAATAAGAAATCTTCATCTCTTGCTACCACTCGTCTATTGGAATTAATCCATATGGACTTAATGGGTCCAATGAGGATGAAAAACCTTAGTGGAAAGAGATACGTCTTAGTCATGGTAGATGAGTTTTCCAGATATACCTTTGTAGATTACTTGAGAGAAGAGTCGTTAGTATATGATGCTGTCATTAAGATTTGTAAAAGAATTCAAAATTATAAAGGTTATCAAATCTCTAGGATAAGAAGTAATCATAGGAAAGAGTTTAAAAAATCTCCCATCATTGTCTATTGTGATAACCATGGCATCAAGCACAAATTTTTGACTTATATCACCCCTCAACAAAATGGGGTTGTAGAGAGGAACAACCGTGCCATACAAGAAATGTCTAGGGCTATGCTTTATGGAAAAGCTATCCCGAAAAATTTTTGGGTTGAAGCCATCAATACATCATGTCATACTATCAATAAAGTTTACCTAAGACCTAGTTCAAATCAAACTCCATATGAGCTTTGGAATGGTAGGAAACCAAATGTCAAATACTTTAGAGTTTTCGGTAGCAAATGTTACATTTTAAGAGATAGAGAGACCTTAGGCAAGTTTGACCAAATGTGTATGTTGGCATTTTCCTAGGATACTCCACAAACAATAGAGCTTTTAAAGTCTAAAACACTAGAAAAATGGTGTGTGATGGGGTCTATTAATGTGACAATTGATGATGAAGGGTTGTCAATCATGATGATGAATGGCTAGGAAGTTTGGAGCCTTTGAAAGATCATGCTCCCATAAATAGTCAAAATAATGATTCAATTAATCCCCCCGTTGTCAATGAAATTGCAAACAATGTCTTTGATAAAGTAGGTACCTCATCTAATTTAGATAGAGATTTACGTATGTGGGTAAGAAGAGATAATGATCAATCCAAAATAATGGGTGATGTTGATAAAGGAATCATGACAAGATCTCAACTCTACAATGAAATAAGCTTTCAATGCTTCACTTCAAAAATTGAAACCAAAAACATCAATGAGGCTCTTCTTCGTGATGATTGGATCATTGCCATGTAAGAAGAATTGATTCAATTCTTTAAGATAGATGTTTGGGAGTTTGTTTCTAGACCTTTTCACTACAATGTTATTGGTTCTAAATGGATTTTCAAAATAAAGTTAGATGATAATGGTATAATTGTGAGAAATAAGGCTAGTTTGGTTACTCAAGGCTATACCCAAGTTGAAGGGATAGATTTTGATGAGACCTTTGCCCTTGTGGCTAGGTTGGAAAATGTAAGACTTATTCTAGCCGTAGCATGTCATTTGAAATTCAAACTATAACAAATGGATGTTAAGAGTGCCTTTCTTCACGACATTTTTGAGGAAGAAGTCTATGTATAGCAACCTAAAGGTTTTAAGGATCCAGAAAATCACTCCAATGTCTTTTGTCTCAAGAAAACTTTGCACAGATTGAAGCAAGCTCCTAAAACTTGGTATGAGAGACTCTCGACATATCTTCTTGAAAAGGGGTTCTCAAAAGGTAGTGCCGACAAGATTATGTTTGTAAGGAAATATGGGAAAGATTTTGTTATTGCGCAAGTCTATGTAGAAGTCTTTAGATCCATAAGTACCAAGCATACTTAAAAGTTTGTTGAAGAATTGAAAATTGGTTTTGAAATGAGTATGCTTAGAGAGCTCACATATTTCTTGGGACTTCAAGTAAGGCAAATGGTTGATGGGATTTTCATTTCTTAAACTAAGTATGTTAAAGAGTTGGTCAGGAAATTTGGGCTTGAGTCAACTAAGCATGCTAAAACTCCCATGGGTACTAATACGAAGCTTAACAAAGACACTATTGGCAAGGATGTTCAGTTTACTCTATATAGAAGCATGATAGGTAGTCTTCTTTATCTTAATTCTAGTAGGTCCGACAGATCATTTAATGTTGGAGTATGTGCTCGATTCCAATATAGTCCTAAAGAATCACATCTTATTGCTGTAAAGAAAATCATAAGATATGTGAGTGGGATTTTAGAATATGGCATTTGGTATCCTTTTGATACAAATGTTACCTTGGCGGCATTATCTGATATTGATTAAGCCGGGAATATGGATGATCGAAAGAGCACTTTTGGTGGTTGGTTCTATCTTGGAAATGCCTTTGTCTCTTGGCAAAATAAGAAGCAAAACTCCATTTCCCTCTCTACCGTTGAGGCCGAGTACATAGCCACAAGGAGTTATTGTGCCTATCTTGTATAAATGAAACAAATGTTGGCGGATTATGGAGTTAATATAGGCACCATGACCATTCATTGTGATAATTCTAGTGCCATAAATATCTCTAAGAATCTAATCTAACATTCTAGGACAAAGCACATTGATATTCGACATCATTACATTAGAGAATTGGTGGAGGATGGTCTTATTTCCTTGCTTTATATTCCTACCGAACATCAACTTGCAGACATCTTTACCAACTTAGACTATCTTAGGTTTAAATGCCTTAGAAAATCTATTGGTGTGTGCATTCTCAAGTAAGTTGTGTTCCCTTCCATAGTCTAGGTGAGTCTTAAGTTTTCTATCTATTCTAGGTTTATGGATTTTGTTCTTTTCATTTTTTTATGTGGATTTTTTATCCCTCATAGTTAGGTGCATTTCATACCTTTGTGAAGTCATTAATCCAAAAATATTTTTCTCTTGTTTAAAATGCTAATGGTAATCCCATTTTTGAAAGAGAATTGTATTAAGTGCATTTTAAGTGATTAAGTCTTGATTTGTGATCTTTATTCTATCAATATCTTCACTTAGTCTTTTTCACTTCGGTGCACGCAATATTTCAATCTACTTGTGATCTCACAAGTGTTAGTCTTGCATACTTCTTGCATGAGATTGTCTTATAGATTTGATGGGCTTAATAGTTTTATGTTTTCATCTTAATAAGTTTATAACTAGAAAGATTGACTTAGGTTGGAAAAATCAAAGGACCAAAAGTAAAACCCTTAAAAGAAAATGACACACAAAAAAAAAAAGTATTTAAGAGTGGAAGGAAAGGGCTACACTTGAGATAGTGTGTTTACTAGCATTAGTAAAACCTTTGAAAAGAGTAGCTTACTCAACTGTGTGAAAGTCTCCTTACAAAATATGAGTCAAGTGCAAATTCAATTTGTAATTTTTTTTCTTTTAAGTTGAGAGGGAGTTTTGATTGGAAATTGTCAAAAATTCCTAGGTTGGTTGACTCTAGTTGTGTTGTCTTTTTGATGTGAAAATCATTCAACACCATAGAAATTCGACCTTAAGACAAATAACATTTCATGGTTGAAGTTAATGCATATGTCCAGTTACCATGATTGAGTGAGTAGAGAATGAGCTTGTATGTGTTTTAGTGTTCTAAGATCATTTGAATGTATTGATATTATTTAGAACATATGTACATCTTTCTAATTAACTCAAAATGTTGTTCAAATTTAGTTTTCAACTCAAAGACTTTGGGATTATTTTAGCTTTGAAAACAATTGATTTATCTTAACGTTTGTAGCTAAAAATAGTGGTTTTTTCATGAAAATCTACAATTTTCCATTCTTTTGTAGTCGAAAAATGTATAGAATTTTTGAATAGAGCAGGACACTCTATTTTTCTAAGAGAAAAGCAACCTCTGGTGTTTATTCGAACAAAGCTTGTTCGAACGAAGGTCACTTATTCATTTGAACAAACAACAACTCAATTTAAACACGCAAGAAACAATGCATTCTTCATAAAATTATTTGGTTTTCTCTCTTTTCTCTCAAAATCCTTTCATTTTCTTGTGTCGTATTGATCCTAAAGTTCGTCAATCTTAGATTACATTCCAGTTAGTGTGTTCTACACATCGAGGGCTTCACCTTTATCGATTGTTTTGTGATTTCGTCCATTCATTGTTACAGTAAATCCTTGAATCCATTTTCATTTTCCATTTAGTTTATTTGATTTTTCATCTAGACTTAGGATTAGTGTGGATTGTAGTTCAGTACACTTGACGTAATACCATCTTAGGTTTATCCTACTTTTCTTCTGTTGCTATATACTACTTGGTCATGGCGACCAAGACAGTGCCCATAGAGCGACGACATTTTCTATATGTCATTCACTTAGGAGTAGCACTCCAGACCGTTTTTTAGTTTTTGACCCAGGTTGCTTAGTTTTGGGCAGGGACTATCATGTCCCGTTCTGTCCTAGCAGAGTGGATATGCACTATTGATGATATCCGTGAGACTTTAGGCTTTAGGCTATTTGACTCATGAGGTTGGCTACACCTCTTATTGGTCACGGGTCCGGCCAAGGAGACCCTAGTTCAAGAGTTTTACTCGAACCTCAGCTCTCGTTATGCCCAAGGAACCTACCCTATGACTGTTTACGGTGTCCCTTTTTCTCTCACTATAGAGATGATAGCTAAGACTCTTAGTCTTCCTCGAGTGAAGTAGCTAGGCTTCCCATACCTTCAGGGTAAGGCTCTTCTGTCTGCCAACCTTATTACTTTCACCCTACGTGTTGATAGTTTGACTATCTTCGCCTCGTGGGGTGCGACCTTAGAGAAGTGATATCTACACTAGGGTTTTTTGCATCCTCAACCTCATTGTGTGCAGTGTGTTGCATCCTGTCAGCCACACAAACACGTAACACTTTCTTATGCCACACTCTTGTATGCACTCGATGCTGCTATTCCCATTAATGCTCCATCGTACATATTTCGAGTCATCGATTCCTCTACCACAGGTATTAGAGGCACTGCGTCTTTACCATTTGGTAGCCTAATCATTAGGATCTGTGCTGTATAGTAGGTTTCTTTTTACACAGTTGATATGCTCGTCCTCCCACCTGGTTCGTTTACCCGACAGACTTTGTCCAGGTCACGAGGACATGTCATCGCTCCTGACACGACCCGAGACCCACCCTATGCGGATCTCATGTTATGCACCCGATCCGACATTGGTTGCCGAACCAAGGGTTCTTAACTTGCTACACAATCAGTGCTACTGACATGCAACAACTAAATAACAGAAGTCTTAAATAAATATTTACATAAAAGTTGCATGTCATACATAAAGGGTTCTCAAAATGCGAAATACAAAATTTCTTTTTACAATTGGTCTTCCCCAAGACGTGGATAACATGGGAGAACTATAAGACTATTTGTACTAAGTATTACCCCGTAACTTCAAAAGTACGTCCACTGCTATCTTGCTGACTGTTACTGCTATTGCTACTGTTGCTCTATAGCTTATTTTCCTGAAAGGGGTGGTAAGTTTGGGGTGAGCTAACTAAAGCTCAATAAGTAATTCTCTTTTGCTCTGTCATGTGTACAAGAATATAGGAAGCACTATCCATAAAAGAACTAGGATAAATGCAGATATGCTAACCAGTCATGAATACAGAACTGATCAATGAACATCAAATGTTATGAAGCTTAATCACAAAACAATAAAAATCTGTCTGACAATGTAATCTAATATGCTGAATAAAAGCTGTAAAATCTCATGATCGCTCATAATGAAATAATATGATCAAGCTACGAATATCAATAATATAATGTAGTGATATCAAAATAAAACTGAGATGCTCTGGTACTGGTGGGGCCCGACTACCCCCTAGGCTCACATTCGGTACTCTTAAGGCCTCGCCGAATGGTATTGCGCTGAGCTCATATTCAGTGCCATAGGCCTCGCGGAATACTACTGCTCTGAGCTCGTATTTGGTACTCTAAGGCCTCACCGAATATTGCTCTGTGTACACTGTATAATAATAAATATTTTGCTCGAAATTTGGACCCGAAGGTCATAACTGGGACCCGAAGGTCATATCTAGCATCAGATGGAAATTCTTTGGAATGTTTTAATGGCTCCAAATATAAGGTACTTCCTTATTTATATTATAATGTCTTAAGTAAATAAAATTAAATGACATTATAATGTAAATAAGGTGTCCACTAATACTATTGTTTGTGCAGCAGAGTGTAGAGCAAAATTTGCCTTCTATCCATTTCAGTCGATTGAGTTTAGCTTTTAGTCGACTGATTCTACCATTTAGCTGATTGAAAGTTCTGGATTTGTAGGTTCTTTAGCTTCTATTGATTATAGTCAAGTGGTTCTAATTTCCAGTCGATTGGTCCATTCATTCAGTCAATTGAATCAGTCGTCCAACACCTGAATATGCTATTTTTATAGCTTTTTCATTCATCATTTGAATCATTTTCTTCAACGAACTTTGATTCAACATAAAGAAGGTATTACTAACATCAAATCACATCATTTTACAAGATCTAAGAGTATTATACATATCCTCAATTAGTCCCAAATCACATAACATCATGGTATACAAAATATCCCAATATTTTTCACGTTTGATTACATTTCAAAGAGCTTGAATCCTATAAGCTCAATATCAAGGCCAACATAGGACCACTTTTACTTGAATTTACACAAATCATTGGAAAATTAACATGAACAAATTATATGTAATTAGTTTACCAAATTCAATTCAGCAAGGCATCCACAAAGGTTTCAACCATGATTTCTCCGTCACGTGGGCTCCTTGCCCGTATCTACAATCTAGTCAATGTTTCAAAACAATGTGGAGATCGACAAAAATGAAAAGAAAAAAAGGGACAACGACCATTTGAGGAATTTTTTTTTATTATTATTATTAACATTTTGTTTTGCATATTATATTGAGAATCGAGAAACCAAAAGAAGTTCCAATTGTAATGAAGTTTTCCCCAAAAAAGAAGTTGATGCCAATAATGGAGAAGAATCAATTGCTGCCAATAATGATTGAAGAATGAAGATTGAAGATTGGAGAATGCAGATGAAATTTTAAAAAAAAAAATTCAAAATTAAGAGGTAGTATTGGAAATATAATTTTAAAATTTACTATAGTGCATGAAGGTCTAGACACATGTAATTAGGTTCATGGTATACAAAATATCCCAATATTTTTCACATTTGATTACATTTCAAAGAGCTTGAATCCTATAAGCTCAATATCAAGGCCAACATAGGACCACTTTTACTTGAATTTACAAAAATCATTGGAAAATTAACATGAACAAATTATATGTAATTAGTCTACCAAATTCAATTCAGCAAGGCATCCACAAAGGTTTCAACCATGATTTCTCCGTCACGTGGGCTCCTTGCCCGTATCTACAATCTAGTCAATGTTTCAAAACAATGTGGAGATCGACAAAAATGAAAAGAAAAAAAGGGACAACGACCATTTGAGGAATTTTTTTTTTTATTATTATTAACATTTTGTTTTGCATATTATATTGAGAATCGAGAAACCAAAAGATGGAACCAAACTTATAATTGTAATGAAGTTTTCCCGAAAAAGAAAAATTGAAGAGTTGATGCCAATAATGGAGAAGAATCAATTGATGCCAATAATGATTGAAGAATGAAGATTGAAGATTGGAGAATGCAGATGAAATTTAAAAAAAAAATTCAAAATTAAGAGGTAGTATTGGAAATATAATTTTAAAATTTACTATAGTGCATGAAGGTCTAGACACATGTAATTAGGTTCATGAATTTGTCTAGAAATTTTAAAGGTTGTCTAGGAACTCTAAAGGTTGTGTTAAAATACCAATGTATATTCATAGTCCTATATAAAAGATTATATGAGCTGCATATGAAAGATAAGAAAATCAAGAGAGAGAATTAAAAGAAAATTAATATAGATATATTTGTAAAAGAAAAAAAGCTCTTAGTCAATTGGTAAGGGAGCTCTATACAACCTATGGTTGTACATCTCCAAACATATGTTTAAGCAATTTCATTTGATATCAAAGCATCAAAATTAAACATGGTATCAGATAGGGGTGCACATGAGTTGGGTTGGGTTGGGTTTTAGTGGAACCGACCCGATTTTAAGCGGTTTTAAAAATTTAGAATCATAACCGAACCGCAAGTCTAGTAGAACCGACCCGACTTAACCCGAAAAAAATCCAGTTTGGGTTGGGTTAAGTCGGTTCTACCCGTTCGGGTTAGCTGTTTCTTTTTTACCTTCAAACTAATCCCAAATTTTTATTTTATTTTATCGATAAACTAATCCCAAAAAATTATGTATTCATATAATATATATATATATATATATATTCAACACATATAATGCTTGAATATATATTATAAGATAAATCTAGTAAAATGATCAATTATACTGACATAACAACTAGTGGGTATTTTATAAGCAATTTGGTAATTTTGAAACTCAAAATTCATTCTCTCTCTTTTTAAAAATTCTCTTAACTATTTAAAAATATTAATGATTGGTTTCATGTAATTATACATGTCATATATATACAGTATATTATATATATATATGTATATAGTACATATATATATATATCTAAATATATATGACATATATGGAGTATACTACATAGTATATACAGTATATATATATATATACATAATATAATATATATATATATACACATATATATACATAATCCAATATATTTATATATATATAGTATACTGTATATATATATATATAATATAGTATGTGTATGTATATATACACTGTATAATATATATATATATATATATATAATACTCACATACATATATACATATTATTTTTTCTAAAAAAATATAGAATACTGTATATATATATATATATAGTATACTATATACTATATATATTTATATAATATATACTATATATATTTATATAATACTCAAATATATATATATATATACATATTAATTTTTCAAAAAAAAAAATAGTAAAAGTTCGATTCTTGAGTTGGTTCAGTTTATTCGAATTTTAAACCGAAACCGAACCGACTAAATCGGTTCTAAAACCTAAATTTTTTTAGAACCAAACTAACCCAACTCATTAAGGTCGGGCTCAGATTAGGTCAGATCGATTCTACGGTTCTTGTCCCTAGTATCAGAACACCTCTAAAAAATTTCAACACCTTATTCAGTAATGGTTAGTGTCTATTTGCAAAAGCAATTCCTTCTTCTCCACTGTCCTCAAGTAGTGCTTAGCTGCCATAGTCTACTAGCTTTGGCAGGAAGGAAATCACTGAATAATCAGACAGATGAAGAGGACTCCCATGATCACCCAAGAGAAAATTGCTATGGCAATTCGAATTAAGATAAGCTTAATCCCCAAGATTAAGAGTTCGGATATCAACAGGAGGATTTGTTATGCATGAAATGTTGATAGGTAGGAGCTTTTGTTGTTAGCTTTTCCCTGGTCCCTTGCTTGGTGGGAGCTTTCGTTGTTAGCTTTTCCCAGGTTCCTTGCTTGGTGGAGTTCCTTTTGTTGTTTGCTTTGTTTGGATAGGCTTTGATGCCTGGTGGATGTTTTTTGCTCCCTCACTTAGGGCCCATTCCTATTTTTCCTTTTTTTTTTATTAAATTTTCATTTACCAAAAAAAAAAAAAAAACTTATCCATTAAATTAAGAAACTTGAAAAGTTTATAAAACACATCATTCCACATCTGATGTGGAGTAACTATCTCACCAGATAATTACTCATATATTGAATAATGAGTCTGTGGTTGCATGGTTGTTATTGGTCGATTCACCTTAGTTATAAAACTTAGGAGGTTTCTGTGATGTCTATAACCCCCATCCATATATTTTGTGGCAACTGTGTATGTGTGAGAGACAAAAATTTATAACCATTAGATATAATAGTTGCTGCATATATGATATAACCATCAAGTAGTTGCTATATACAACCATCAAGATTTCTGCATGCTAGGAAACTAGAACTGGATCGCTCACCCAAGTGGATCCTCATGCTGTCTTCATCTTTATTCATACAATATACTTTATTAGATCCTGCAGTAGAAACTCCCCGTGTCTATCAACCTCACTTCACCCTGCAACATAATATCAAGGAAAATCAATACATACAGTAATTAATAGACAAAAATGCTAATTCTAGGCTTACTTAAAAATTCTATCAAAGTTCATAGACTGCTCCAACATAATTAGCAAAACTCTTCTGCAATTAAACTTGCTTAAAATAAAGAAAATTGTGTAGATTCCATTCCTTAGGCCCCCGGGTCTCCGAGCAACCTTTAAAAGGGCTATTTGGAAAACCTAAGAAACTCATCATGATTTGGAGATTAATTAGTTTCGAAAAGGAAAAAGGCCCAGTGGTTCTTGGAAGTTGGAAGTTGTAAGAAATTCAATCTCCACTATTTTGAAAAGAGAGTTCATCAAAGTAAAAGCAAATCGGTACTTTTCCTGGCCAGTTCGCTTCTAAACCAAAATTAGAGAGAGAGGTTCAATGACTTTATCAAAGTTGAAATTTCTCTTCCCACTACGCCAACTGGGTATCATTTTCTCTACAACAGAACCAATTTCAGAGCCATCTATAGGAGTGAAAGTTGGTCTCCTGCTCAGTTATTAAAACATGCAGACAAATTTGTTTAACACGTTTATTGTAGATTCTATGTGTGAGTGTGTGTGTGTGTGTGAGAGATAGAGAGAGAGAGAGAGAGAGACTTGGAGCAGTCAGTGCTAGGGCTGATCTTGTAGGGAATGTTGACTCCACATTTGCCAGGCAGGCCGGCAGCATTGCCCAGGTTGAGGCCGGAGATGGAGCCCGAAGCTGATTTCAGGCAATTGCAAGCAGCCTGGCGGTCTGGTGTGGTCTTGGCTGCGTTGTTGAGGGCCTTAACCCCGTTGCAGCAGTTGGCCGGCACTGCTCCCCCGTTCTTCAGGTAGCCGAGGCACGGTGCCAGTCCGGTTGTCACCGTACCGCATGATATGGCCGCTTGAGCGTAAGGTGCAGTCACTAGCATGCACATGAGCACCACACAAGCCACCTTAAGCAATCCTGAACTAGCCATTGGTATGACTAATTGAGAAAACGAAGAAACAAGACTCTTTCAAGGCAAAGAATTGAGAGAGAAGACAGCTAACACTCTGGCTAGACACCCAATATTTGCGCGCGTGTGTAGAAAAGGCTTCTCTAATGTAGTATTTATATAGAGAAATGGTGAGTGTGAAAAGACGAAAATATGCGCGTATGGGAATCGTTGGTTGTTTAGTTGGCAGTTGGCTCAATTCAATTCTAGCTTTGATTATTCTTTCATTTTCAGGATCTATTAGAGTTTAACACGTCTTTAGCAAATTGAGAAATTATCTGAGTCATCAGCAGGTTTAATTTTCTCAAAAGGACTAGATTATGACCCAGCTGGTACCCAACACTTCCTGGATGCTAAGAAATCATCACGCCCATAAGATCGTTAGGGTTGTCTTAGAAAATATAATTTTAAATATTTCTATAATGTATAATTGTCTAGTTATATATAATTTGATATATGAATATGTCTAGGAACTGTAAAAATTGTCTAAGAATTCTAAGCCTTGCCTAGAAATTTCTAATTAAGGTTGTTTAAGAATTTTTAAGATTGTATTCAAATACTTATGTAATCCTAACCTTATATAAAAGACTATATTGACTGCATATGTAAGAGAATTAAGAGAAGAAAAAGGAGAAATAATATAGATATATTTGGAAAAAAAAATAAGCTTTTAGAAAATTTGTATAACATGAATGCATAAAGTGCATGTGTGTTTGTACCTTTTATATAGCAATTATGAAGCTTCAAGTTGATGTCAATATTCTTCATCTTTAGAAATATACAGTTATAAGTAAGTATGACTTGATTAAGTATTCACAGAATTGATTAACTAATGTTATATTGACAATGAGACTCAACCTAACCTAACAATTACAGATTCAATAAAAACTATTTGAATGAATTTCTAACATATAAACTAAAGAGGAAAATTTTACAACTTATCAAATACAAGTTTTTCTCACACAATTACAAACCAAGATTTCAGAATTAACACTTGATCATGAATTTATAAAGTTTACATAAATTTTAAGACCAAGATAGTTCAGAACCCTACCAATTAATAGGCATGACATACACCATCTTTAAGCATACCTATCACAACTCTTTAATTTGAACCTTCAATATCTACATCAATCCTATAAAATTATGAATGTTATTTTTGTTTTCAAGGTGAAATTTTTAATGTTTTCTAATTTTTCACAAGTCACGACAAAAGCAACAACTATAGTCTAGTTTTGTGAAAATAAGTAGATATCAATCTAACCAACGTTAACACACTAAATCAAGCATCTCATGTTATCTCGACAATTTCATTCTAAATTCTCACTTTCATTTATTTTTGATCACTTATTGAGAGGGAAGATTTTAATAAAAAGATCCAATCAATAACCATCTGGATTCTAGATTTCATGTATAGATCATATTTTTCAAGTTAAAAAGAAATCTAAATCTATCACTATGCAATTGACAATGTGTTTTAATAGATAATTATTTATAATTTAAAAACACCATCTAAATTTGAATAAGTGATATTATTGCACCTAATAGATTGAACACTTGATCCTGGGTTCAACATACTCAAGTCATGTCAATATCCAAAAGTTAGACCAAAGAGAAATTTTATCTAATTTCCCAAAGAAAATAAAAATATTTCTGTATTTTTAATTTTCTAAAAAAATATTTTTTAAAATCTAATTAAGTAGAATGCTCTCATAGTGATCCAAACAGATGGGCACACTCAACCCTAAGAAATCAAGACAATTCAAGAGAAGAATTTTATTTTTATTTTCTCATTTTGGGTTTTGAGTGAATTTGGTTTAGATTGATCATTAAACGTAAACTCTTAATATTGGACATGATCAACTAGAATCAATCCTAAATTAATTTTTCAAAACAACACATTGATATACTTTAAGTTTTGAAAGAAAAAAGGTTTTGAAAAAGGAACTGATAACTGATTAAAAAGTGCATATTTATTTTGTTAACCCTAGATATTCTTGCACTTTTATTATTTTAATTTCTCTAATCTATATGCATTTGCTAGTTAATTCTTGTTTTGTCTTTTTGTAGAGAAAGCTCGTTAAAGTTGATGATTTAGTAGTGAATTTAGAACAAAAGGAAAATATTGAGCTTTGAAGCAGTGCTAAAAGAAGTAGAAAACAAGTTATTTTGGGTTAGAAGAGAGGCTTGGTCCATATGTAGGTGGACCAGGGCCTATTTAAGCATTATAAGCTCTATTTTGGAACACTTTAGATTCCCTTTTTGGGCCCCTAATGTCTAATTATGGGATTTTACTTTATTTTCCTAATTTTCTTATTTTGTGGGGGTAATTTTGGAAAAAGCGGGATAATATTGTGAGCTAGGGTTTTGGAAAAGGAGGAGGCCGTTTTTGGAGATCTAGACGAGGAGATGAAGGAAGGAAGGAGACGACTCTAAAGAAGAAGATGAAAAACTCCATGGCTATGGTGGTCTCCTCTTCCATCATTAATTCAGTTGAATATTTGTTTTAATTATAGTTCTCATTTAATTTTAGAAAGAAAATCAACAACAATCAATCTTTGTTAATTTGAATTAAAATTAATCTCAACTTTGTTTTTTAAACAATTAACAGTCTCTGTGGATTCGACCCTTACTTCTCTACTATACTAGTAGTTTAGTTTGGTAATTTGATTGATTTCCATGACAGATCAATTTTTGGCGCCGTTGCCGGGGACTATTGAATTGTTAAAAAATTTAGTAGTTGATTTTTATTTTAATTCTTTATTTTCTGTTATTATTCTTTTTCTTTGTCTTCGGTGTGCAGCAATTATAAAAAGCTAAAGAGAAGCGGAGTCGATTGGAGCAAATACAGGTTGATAAAAAAAATATATATATATTCTACCTGCTTTGCAATCTATCACGGTGAAATCTTTCCCTTCTCTTTGCATTTTATTTTTGCTACAGTTGGTATATTTGATTGGATAGGTTTATTTGTTTTATGTTTGGTCGTCGTTCATGCAACCCAGACTTAGAGAAATTAGACCTTGAGCTAGAAAGAACCTTGAGAGCTTTTTGTAGTTTGTCCATTAAGTTTGAGGTTTTAGGAAATCCTATTTCTATAGACATGGCTGATAATGGTGGACAACAACAACCATAGCCTCTTAAGGCTCATTTTGTTCCTACAACATATACCAACCCTTCATGTATTCAAATGCCTACTGTAACTGGGCATTATGAAATTAGACCCCAAACCATTCAGATGTTACCATCTTTTTATGGGAAATCAAATGAGGACCCATACCAACATCTGAATGAATTTTTAGAGCTTTGCACCACTGTCAATGTGCAAAAACTCTTAAGTTAAGGTTGTTCCCTTTTTCATTGAAGGATAGAGCCAAATAATGGCTCAATTCTTTACTTACAAATTCCATAACAACTTGGACTCAACTCCAACAAGAGTTTTTAAAAAAGTATTTTCTTATAGGCAAAACCAATGATATGAGAAGTGCCATCATAAATTTTACTCAACTCGATGGCAAGTCTTTTCATGAAGCTTGGGAGAGATTTTTGGACCTTCATAGGAAGTGTCCCCATCATGATATCATGCGTTGGCAGTTGGGACAAAGTTTTTATGACGGTATCACAGAACAAAACCGTCAAATGATTGACTCTACTTGTGGATGGACTTTCCTCAACAAGAATCAAGATGAGGCATGGGATCTTTTTGAGACCCTTAGTAAGAATTCACAGCACCATGCCTCAGCAAGTCAGAGAGCTCCGCCCACCTCCTCTAGTGTCCCTAAAAGAGGTGGCATTTATGAAGTTGGACAAACTGTGGATGTCCAAGAGGAAGTTGCGGCGTTGTCTAGGAAACTAGACCAAGTTTTGGCTAGGGGACAAGTTTCTACTTCTGCTCTTGCCACTCAAGAGGTGTGTGCTTTATGTTCATGCCCAACTCATTATGTGTCATACTGTCCCTTAGCCCCGCAATATCCAGAGTTTGTGAAAGAGCAAGTTAATGCTCTTCAAGGTTTTCCCAAACCGGCTAATGATCCATATTCTAGCCAGTATAACCCGGGATGGAGAAACCATCCAAATTTTTCTTGGAGGCCTCAAGCCTCAAATCCTCCATTCTCACAAAATTCAAGGCTAAATGTGCCTAATTCTTTTCCATCATCATCCTACCATCCTCCTCCTCAACAATATCAACAACCACCTCATCCCCCTAGAAATTCAGCTTTTGAGGACAAGGTGTTGAGTGCTTTGCAAGCTTTAGAGTCAAATCACCAGTCTAACACTCAATTGCTCCACTCACACATTCAGTCCATCTCAAAGCTAGAATCCCAAATGGGACAACTAGCACAAGCTGTGAGTAGAAGAGATGAGGGACGTTTACCAAATCAACCGGTGAACAACCCTAAAAGCCAATATGGGGTAGAGTCTTCCAAATCCAATGATCAATTTCATGAGCAAGCTAAGGCCATAACTACTCTTAGGAGTGGGAAAGTGGTAGATAACAAAGTTGATTATAAGGCTGAGGGTGAATTGATGAGTTTTTCTAAAAAAGATGTAGTTGAGAATGAGAATTTGCAAAAAGGGGATTCTTCATCCCCAAGTGATCCTTTGAGTGTTCTTGTGGCATCCTATGTGCCCAAAGCCCCTTACCCTTCCTGCTTGGCCGACCCTTCTCCTTTTGGGAAAAAAATGGTGCAAATATGGAGGAGATGCTTGAGATTTTTAAGCAAGTTAAGATTAACTTGCCACTTCTTGATGTAGTCAAGCAAATTCCTTCCTATGCCAAATTCTTGAAAGACCTTTGCAGTCAAAAGCGAAAAGCTAAAACTCATGTGTCAAAGAAGGTCTTTCTGACAGAGCAAGTGAGCTCAATTCTCCAGCACCAAACTGCAGCTAAGTTCAAAGATCCTAGAGCCCCCATAATTTCTTGTGTCATAGGTAATCACATTATAGAGAGGGCACTCCTTGACTTAGCGGAAAGTGTCAATTTATTGCCATACTATGTATATAAACAATTTAGGTTAGGTGAGTTGAAGCCTACGATGGTGTCTTTGCAGTTAGCTGACAGATCCATCAAGATACCTCGTGGGATCATTGAGGATGTTTTGGTGAAAGTAGACAAATTCTACTTTCCAGTCGATTTCCTAGTTCTAGATATGGAGCCCGCTCATGACCCTAAGCGTCAGATTCCCATCATCTTAGGTCGACCCTTCTTAGCTACTGCTCATGTATGTATTAATTGTCGAACTGGGGTGATGGATATTTCTTTTGGGAATATGACTGTGAGGCTCAATGGCTTCAATGCTTCACAACAACCTCCACATGAGGAGGATTGTTTTTCAGTGGATATGATAGATGGGATAGTTGAGGAATCTCTCCCTCAAATCTTGATTGAGGATCCTTTGGAGAGATGTTTGACTTACTTTGATAGTGATGCTTTCGATATTGATGGCTCTATTGAAGAAGTCAATTCATTGCTTGACTGTTCTCCTTTTATAGATTATCTTCCTTGGAAGTCTAGACCGGAACCCCTACCTAATCTTGCGAGCACCCCTGCTCTTCCATCTTTAGAGGTCCCTCCAAAGCTTGAGTTGAAGCCACTTTTGGCTACTCTTAAGTATTCATTCTTAGGACCCGATGACACTCTCCCTATTATCATTGCTTTTAATCTTTCAAGTGAGCAAGAGTGTCGTCTTCTTGAGGTTCTTAGAGAGCACAAGGGTGTTATAGGTTGGTCCGTAGCTGATTTAAAAGGGATTGATCCCTCTATTTGTATGCACCGCATTCATTTAGAGGATGATGCAAAGCCATCTCGAGAAATACAGAGAAGGCTTAATCCCAACATGAAAGAGGTTGTCAAATTGCTAGATGCGGGTATTATTTACCCAATATTTGATAGCAAGTGGGTGAGTCCCACCCAAGTGGTACCAAAGAAGTCTGGTATCACTGTTGTTGAGAGTGATAAGGGTGAGCTTGTCCCTATGCGCACCACCACAGGGTGGAGAGTTTGTATTGATTATCGCAAGCTTGACTCTATGACCCGGAAAGACCACTTTCCTCTCCCATTCATTGATCAAATCTTGGAGAGCTTAGCGGGTCAAAGCTATTATTGCTTTCTTGATAGTTATTCTGGATATAACCAAATTGCGGTCTTTCCGGAGGATCAAGAGAAGACCACTTTCACTTGTCCATTTGGCACATATGCATATCGCCGCATGCCTTTTAGATTGTGTAATGCACCGACGACCTTTCAAAGGTGCATGATGTCTATCTTCTCCGACATGGTAAAGAGATTTTTAGAAGTCTTCATGGATGACTTCTCTGTTTTTGGCCCCTCGTTTGATGATTGTCTCCAAAACTTGACCAAAGTTTTGAAGCGTTGCAAGGAGACAAATCTTGTGCTTAGTTGGGAAAAGAGCCATTTTATGGTTCAAGAGGGGATTGTGTTGGGACATATTGTGTCCAAGAGAGGGATTGAGGTCGACAAGGCCAAAGTCCATCTCATTGCTAAGCTTCCGCATCTTACCACGGTCAAGCAAGTTCGATCATTTTTAGGACATGCGGGTTTCTATCGTCGATTTATCAAGAACTTTAGTAAGATTTCTTGGCCCTTGTGCAATCTTCTTGCCAAGGATACTCCATTTGTCTTTGATAGTGCATGTGTGGCGGCTTTTGAAAAGCTTCGTGACTCTTTTTCCTCCGCCCCTATCATGCAACCACCTAATTGGTCCACGCCTTTTGAAATTATGTGTGATGCCTCCGACTATGCAGTTGGAGCTGTTTTGGGACAAAGGGTAGAAAATATCCATATGTCATTTACTATGCGAGTAGGACTCTTCATGATGCTCAGTTAATTACACCACCACAGAGAAAGAGTTGTTCGCTGTAGTCTTTGCTTTGGATAAGTTTCGTTCTTACCTCCTTGGCTCTAAAGTAGTTGTCTATACTGACCATGCTGCTTTACAGCATTTACTTTCCAAGAAAAAGACCAAGCCGAGATTGATTAGGTAGATTTTTTTGCTTCAAGAGTTTCATTTGAAAATTCGGGACAAGAAAGGTTCTGAAAATGTCATAGCCGACCACCTGTCCGCATTCTTGTTGAACACACGAGTGACACTCAACCTTTGTATGACTCGTTTCCTGACGAGCAACTCTTTTCTGTGTCATTAGTGAAACCTCCTTGGTTTGCCCATATTGTGAACTATCTTGCAATTGGTTAAATTCCGTCCCAATGGTCCAAACAAGACAAAGATCGATTTTTCTCCCAAGTTAAGTTTTTCTATTGGGAGATCCTGTGCTCTTTAAGTATTGCTCTGACCAAGTTATCCGTCGTTGTGTTTCAAAGAGTGAGTTTCATAGCATTCTTACTTTCTGTCATTCTTCAGCTTGTGGTGGCCATTTCAGTGGTCGCAAGACGGCGTTGAAAGTCTTGCAGAGTGGGTTCTATTGGCACACTCTATTCAAGGATGCACACAATTTTTGCAAGACTTGCATTTGGTGTCAGCAAATGGGGACAATGTCTTGCAAAGATATGATGCCTCTTACCCCAATCTTAGTTGTTGAGATATTTGATGTATGGGATATTGATTTCATGGGACCATTTCCACCGTCATTTGGCTTTGAGTATATTTTGGTAGCGGTGGATTACGTGTCCAAGTGGATTGAGGCTGTGGCAACTAAAACCAATGACCACAAAGTGGTGGTCAAATTCATCCAAGAGAATATATTTTCTCGGTTTGGTATGCCACGTGCGATTATTAGTGATGGAGGGTTTCATTTTTGTAATAGACCCTTTGCAATCTTGCTTCAAAAATATTCCATCCCTCATAAAGTCGCCACTCCTTACCATCCCCAAACTAGTGAGCAAGTTGAAGTGTTGAATAGGGAGGTCAAGTCAATTCTAGAGAAACGGTATGGCCTGATCAAAAAGATTGGTCTTTGCGTTTAAATGATGCGTTGTGGGCATATCGTACCGCTTACAAAACCTCTATTGGCATGTCTCCTTACCGATTGGTTTTCGGTAGAGCTTGTCATCTCCCGGTAGAGCTAGAGCATAAGGCTATATGGGCCATTAAGAAATTCAACTTTGATATGCTTGTTGCCGGCTCTAATCGAAAGCTCCAACTCAATGAGTTAGAGGAGCTTAGGAATGATGCGTATGAGAGTTCCCGCATTTACAAGGCTCGGACTAAGGCGTTCTATGATTCTCATATTAATCATAAGTCCTTTGGGCCCGATCAAAAGGTATGGTTGTTTAACTCTAAGTTACGGTTGTTTCCTGGGAAGTTGCGGTCTAAATGGGATGGTCCGTATGTGGTTGTTCAATCTTGGTCTGATGGTGCGGTAGAAATTCATAACCCTCGGAGTGGCCAAACTTTCAAAGTTAATGGCCAAAGGTTGAAATTGTTTATTGAGGCTGTGGAGGAAGGGAGTTTGATTGAGGAGATTGGTCTTGAAGACCCAGTTTATATTGATTGATGTTTTTCTCCTCTTGCTGTGTCTGGCTGAAGACATTAAACTTAGCTCTTCTTTTGGGAGGAAACCCAATTTTATTTTATTTTATTTTTGATTTTTGTTGTTTTAATTGAGTTTTTTTTTTTATTGTTTTGTAGGTGTTTAGTACTTATTTTATTCTTATTGTTTTTTTAAAAAAAGGGGTCTTTCTTTAGTCATTTTTGTTTTCTGGATAGAAAAGCTCGAGCATTTTCTCATGTTTTTTTTTCCAAATGTTTCTGGTCCAGAAAGCTCGAGCACTTTTTTGTCAAAAATTGTTTAAACATTCTGCCCCGAAAAGCTCGAGCACTCCAAGAAAAGCTCGAGCTATTTTTCTTCCCTCAAAGCTCTTAAGGTTCTGTCCCAAAAAGCTTAAGTTTTTCTCAAAAAGCTTAAGTTTTTCTCAAAAAGCTTGAGCACTTTTAATTGTGTTAAAAAAATAATAATAATAATAACAAAACCTGATTAGAAAACCTCTTATCAACCCTCAATCCTTCATTACCTCCATCATCATCCCCTACCAAACCGCCATAACCACCGTCGACCCCACCACACCTCCATAGCTGCCACCGCACCATCATCTCCATCACACAGCCGAGCCCCTAAACCGCACCTCCACCGAACCGCAACACCACCACACCCATCATCCCCCATAGCCGCCGCCGCACCATCATCTCCGACCGTCCCTAACTCGTTGCACCCAACCTCAGTCGTACCTCTATAATCACCACTACCTCTGACAACTCCACCAGCCAACGCCGACCCCTAACCCTCGTCTCTCTTAGCAACCCACAGCCCCACCGCATCTCCCTCACCATTGCACCACCGCAACCCTCCACCATTACCACCGCACAGCCACGACTCCACCACCATCAGATCCGCCGCACCAGTACCACCATCATCACCGACTCCACCCCCATCAGGTCCATCCATCACCGACCCCACATCTCCACCACCACCATACCCATCATCTCCCATGATTGCATCTACACACCGCTGACCACATCACCAAGCCCCTAACCCTCTGTCATCATTACCACCGTACCGCTCTACCGTACCACCAGCACCATCATCATCCCCCACCGAACCGCCATAACCACCGTCGCTTCCACCGCTCCGCCGCATCGCCACCATCATCACCCAAACCCCTAACCTCATATCCTCCAGCCATAATTCTACCAGCCAACGCCGACCCCTAACCCTCGTCTCTCTCAGCAACCCACAGCCCCACCGCACCTCCATCACCACCGCACCTCCATCACCGCCGACTGTAGCTCCCTCAACCCATATCTATCTCTTTGCATTCCTTTGGTAATTCTCATTGTAAGGTTTGAATTTTATTTTATTTTAATTTTGTTACTTTTGATTTGTTGAGGTGGATTTGAAGTATGGTGTTGAGGTGGGTTTGAAGTATAGGTTTCAAGCATAACAATCATGTTTTGATGTTGGATAATTGTTTAGAACATAGGTAAATGCGGTTTAAGAGGCAAAACGGTGAAAGAAACATGCATGCAATAAGAAGAGAAACCTAGTGGCCAGAATTTCGTGTTAGTCGAAACAGCCACTGTGTTGGCTTCTTTCGATGGCCCCGATACACCTAATTCCATTTTTGGACGTTGGATATGAAATGCCCGTGGCCTATAGGTTCCCACACCCTCGAAAAATGCAAGCAAATCCGTCGTCGGCGAGTTGCCGTCGACGGAAAAGATCACTGGAGTCGTTGGGAGGGGAAGCTGCTACTGGGGTTTTTGTGATTTTAGTTGGGCCGATCCGGGTCGGGTCCGACCCAACCCACCCATTCAGATTATCAGTTTCACAAAAAGTCCATGCTTTGAGCACTGTTCCATTGGGTCACTCTACACCAAATCAAATTCTACGTTCTCAACTTCCATGGTGGCTTTGGTTTGTGGATTCGGTGCTCAAGAAGAATGTGTGTCCCAATGGTCATGATCAACAACGACGAGGGGATTTCCTTGATGCCCTATATGCTATGGAGAATGGATTTTCATGTGACGTTGCTGCCATGATTTGGAACCAAATGTCTGCTTGTTACAAACAGTTCATCAAAACGCCCACACAGCGTGCTCAAGCATGGCCTCTGCCCTTTGCCAATTTGATCACTGTATTAGTTCGAGCCGATGGATATGACATTCCTCCTACTGAGCCGTCTGATACTACTTGTGTTTATTATGGCCATCATCTCTGGGCTGTCAGTTGGCGTAGATTGGTTCGGGAAAATGGGCAGCATCCTAGGTTGTCTCGGCAACCTATGTGGCTTAGTAACCCTATTGAGATTCCTCCATCCATATCCACTAGACCTTCATCTCCTCCCATTTCATCCCCGCTGTTGCTTCCTACCACCTCAGAGCATAGATCATATTCGGACTATAGCCATCTTAAGCAGCGGTTTGATGCATTTGAGGCTCAGTATCAGCGTGATATCGCAGAGACTCATCGCCTTCTTCGGGCTATTCTTGTCACTCAGCTCCCGCCTTCTGATTCACCTGGCTCTTTGCCCCCTTAGTTCTCTCCACTCAGGTGCACTCCTTTTACTTATTTCGTTCTATTTCATGTTCTTTCATGTCATGTCCCCTTGAGGACAAGGTGTCAAATAAGTTGGGGGGAGTTGCTATTATTTTGCCTACTTGAGCTTAATATACTTTGTGATTATAATTTTATTGTTTTGAGCGTATTCATATATTTCTGAGCTTGCATGAGAATCATTGTGATAGTTGTGCACTGCTAGTGATTTGTCTTTCCTTAACTTTCATAATTGGAGAGAAATTGGGTTGCTACTCTTGTGACTCTATGATTTGATGGTTAGACTGTGAGACTCTAGTATCATGATGGCATTTACTGAGACTTATAACCCATGTTATGTAGATTTGAGCTTTAACTTTATTTTGAGGGTTATACTGTTTGCATATCTCTATTTTATCAACTACCATTGTCACATGTCTAAGGTCAATCAGTTCAGATATCAGATGACACTTCTTGCCTTTGGGGAATGAAACTAGGCCCTCTTTTTACTTTGAGCCTGTTCGTTTGTTTCTTGCATCTTTACATAATTTCCTGATTGGAATCAAGTTGAGCCTTCATTATTATATCTTTCTTTTCATAGCCAGTAGCCTCGCTTTGGATGAAGAAGCTGGGTGATTGTTCTTTAAGAATTTGGTGTTGTGAAAGTAGAGAAATAAAGATGTACTTTTTTCTTTTATTGTAATTTTATTCGGTTTCAAAAAAAAAAAAGAAAAAAAAAAGAAGAAAGAAAAAAAAATCAAAAAAAAAATAAAGAAAAAAAATATACATTTCATTGCCTTTTCCTTTTTCTTTTTGGTTTGCTCAAGTGGAAAAGTTGTGAGTAGTTTGGGAATGCTTTTATTAGAATTTTGGGAGTGGTGTTGTAATGTTCAAAAGAGATGATGAGTTTGGAAAACTACAGTTTATTCACTTTACCTTCTTCGCTTATCACATGGAGATTATTGTTTACTTACTCCTACTTTATCCTTGACCTTGACCTACGTTACAACCAGAAACAAAGACCTAGCCGACTCCGAAGGTGTAGGAGTTGATGATTGAGGATGTGACTATAGTGATCATGTGACATTGGGAGTTGATTTTCGTAGTGGTTAGAATTCTCTCTATATTATTCTTGTTGTGCTTTCATTCATGTTTGCATGTGGATTATTTGATTTGTACTCAACAGTTATTCTATCCACATGTATGAAAGGATACATATACACCCCATCTCTGTGAGCTTCATTTGTGAGTGGTATCTTTTGGTGAGATTTGGAGTCAAAGTAATGCCTGTTTGAAAAGAAGTTTCATTGCCTAGACATCTTGTTATGGTTGTTGCTTTTATGCACACTAATTCTATCCATTTATGAGCACTTGGGAAATTCACAGGTTGCTATTAGTGAAGATAATTGTTACTTTGCTTTGATTATAACTCAGTTATACACTCATTAAGACTCATTTTTATTAATTATGGAGTATATTATGTTCAAGTTGGGGGGTGTCGAATTTTGTAGGTAGATTCACTGCAAACCCTCACGAGACTATACTCGTCCACTAGAGTAACCTAGGGGTTTAAAGCCTTATTGCATATAGTAAATACAATCATGTATCCCACGAAAGAGGATTTAGTTAGTTGTATTTTGTCTCTTATTTCCTTGGCTTTGCTCGAGGACTAACAAAGTGTAAGTTGAGGGGGTGTGATAGCTGGTTATAAAGTGCATATTTATTTTGTTAACCCTAGATATTCTTGCACTTTTATTATTTTAATTTCTCCAATCTATATGCATTTGCTAGTTAATTCTTGTTTTGTCTTTTTGCAGAGAAAGCTCATCAAAGTTGATGATTTAGTAGTTGATTTGGAGCAAAAGGAAAATATTGGGCTTTGAAGTGCTAAAAAAAGTGGAAAACAAGTGATTTTGGGTTAGAAGAGAGGCTTGGTCCATATGTAGGTGGACCAGAGCCTATTTTAGCATTATAGGCTCTATTTTGGAACACTTTAGACTCCCTTTTTGGATCCCTAATGTCTAATTACGGGATTTTACTTTATTTTCCTAATTTTCTTATTTTGTGGGGGTAATTTTGGAAAAAGGGAGATAATATTGTGAGCTAGGGTTTTGGAAAAGGAGGAGGCCATTTTTGGAGATCTAGACAAGCAGAGGAAGGAAGGAGACGACTCTAAAAAAGAAGATGAAGAATTCCATGGCTATGGTGGTCTCCTCTTCCACTATCATGGGCTAAGTTTGTCTCATTCCTAGGGTTTAGATGAAACCCTAGTCAAGTAATATTGCTTCTTTGTATTTTATTTTTGGGTTAATTAGTTTTGGATGTTGATTGTATAACGTTGGGATTTTATTAAGGCAATGATCGTGTTATTTGGTTTCACATAATCAATTTCTGTGATTTTGTTTATGTGGTTATACAATAGTAATATTTGTACATACATCAAAACCGTAGGACGAATCATAACTCAGGAAAAACAAATTGTGACTATGACCTTAGAATTAGCGTAGACAATTTGTGTTGACCAAAGATGATTCGTGCTTAGGGTTTTGGTGCGTGATTTTCTTGATGATTGTATTGAGGCTTGTAACCAAAATACATCTTTTACATCTAAATTTAATGACCCAATAATTAATACAATTGAAGCTAGTTACAAGATTAGTGGTGGATTCAACACCCTAGGAATCCTCTTTTAATTTGATTCATCATTAATTCAGTTGAATATTTGTTTTAATTATAGTTCTCATTTAATTTTAGAAAGAAAATCAACAACAATCAATCTTTGTTAATTTGAATTAAAATTAATCTCAACTTTGGTTTTTAAACAATTAACAGTCTCTATGGGTTCGACCCTTACTTCTTTACTATACTAGTAGTTTAGTTTGGTAATTTGGTTGATTTCCAAAACAGATCAAGAACACTGGTAAAAAATAAGTAAGAATGTCTAAACTGTCAAAACTAGCTTGAGTGACTATTTTTTTACACAACTTAAACCTATTGTCCAAACCAGTTGACCAACTGAAGGAATCAGTCGACTAACTTTCAAAGGCAAAAATAGTGTACCACAGAATCAATCGACTAACTCCAAGAACCAGTCGACTGAATATTCTTGAACACATGAACCTCAAACCGTCTAGAACAAATCAGTTGAGCTGATCAGTCAATTGGATTTTCATCCAATCGATTGATTGGTGAAACCAGTCAACTATGTATGTCGATTTGGAAATTGAAAATTCAAATTTTAAATAAATGAAAAAGGGGAGAATGACTCTATTTTGAAATCCAACAGACATATTTTTTCAAAGGTTATAAATAGAGGTTCTCTACAACATTTGTTACTATCTGTTTATAAACTTTAATTTTTACATCATTGTTCTTGACTTTAGAACTCTTTATTGAAAATCTAGATCTAAAAGTTTTACTTATCTTAAATACGTTGAGCTTATACTTGATCAATCTTTATAGAGTGAGCATTTATTGTATTAATGAGTTCTTTAAAATAGTATTTGTTAGTAAACAATTTTGTATTTTTTTATTGTGATGAGATTTGCGGGTAGTGTTATCATTGTGAGGCAAAAATTGGATAATTAGCTAGGTAAAGAGTTAAGAGTTCTTGTTATAAAGTTTTGACCTTCTCTTGCGAATGAGATTAAGATAGTTAAAAAATTCAAGTGGGGATGCCTAAGTCGAGGACGAAGAAAGTTTTTCAAATCTCGTAAAAATCGTTGTGTTTATTTTCTCTACTTTTTTACATATTGTGAATATATTAAATTTATTTTTAAAATTCGTAAAAGTTGTTAATATTTACTAAATACACTATTCACCCTCCTCTATGGTAAATACCTGGGTAACAATCTGCACTACTAGTCTTCACTATTGTTGACATTGGAGATGGAATTTGGATTTAGAACTTCGATACTATGTGTTCTAAGTGAAATTCAAGAATGGATTTTGAATGCTCAAACTTTTGAAAACCTTAATAAGTTCTAAAAATTTTGTCCGTAAAGCTTCTCTCTCTAGTCCTCTTAAAAATATAGACAAGTATCGGATTTATAGAAAAAAAGAAATTTAGTTTGAAATTAGACTGCTTTAACTGTCGTTAGAATCCGACTATGGTACATTAAAACTAACCATGATGGTTGTTCGAATGACCATCCTACAAGCTTCAAACGAAAGCCTCTATAAGCGGTTACTATTTCAGGCTATGCCTTTAGTATTTATTACGGAAATTGTCCCTCAAGCATCCAAAAAGCAACAAGGGGTTACTATTTTAATAATGGAAAATATTTTGTATATCAATTTAGTTTATTGAATTAGTTTATAGGATGATGTATTAATGATATTTTTAAAATTAATAGAGGTGTTTTTTTATTTTATTTAAATTCAAAAAAAATTATGGTAAATAATACCATCCTGTAAACCATTCTGATAAACTAATTCGGTATACCTAACATTACTTTTTAATAATAAATGTAAAGTATATTATAGTAATTAGTTTAGCTATTCAAGCATAGTGTGATTAAGACTGATGGTTAATTTTGGACGAGACAAGCATGATGATCTTACAAAAATCAATTGTAATAACAAGTCAACAATTGGATTGACAAAAAAGAAAAAAAAAATCGGTTTTTCATGACCAAAAAAAAAAAAAAAACAAACACGTCGATATCAAATTTTATTTTATAATTGACTTAGTGAATATGAAGAAAATTGAGCTTGGATTTTTCGGTTCCAAAGATCCAGTTGCAATACAAAGTCACTGGAAGCATTTTATTTTTCAAGTTGAAGAAGATTATTGACTAGTCCTTTTGAGGCGGAATCCATTCTGCAACAATTTCTTGTAACTTTTATATATTCCAAACCACAAAATTAAACTTTATAAAAATGTTCTTCAAAATTATTTATTCTAATCAATAGACGAAGAAAATTATAGTTTCTTTTCAAATATTCATTCATTTTATTTTTTACTACTTTTACTTTTTAATATTTTTTTTTAAGAAAACCAAACCAAGCCTTTAAAACTAATATATTGCCAAAATATGTGTAAAAACAATGAAGCAGCACGAAAAAGATAAAACGATATGAGCACGTCACTATGAGAGAACAATTCTCTAAGACTGTTATTAATGAAAGAAATGTTTATAATATAGATTATAATTAATCATATATAAAGGCAGAAAAATGTTAATAATATCATAAAAAAAAAATAATAGAAAAATTAATGCAGTGCAAAACGTGAAAGAGAATCAAATACATTGAATTCCTTAGTAACAAAGAACAAAAGACTTCTCACCCAAATAGAACAAATATCAAATTTCTAAACAGAAATATATTATTAAAAATTTGAATAATAAAGATTGAATTATATTATATATATAAGGCTAAAACTAATACTTATCTGAATAAGAATTTACTAATTTTTTATACTAGTCCTATTACAATCAGAAAACTATAATAATTGCGAAAAAGAGAAAAAAAATATGAAATTAATTAAAATTGGAGATTTTTAGAAAATTAGAAACCTTATCATACTTGGAAATTATAGCCGCAAGCAGAAGTGTGATAGGTTCGGTCATGGAGGAGCGATGAGTATTATCCGTTTCGTTGTTTTAGGTCAAGATAGGATCTTTGTTTCAAAAAAGTAACTGATCAACTCCGTATTTTTTCTTGGAATGAGACTTAGAACATCCGTCACTTGTTCTAAATCAGGAATTTTACTAGAAAATGAAAATAAAAAGAAATAAAAAATAAAAAAACTTAAGTTAAGCTCAAATTCTAAAAAAAAAAAATCCTAGGATAACACATATAGAAATAGTAAATCAAACAAATTTCTTTTACATAAACTATTAGCAAATTAAATCATTTTTTTAAAAGAATATTTTTTTGGTTTAAACAATAATATTTAACCAAAATATTACATACTTCAAAGCCTAAGGTGGTAAGAAAAATCTAGTATAAAAAAATTTCATAATCATGCTTATGATATTGAGATATATGGCATACAAAATGATATTATAATAATGATAGTACACTTTAAAATATATATCATATGTCAAATTTGATTTGAGTCACTGTAAATTTTTTTCATAATCCTCTCCTTATTCTACGTCAGATGATCCCATTCAGTTATCTTCTTTGAACTTTTGTATGACTTCTGGATTGTCATTTTGCAACCTAGGCAGATCTCGTAATGGTTAGGTGTTCATCT
Organism: Nyssa sinensis; assembly: GCA_008638375.1. Classification (NCBI taxonomy): domain Eukaryota; kingdom Viridiplantae; phylum Streptophyta; class Magnoliopsida; order Cornales; family Nyssaceae; genus Nyssa; species Nyssa sinensis. Next base: position 3,771,000 of record CM018050.1, read on the forward strand.
TCAGCTTCAACAGCATTGAACCTTCTAACAGAGGTGTCATTCATATACTATACTTGACAATTGAAACTTGAAAGCTGGCTCCGATTTCCAATAAAGGAAATTAAGACAGAAACTTCATTAAAGCTTTGTATTAAAACCCAACTACCACCAAACACACTATCTTCTCTTCACACACTCACTGATCACTCACCTCTTTCCCTATATAAACGTACCAGAACTCAGCATTGAAATATTGTAGATAGAGAGTACAAATCTTAGCCCTTGTACTTGCAAAGAATTAATTGAAACATGGCAATAGTAAAGGTTGCTTGTGTGGTGGTCATGGCATGCATGGTGGTGGTTGCACTGGCTCCCTTCCATGCCGAAGCAGCCATAACATGTAACCAGGTGCGGGGAAGCCTGGCTCCATGCATCAACTACCTGAGGAATGGTGGTGCGGTGCCGGGGAACTGCTGCAACGGGGTTAGGTCCCTCAGCAACATGGCCAAGACCACTCCTGATCGCCAGAACGCTTGCAGGTGCTTGCAGTCAGCTGCTGCTTCAATGCCTGGTATCAAACCCATTTTGGCTGCCGGCCTTCCTGGCAAATGTAGTGTCAACATTCCTTACAAGATCAGCCCCTCCACTGAGTGCTCCAAGTACATGCAACCCTCTCTCTATATATATACACGTGTGTGCACTATTTTTATGTGCGTTTGTGCAATTTTAATAAGTAATCTTACAATCACTTTTTTCTACCACATTTGGTTATTACTCTCTTACATGACTAGATCCTTCTTGAAGTTTCACGATGGTTCTCATGGTCAATGAGTCCCACGCCGCATGTAAGAGATTGATAACCTAGAGAAAGATCACATTAATGACTTTAAATAAAAGTACCATCACTAAAGACGGATCATTGCAGATAAAGGGTTTTGACCCAAAAATTTTGATATTATATTTTTTATTATTAATTTTTTTTAAAATAATTTAATATAATAAGACTTGGTGTCCTTAGTTTTTTTAATATATTTTTATTAATTTTTTTTTTTAAATTTTAATACTTACAATTTCGTCTTTTAAATTGAATCCATCGCTGTGTTGCAAAACTAGTTGGAATTGAAAGGCATAATAAGTTTATGTTACATTATGAGTGGTGTTTTATAATTTATGCATATTTGTTCACATCTTTATCTAAATAAAATATAGTTATTAATTACTATCATATTAATTATTTTTTAAAAAATCATCTCATTGATCAATAGTTCTCGCATCAATCATATCATTCAGATACTTTTTTTCAGACAAACATACATGACCATATAACATTATCCGGATTATATATATATATATATATATATATATATATATAATTTATTCAACCAACAATCTGCAATTTTGATGATACTAAACTCAATCTGATTGATCTGCAAACCAAAAGATTTGCATGTGTGAGCTGTGTTTGGCAATCTTTGTTAATTAGGAAGGAAAGCATTTCATAAGAACAACGGATGTTTGGAAACCCATGTAAGGTGTTTGATCCTTGTATCTCGATTATAACTTGTGTGATATATGTGATGTTGTGTTGCAGGGTAAACTGAGTCGGTTGCAGGACCCATTTTCCACCGAAGCATTTAGTATGGAGAGAATAAGACGACGGATGTTTGACTCCGCCAGGGTTCCGCAGTTGAGAGTTGAGAGAGCTTGTCTTTAGTGTGTTTGGTGTCACAATCTTGTAGTTGTATGTCATCAATCGGGTGGTTGTATGTAATAAATCATCAATAAAATAATCCATCCTACTTTTGCCTTTGGCTTTATTCCATGTGCATATTACTTTTGCCTTTGGCTTTATTCCATGTTCTCGTACCCTATCTGTTTTTTTTTTCCTTCTAACCTTTCCATATCCTATAAATAATCCTCACAAGATAAACAATGAACAAGGAAATTGATATCAAGCACATTATTTTATCAGATTTAATAAAAAAATTGATTAAATTAATTTTTTATTCTAAAATTTTTCTTACATCTCAAATCTCACCCTATGCGGATGAGAAATAACGATTGGCTAGTTAAGCACCTTGCTAATACACTATCAATTTTGTAGCTTATTAATAACATGTCTAACCAAAGATTTTTTTACATATTCAAGCACATTGCATTCGGTCATATAAAATCATGTAGCGAAATCTACATCGATAAAAATTTTTGTTTGAATACAATCACACTTAACAGAACATAACTAAACTTTACATCCGAGTTACAATCATATAAGCTCAATGCTACATTACACGTGAATGTTTGAACTATTACATTAATAGTAAACACCATTCACATTCTTTCTTACTCTAAGCAATCACATCATTACGATATCTGTCACCTCGGGTTGACATTTTCACAGTTGGGATACTAATTTTCTTCTAGTTAGAGTCTCTACTTCTCATAGCCTACTACATTTGAATATGGAGAACTTCTAATCATTCATGAAAATATACATGATAAAATCCTGAGCTTAGTGAAAAGCTTATGAGTAACTCAAGCCCCTTGTCATAAGTTTGTAGAAACCCCTTTCATAAACTTTCATGGAGAAGAATTAAAAAGAGTTGTACTAAAAGTTATTGGCATTCTTAAAAAAACATATTCATATGATTGTGAGTCTGCAAGATATGCTATAAAATCAAACATGCGTTCATGCTAGTCTAGTTTTATGGAGCTAGTGATATGCTTATGAGTAATGTTGATGATGTAAAACTCCAAGTCATAAATTAAACATATATTCTGTAAAGTTGATCTTAATATTAGATATTGTGATATTGTAACCTTAGGCATGATGTTAGACTTAAATGGTGATTTATGATGATCAAAATCATACTTGGAGATATCCTGATTGATGGCTGTTAGAGTTCGATTTGTTATCAAATGAGCTGCATATGTGTAGCTTCCGCATTTAATAAAAGAAAAAAAAATTATCACTCTTGTGCAATTCATTTGATTTTGTACGACCTATCCGAGTAACAGTGTTGGTCACGGCCCCTAATCCGCATAGAGTGAGTTGTGGGACGCGACAGTAAGGTAGTAGCATATGGATCACGATAGTTGAAACCTTACGAGATGAATTACCCGACACATGATTTGGAGTTATCCAACATTGTCTTCGAATTGAAAATTTGGCGATATTATCTTTATGGTGAAAGGTTCAAAGTTTTTTCCGACCATAAGAGTCTTAAATATCTTTTCTCCCAAAAAGATTTGAACTTAAGGCAAAGACAATGGATGAAGTACATGAAAGACTATGATTTTGATTTGCAATACCATATAGGAAAGGCCAACGTTGTAGCTAATACACTTAGTAGAAGATCTAGAGGGAATTTGGCTAATATACTCATTCAAGAGTGGGAAATGCTAGACGCAACATCGGAGTACGACCTATGCCTTAAGGAGACCAAGAGGACCGTTATTGTAGTAACTTGGGAAATTATCAAATGGTGTTTTGATAACGTTCTCTTTAGAGTAATGAATTTCGAGGATGAAATTTTTATAAGGGGTGGAGATTGTAAGGACTAGAAAAATCATCAAGGGCAAACTAGTAAATTGTCAGCATAAACTGAGGACAGATTGGAGATAAATCAAAGATGAGTCAGATAAATTATAAAATAAGCTGATAAGTCATTACTATAACATAATGAGGCTTAAATGGAATCTTGGCAATTTATTCGAAATTGGTGTGAGTCATAGGACTACATAGTCATAATCTGGACATAGATAAATATAAAAATTCAAATGATTGAATTTGGAGGAACGGACTATATATTTGGAATCGAAGCACCGACATTAGCTAGAGTGCCAAGTTTGGTGCATTTCTGCGATAATTTTAATTTGGGCGCGTGTGTGTATAGTTGCCCAACTGGCACATGGCACATGGGGATGCATGGAAGACTTCTCTAAGAAGCTAAGTGGATATTCTAGAAGGGGGGCATGTGTCAAGAGTAGGGTGGTGAAAGAGATGTGTTAGTGTGTGTGAGGGTGCATGGTAGGGAGGACATGTATGGAGTGATGGGAGACATCATTCCCATCACATTTTTCTCTCTCCTCCTTTCCCTCACCCTTTTCTGATTTCCTCTCTCCCTCCCTCTCACGCCAATATCTCTATCTTTCTCTTTCAGAATCCCCCCCCTCTCTCTCTCTCTCTCTTTTTCTCATACTCTCTCATATGGCAGAAAGTGTGTATGTGTGTGTAATAACCCGAAAATTTTTTTTTTTTTTATATGAAAATTTTCCTTGGTTATTAAATTTTTATTATCATTATTATTGTTAATTTTTGATGCATATGTATTATATATATGTATGGTATGTATGTGTAGGTGTGGGATAAAATATGTGCATGTATATGTGTATATGTATATGTATATATAACAGTGCATGTGTGTACTGTGTGTGGGTGCAACTGAACGGGTGTGTGTGTGTTTGTGACCGACTGAGTGTGTGTGTGAGGTGTCGGCTAAGTGTGTGTGTGTCTAGTGTGTGTGTGTGTAATGAGTGGTATATATATATATATATATATATAGGTTTATATAGGGCAGCTTTGTATTTAATGCAAAGCTGCATTGGGGAAGAGCATGGTGGTTGAGCAGAGGGAAAGAAGTCAAGGAAAGGGGCTGGTGGTGGGAGACGTGTGGGAGTGGGTGTGTTAGTGTATATAGGTGGTCTCGGTTGGGAAGGAAAGAAAAACAGAAAGCAAGAGAGAGAGAGAGTTCTGAAAGGAGAAGAGATTTTGGGAGCTTGATTCAGGCTTGGCACCAAAAGGAGGAGAAGGTGCACGGCTAGAGAGAGAAACCCAACAGAGAAAAAACCGTAAGTGACCCAGTTCTGTTTTATTTTTTTTAAAGCATGAGAATTAATTTGATGTATAGGATCTTAGAGAGCATGTTGTAAGGATTATTTTACAAAAAGAATGAAAGAAAATGGTTAAGAAACGAGATAGAAACCGTGAGTTGCAGGTGGGTTAGATAATCAGTGGTTGGAAAAATATTGGTTTAAATGGTAGAGGACGAACCCTAGGAAGTGCAGAAACACTTTAGGGTAAGAATGGAGGTTAAACCGTGACCAAAAAGCCACGAAAATGAAAAGAGTAAGGTCGGCCAGAGAGTTGACCGAAACCTTTGAGCCCTATTTCGTGAAGATCCAGTGGCTTAGATCCAAAACCGACCTTAGATATGGAACCTATATGAAAAACTGAAGAGAACCACATTCAGAAACCCTAAAAATCTCACTGAAAAAATGTCGCCGGCGCCGGAGAAGGCGTCGGAACCCTACCGGAGGCTCACCGGGAAAACGGGGAAGAAGGGTGACTGTTCGGGTCGGGTCCGGGTCCAGTTCGGGTCGGGCTTGGGCGATCCGCCCTTGCCACGTGTCGCCATGTGGTTTTAAATTAAAATGAGAACGGGGCTGTTTGGCTACGGGTGTAAGAAATTAAAAATTTAAATTGAAACAGGAACAGGGATATTCTATCCCTATTCTGGACTAAACCCTGTTTGGGTAACCGAATTGAGAATAATAGAAAAATTAGAATTTACAAATTAACCCTTGTGCTTTTTGGGAATCAACTTTGACCCAAGACTTTCAGAATTTACAAACTGACCCCCCCAACTATTGGTTATTATAATTTGACCCTCCTGAATTAAATATTAATAAAATATTAATTAAATTAATTAATTAATTAGTTAATTAAATTAATTTAATTATTTAAGTATTCTAAAATAATCTGGAGTCCAAATGGGACAAGTCATTAGTGTATTTTGATTATCTCGACCATTCTGAGACCAATGGTGAGGTCCGTTTTACGAGACAGGGTCCCAAAAAATAAAAGACCCGTAGTAACCTTTAAAATTACCAAAATGCCCCTGAATTGGAACACAGTCAAACGAACTCCAAATTTAGTAAACGAATAGTGAAACTTTATTATCTCGAGCATTCCGGACTCAACCCTGGAGTCCGATTTGTGAAAAGAGGTCACAAAATGTAAGGATCCGTGAAAAGTGTAAAATGACGGTTTTGCCCTTTTGAACCCAGATGTCCGAATTGAGTTCTACGAGAACCTAAACTTATTTTCTTCGACATCCTAGACTCAATAGCAGAGTTTAATTTAGCAGAATAGAAACTTATAAAATAAAGACATAAAATTTGTTGAATAGCATCATTTAGGAAACAAATGAACGAAGTCACTTGTTATGGTTTTAGGGACACCGACAGGCAAGGAGAAGGCAGTCTGATCCTTCCACATTCTCACTACTAGCTACTACATTACGAGCGCAGTTTACTTGGGTTGTGACTAACCCGTCAGGTATGGTGTTTTGCTAATGTTAGAAATGAAGTTAAGTTAGGAATATTTTGTGAATGACTGGAATGATTTATGTGTTTATGTGGAATGTGTTTAATTGATAATTTGAAGTTGGTTGTTCACATGTTTATGTGTTACTTGCATTCTTTGAAAGTTTAGTGAAGTGAAGAACATGAACTATGACGTATGAACACATGAGATATGCATGCATATGGAACTGACTGATGATTTATATGTTATTGTCCGAGCATGCTATATTATTGAGAACCATGTTCATCGAGATTGCATTAGCACATTGGCATATGGTGAATCCTTGAGAACATGGCGTGAGTTGAGCACGTGGTGCTATGCATTATGAGGGTGTAGATCCTGTGGTGAAAAACTCAAAATTGGCCATTGCATTGGTACTCTGTGCCATCGGGGAGTACCCGTAAACGAGACATGGGTGTGTCATAGAGTTGTGCATGGGTGCGTCATGCATACCACTCATATATTACTGCGATGCTTTGTATGACATTTAGATATAAATGTACACTTTGCACATGCCACGCCTTAGCTTTATTTTTTGCATTAGCACTTCATCATACCAGCAGTTGAGCTGACCCATTCGTGGGCAACATTTTTCAGATGAGGATACTCCAGCTACTTGATACTCAATGATGCCTTGATAGGATGAAGCACTTGTTATATTTTTGGTCCGTGGGATTTATGTTTTGTAATGTAAGGGCTTAAGCCCGAATGACCTATGAACAATGCAGTTGTGAGATATACTTTATGTTATTTTATGTATTGATGGGAATGGATGCATGTTTGGTGAATTTATTTACAGTTGTCCTTTATTTTATTTTATTTTCTGTCTCGTCAGTCGCGCCTCGGGTTTGTAGAAATTCGGGGCGTGACAGTGTGTATGTGTGTGTGTATATTGTACGTGTGTTTGAGACAGAGAGAGAGAGAGATTAAGTGCGTGTGTGATCCACTGTGTGTGTGTGTGTAACACACACATGGAAACCGAAACTAGAAAAGAAGGAATGGAAATGAAGCATAGAATAAGAAAAGAAGAGAAGGAAAATGAAGGAAAAGATCAAGTTGGACTAGGCTAGAACCTGCACAAGGTAGCCATAGATGGCTCAACCGAAGCTTTCTCTCTGTATTCTCTCTCTAGAAATAGGAGCTATGAACAGAGGTAGGAGCTTCTAGACCTTACATTTAGTCTAGTTTCATGAATTGGGACATGGTACTACAATTGTAGATGATTGAATGTGTGTGGATGTGTATATATATATATATATATATATATATATATTTGTGTGTGTGTGTGACTATGTGTGCGACTATGTGTATGCGTGTGTGTGTTACAAAGGAGACCCAGATTCGGGTCTCCAAATGGAAAGACCAATTTTTAGGTCTTGGGAAGTAGTCTTAGGACTTCCAGAAAGTAAAAGGAAGCAAATTGGATCAAGGACCATGGTTGGAAGTTAGAAAAAAACTATGGTTATAGGCTTTTTCGGAGAATCGAGATGGGGAATATTTAGGTCGATTTGATTATTGTAAATGATCTTAAAAATTGTTAAAAATGATTTAGAGTGATTTGGGATGAAAATCATTGAAATCGGAGTGAGAAAATCAAGAAGAAATTTTGAAAATTTTAGGATTCCAGTGAGTCTCACCGGAGAAGGTGAACAACGACTCACCAACGGTGAATGTTGACTGGTCAACGGTTGAACGTTGACCAGTCAATGGTCAAATCGGGTCATGGGTCGGGTCAACCAGGTATTCGGGTTCGATCAATGGGTCAAACCGGGTCAATGGGTTAACGTTGGGTGGCCTTTAGGGATGTTTGTTTGCGTGGTTTTTGAAAAATAGATTTTTTAGAAAAAGGTTAAAAAAAGAACCGGTTCAAAATTAAAGGGTTCACTGCTGAACTAGTTCAAAAGATACAAAATTACCAAATTGCCCCTTCTTTTAATAATTTGAATTTTAAATACAATTAAAATGAAAAGGGGGGCTTTCTTAAGATTTTTGGGCGTTTCAGACTTAATGGCAGGTTCGGTTTGGACATTCGAAGACCCGGGGTAGTCCCACCTAAATATAAAAAATTACAAAAAATACCCCTAGTGCTAAATTAAGAAATATAAAGGCTAATTAAGATTTAGAAAGGGCTATTCCAAGGTTATTGGATGCTTGGAATTTCAAATATATGATCAGATTGGATAAAATAGAACCTGGTAAAGGTCCCACCTAAATTGCTAAAATGATAATTATGCCCTTAGATTTATATTAAGTAATAAAAAACCAATTTAAGATCTAGAAGGGGCGTTTTGCAATATTTGTGAACGCTAGGAACTCAAATTTGACATCAAAATAATGAAATACGGACTCGGGATGGTCCCACCTAAATATGTAAAATTACTAAAATGCCCCTAAGTAGGAAACAAATATCTAGAAGAATTAATATAAGGTAAAAAGGAAATCTTTAGGATTGTTGAACCTTCTAAATCCGATTTCAAGGTCAATTTTGTGAGACAGTGTCTCGATAGACTCGTAATATGCCTGGTAAATTATGAAAATGCCTTTATGTATTTAAAAAACAATCAAATAACTTAGAAACAATACGATAGGGCCTCCTGAGGGTTTTTAAGGTCCAGGAACACATTTCTTATATCCGTTTGAGTAAGGAGTACCCGATATACAGGCTAATATATAATTAGTTATGGAGAACCTTAAAACTTGACAAGACACTTTAGTGTTAAAGGTAAGAGTGGTCTCAGGGATGGAACAATGAGTGGGTAAATTACTTGAGGTATATTATGAAAGACGCATGTAGTGTCTCTTGGCATTGGGGTGATGATTAAGACTAGGGTGATATTTCGACTGTTGGCATTATGTATCTGTTATTTGATTTATGCGATTCGATTATTATTATTATTGGATATTTGTCATTAACTGGTTATTATGAATTCGACCATTATAATTGTTGGAATGACACTTGAACTTTACTTGGTATTATGAAATAAATGTGGTTACTGTGTTGATACTACACTGTTATTTACATTTCCACCATGGGTATATGGATATATATGAACATTGTTGTTTCTATCATAAACTAGTAAATTGAATATGCTGTCTTACATAAAATTGTGCTTATTATGGATTTTGATGTTACTATTATTCATACTATTGCATATACCCAAGTGATGTGAGATTTGAGGGGATATTGATATTGATGAGCACCGTGTGAGGTGTGGAGTTAAGATATTTGAGATTATAAAAATGGACAGATTATGTGGGAAGAGTTTTGGGATGGGAATTAGTCACGTCTTTTGTGTGCTCCTGAGTGTGGTAAGATTTTGCTTTATTCGGGGTTCTATTTGTGATAGGGATAGTGTCTTCCATTGGCTTGTGAGTCGTAAACTCACGCAGGTGGTCATTTGTCTTCATCGGATTAATAGCCTGTAAAGCACATAGGTTTACCGGAAGCCCAATTAGGTACATACTCATGAGATTGAGATTATTGAGAGAATGAAATGAGTTGAATAAGGCTTTATCTCTTTTGCTATGGATTGGTCGATTTGAGATTATTTCCCTTGACGTTCATGTGATATTTCCTTGTGTTTATTAATGGACTGTATACTACTAGTTTTTGATACTGTAGCAATTGTGGTTGGTTGCATAGCTTTGAATGCATATATTGTTCTTATGGTTTTGAACAAGAAATGAAGGTGTGTCATGAATTTGGTAAGCTTATACTTACACCTTGTGATTAGTTATGTGCATATATATTATCCTTGTGGCATTAAAACAAGAAATAGAGGTACTTTGTGAAATTATATGTTTACACTTATGTCATGTGTCCAACCTTCCATATGTTGATTACTTGGCTATTGTTGTTGAACTACATGTAGTGGTGTTATACCTTCTTGATACTTATACTCATGCCTATGTTGGGATATATTGATGTTGTATGCTTGTGATGCATACTAGACTTTAGGGTGTGTCCTCTTCGGACTTCTATTAGTTTTTGCACGCTACTTGTTTGTGTGTTTTGAAAAACCCTATTGAGTGTTATGACTCACCCCTACTACTTATGGGAATGACAGGTATTGGCTGGATGGAATATAATTGCGAGAGCAGTATAGGATGGACTGAAGTCATTGTAGTATTTTGTTACCTTTTGTATTTATTAAGGGTGTTTGTACCTTTCTTAGATATTCATGTATATTCATGTATATATATATAGGACTATAGAGTCAACTCTGAACACTACCATCATATATACTGTTGATGGATGACTGGTATAGTTACTTTGATGATAATCAATTTCATTTATTATCTTTACGGGACTGGAACAAGCCTAATAAGGGAATCAAACTGAAACTGATTAAAGGGAAACCAATTAAAGGAAATCAATTTCAATTCAAAGAAAAAATGGCCTGCATTTTATATACTTGACTAGGATGGTTAGTCCTATTACCCACCTTATCGGGGCTCAATGACCTCTTAGTTTGGCCCTCTGGGTTAGGGGTGTGACAATTATGTTATTCTCTATTGTTATGCACCCTAACTTACTTACTCGAGTGCTTGACACATAGTTGTAGGATTCAGAGGCGGAGACCATTCGCACTCGTATTGCTAGTGGGGACACAGTCGAGGGTTGAACACTCTACACTAACCACAACTTGAGATTCTAGGGATGAGTTTACATTCCACAGCCTTGTCGCGATGAGGTTATGCAAGAGTTCCATCATTCTAGGATAACAGTTCATCTATGAGGCACGAAGATGTACCATAATTTTTGTAGACAGTATTAGTGGAAGGGCACGAAAACTGATGTAGCATGATTTGTTAGTAGATGCTTGACATGTTAGTAGGTTAAGGCTGAACACCAGCAATCCACATGATTGCTTCAGCCACTTCTAGTTTCTGAGTGAAAGTGGGAGCAAATCATTATGGACTTTGTGTTCGGGTTTCTTAAATCGCCACAGGGACATGATGTTTTTTTGAGTTATCATGGATCGACTGACGAAATTCGGGCACTTCTTACCTATCCGGACTACAGATTCGGCGGAGTCACTTAGTCACTTGTATATATGGGAGATTGTTTGTCTCCGTAAGATTATAGTATCTATTGTTTCTAACAAGGATGCATGATTTACTGCTCGCTTTTAGCAGAGTCTATAGGTAATCTTGGGTACCGACTTGACACTTAGCACCGTTTTCCACCTAGAAACCGACAGTCAGTCTGAGCGTTCTATTTAGACCTTATGAATTTCATGGGAAGTTGGGAGGATCACTTGCCGCTTGCTAAGTTTGCCTATAACAACAATTATCAGGTGAGCATCGAAATGGCACCATTCGAGGCCTTATATGATAGGCCATATTGATCACTTATTTTTTGGACCGAGGTTTGGGAATGTTATAGTTTTGGGTCCAGACTTAGTTTGGAAGACTACTGAGAAGATAAAGATTATCTGACAATAGTTACTTACGGCATAACGTAGGCAGGAGAGTTATGCGAACAAGAGGTGTACACCTCTAGCCTTCGAAGTTAGAGATCACATTTTTTTCAAAGTAGCACCACAAAATAGTTTGACTTGATTCGAAAAAGGAAGGAACCTAGCGCCATGATACATTAGGCCATTAGAGATCCTTAAGAAGATAGGAGACGTTGCTTACCGACTTGCATTGCCGCCACAATTATCTAGGGTTCATAGTGTATTTTATGTGCCTATGCTTCGCTAATACCAACCAGATCCTTCGCATGTGTTGGACTAAACGGAGTTGGATATTGAGGAGGATGCATCTTACGAAGAGTGTTCTATTCAAGTTTTGGACACTTAGGAACAAGCCTTGAGGGGAAAAACTAGTCCTCTAGTTTAAGTCTGATGGTGACATCATGGCCTTGAAGAGGCTACATGGGATCATGAGAACGTAATTCTTACCAAACATCCCGACTTATTTTCTAATCAAGATATACTCTAAATTTCAAGGACAAAATATTTCTAAAGGGAAGAGAATGTAAAGACCGGGAAACTTTTTCTAATTTACAAATTATAAAATAATAATAATATAAAATTTTATTAAGAAATTAAAAATTTAAATGAAAGGACAAGAAAAGGCTTGGAAATAAGAAAGATGAAAATAAATAAGGGAGGGAAAAAAGAAAATTTAACCTTTTGTCTTACTTTTGGCCTTTTAAATCTAAAATCCCTACATACCTAAAACACACACTAGAAAGACACATACACATTCATGTAAAAGAGAGGAAAAAGAGCGAAAGAGAAGAAGATAAGGAAAGTGAGAAAATTTGGGAGATTCTCAAAGATTGGGGCCATCTTTTGGAAGATTGAAGAAACACAAACTCTATTCTACTTACAACCACCAAGTGAAGTTAGGAATTTTGAATATTCTAGCCAAAATCATCAAGAACCAAGTTAAGGTTTCTACCACTACTTGAAGAATTGAGGTAGGAGATTTCTAAACGTAGGTCTAGGACTTGTGTAGATAGGTTTACCATGCATCTATCTCATCTCTTGCTATAGAATTGTTAATTTTTTCATATTTGGGCATATGTTGCATGTACCTTGAAAATCTATTTATTGGTTGAATTCTTGCTATGAAATGAATTATTTTTATCCTATTTTGATGTTGACATAACTCTCAGTTGAATGCAAAAAGTTTTGATTGGTGAAATTATGAAATGGGTTTACTTGTATTATGTTTGATAATTCAAATTGCACATCAAATGTTTGTGAATATGCCTCAATGTATGCTTGATATGGATTTATGATAATTAAGTGAAATTACTTGAATGTTTAACTTTCTTGATGAATATATGATGAATTGTGAATATAAATGTGAATGAAAATACCCTTGGAAATATGAGAATGAAAACTAAATGAACATTGGGCTAGAGTCAATTGTGTGATTTTGAGCGTGGTGAGATTGCCTTTACCTGGGGTTTTGATTGGTGTTCGACATGGTGTCTTCCTTTGATTTGCGAGCCGTAAACCCGTACGGGTGGTCGTATGTCTCCATCGGGTTAGTAGCCCGTAAAGCATACAAGGCTTGCTAGGGACCGACTAGGAATATAATCTTGGGATTGAGACTTGAGAATTGATGAGAAGAAAGTTTAAGAATTTAAAATACTTGAACAATTGGGAACTCCTCTAATTGACTTATTTTTGATTGAATTTTTCATTTCTCTTTATTGAAAATTATGAATGTCATATTGTGATAAGCTATTCTCCATTGACTCATTTTGCTTATGATGAGATACATGCTTTGAAACCACTTGTGTGCCACTACACATGCACAAGCATACACTTGAAACCACACGTACTTACCTATGTTTAGATTTATTCTATTGGGGTTGTTGAATTGACTCCTACTAGATGTAAAAGCGGGCAAAGAAACAGTCGTGGGTTGAAGAATCATTTGATCCTATTTTTAGAAGACCTGATTTTGTATACTTGGATGACCGCGCCCTCTTTATGTGGAGGCTTGTAATGACTTTCATTTTTGAACACAATTGAACATGTATATACACGTCGTGGGTCATGTTTTTGGGTAACACTTGAAGGACTATTGTAAGCTATTTTGTAAAGATCATCATTTTTTTATATTTGGCTACCATGAAATTTTTGGGAAGCTTGTTGATTGTATGTTCATTTGGAATAGACCATGTTTATTGTAGATAAAATGTGTATGAACTAGGATGTTAAATGATGATGTAAACATTGTGAGACACATGACTTTCTTTTGATCCTTTTAGAAGTTGTGAAGCATGAGGCTTGAATTTGGAAATTTATGTATTGTTTCTTGATGAATGAAAGTAACATTAGATGTTTAATGAATTTTAGGTGTAGTTGATGTTGGTTGGAATGAAAATGAATGATTTTGTCTCTTGAGAATTAGGTTGAATCAAGAAAAGAAACCAAAATATGAAGGATTTTCCAAAACAGGCCAAAGCAAAGGACCAAGCCTGATTGACACTAGGAAGTGGAAAACCTCCCCTCTTAGTGTGCCAATCGGCACTAGGAGAGGGGCCTAACAACCTATCCTCCTATTTTGTCGGTTTGGCTTCCGAACTAATTTTTTACCACCCGATTTGCCTCCAATGGACTATTCAAATTAAATATGGATAAAAGAACATGTTTTATATTTAATTATATCACCTTAGTGTGGCTCGGAAGGGGGGTCACTCACCTCACCCTTGAGTCTCCTCGGTTTCGAGGCGTAACAGGTTAGGTTAATTTCTAACCCTAGTTTGTGTCATGTCATTGCATAGTGTCCAAACAATCTTGAAAATGTTCTTTATTGATATAATTCTCAATACATTGTCCTAAATTTCCCAATTTATTGGGTGTAGGTGTTACAATTTTAGTATGGTTAACTTAATAAAATAATAATTTTTAATTGATTTTATAAAAAAATAGTTAAATGATGAAAATTTTACACTTAACATAAAATCTGAAGGTGAAATTATAATTGGGTTGAATAGTTTGGAGAATTTACACTTAACCTAATACGAAAATATTAATTAACATTTTTGCTAATGGACGCACTATGTGTTACCATCAATTCACTACCATTAAAACAATGTGAACTGCTGCATTGGCTTAAATGTAAACTTTTTAGCTTAAGTGAAATTTATTTTTTTCCGTGTCAAGTTAAATATAAATTCTCATAACTATTTAGCCCACTTATAAATTTCCCTTCACAATTCATTTAAAGTGTAATTCTTCCTTGAATTATTATAAAATTTCAAGTCAATTTTGTTTAAAACAAATTCATACTTATAAATAAGAATGTGGAATTATAAATAATAATTTAAAATTGAAAATTAAACTATTTTATTAAATTATTTAAATATTAATAAATTGTATAATAATTATTTACGTAATAATCAAAACCTGTTTACATTGTGAAAGTTTAGAAAATCTAAACCGAACATAAGCTTGGTACTTCAAAAAATAATCGAGAAATACTAGTTTTACATTGTGAAAGTTTTGATTATGAATAAGAGCTCTTAATGACTGGCTTTTTTTCATTTAAAAGATTGTCTCTCTTGGCATGATATTAAAGTTTTGTTCACTCAGTGCTGTTGTATGGCCTTAATAATGAAAATTTAATTTGATTCGTTGAGATCCGCTATACTTTCCTTCTAATAAAGACAAATTTGGTAGGAGTTCTTTAAACTCTCATAAGATTTAGAGTAAGAACTCTGATCCGATTAACTGAAGTAAAGTAACAATGGAATATTATATTTTTATAAGCATATATGTTTTATCATGTTTGCTTAAGCCTTTAATTTGGGATTAAAAATTAATTTTAATTTTTTTATTGAAGTGTATGTTTCTTATTAATATAGATATAACGTATTCTTTGAAGTGTGCTAATTGTCATTCATTTTTTATAAACAAAATAAATAAAACTTTAATAATTCTAAATGGGTACCCCAAGCAGGCATGTACACTTGTCTTGACTCCTTTCTAGTCATGAGATTCAAGAACAATTCCTAGATTTACATTTGTATTAAATAAAAGGATTGAATAATCCATTTAATAATGAAATGTTAGACTTAGCAAGTCTTCAACTTTGTTTAATTTATTAAGCACAAACATGTAAACAGAGAATAAAATAATATAATAACAAACCATTATTAATTTTTCCCACATTTATAACTAAATTGAAGAGGAAATGAAAGGTATAAAGAGACAATTATTTGGGTTTTCAGACATTTCCCACGCTACCATGCTGCCTGTTGCACCGTCCCCTTTGTGGACTTTTCCTGCTTTTTCTTTTTCTCTTTTTCTTTTCTTTTCTCTTCCTGTACGCTAATCCTGCACTGCGCCCATCTCTCTATCTTTTCTCCTTCTGTAGCCATTATGTTTGACTTTGCTTTTCTTTTCTTTTTCTTGTTTCTTGTTCACATTAACACCCACACACACACACACACATATATATATATACATATAAATCTCTCTTTTCGGCTGTAATGCCCTGCGCCCCCCCTTTTTGACTTTGTTTTCTACCTTTTCTTTTCTTCTTTTCTTTTCTTCTTTTTCCTATTTTCTTTGGTCCATTTGACATGTATAGGTAGGTATAATATATGATATATAAGACACACACCACACGCTGCACCATGCTCCTTTTTCTCTTCTTTTTCTATTCTTTTTCTTTTCCACTTCTTTGCATGCTTATGTATGTATATATATATATATATAATAAAATTACATTATATATATATATATACATTTATACTAAATACATATATTTTTTATAATACATGTACATACATAACCGTACATATATATACTTGTATATATTTTTATATATACATATATATATATATAAAAATTATCTCAGATATATATATATATATATTCTTGTATTTATTGAAATACACTATACACGTATATCGAGGCATATACTGGTATACGTGCACGATTCTCCGTACTACTCGAGTTTTATTATACGGTATTACTGATTACTCGAGAATTACTTATAATTCACTTCTCATATTTTTAAACTGTATATTACTAATTTAGTAAACCGCATTATCTATCTCGAACTACGTGCTTGTTACGATACATAACTTACTATGATGGCTCGGGTTTATTTTGGTACTATATTTATCGGCTCGGTCTGTTCATACTTGACTTTTCTTAATCTCAAATTCCTTGAGATTATAGCTTCTACTAATTACCTCGGTAATTGTACCTGTCCCTGTATATTATTCTAAATAGTTCGGTATATTTTGGGGTCTATTTTTCTCGGTCTGAATCGATCTTGGTTTCATGTTGATAATATGTTCATTGCTTGGTCGAAGCTCGATATTATTATTTGACTCTGTAGACTTAATTGAATTATTCTATTTTATTCGAAACTCATGTTCGGTTACAACGGGTATTACACTACTCAACCAGTCTATCTCGGTCTACGTGTTATCCCGGGTCAGGGTATTACAAATAGTGCTCTACTAGCAAAACGAAAAATTTATTCTCAATTTTCAAGTCTCTACACCCTTCATCGTCATATGCCAAAGTCAGATTTTGTTGTCTTTGGTGATCCTATAACTAAGGTTTTTCTTAATCTCCCTTCTTTAGTTGGATCTATTTTTCCCCACTCTATAAATTAGAGAATGGGTTCTCACAAAGTTCTAAAAGGTTTCTTGCTCTGATTTAGAAAGCAATCATTCTATTCAGGTTGAACAAGATAAGTAGGCTGGATCGCCTCTTTATGTTGAGCAATTTGAGGGTTCATCACATGATGATCCTTAGAGTTCCTGCCATCTCCCATTATTCATGTGGCCATGCACTTATCTAAGTAGTACAGGGATAAATTTTTCCAAGCTCAGATCGTAGTTTATTTTGTAACTCTTACTGAGCTAAATCAATTTTAGATCATTTACAAGTTTTCTAGCCAAGTTCAACTCAAATTACCCTCCTATAGAGATAAGGTATGCAGCTTCATGGCTAGAGAGGTTTGCATTTTTTAGGGTGCTCTGGCTAGTGGACTTTGCTTTCCCATACCCTTCATTGTTAGAGAACTCCTTTATTTCCTCAACTGGCCTATGGTTAGCTTATGCCAACTGCTTGGCGAATGCTTATAGCTTATGTTTTGCTATGGTCGACTTGTAATGAGGGCAAACTTCAGCTAACAATAAAGAAGTTCCTCTATTCTTATCAGGTAAAAAAGCTTTCTTTTTTGTTTTGGTACTTCTAGAGCATGGACAAGTTGAAAAATTTAATTACTGAACTCCCTAATTTCAATAAAGGATGGAATAAAATATTTTTCTTCATTCCAAGTGATTTGTGGAAGCGTTACCCTTGGAAATCCCTTCATAAGGGTGGCACTAGGGTTCCCTAAATATGGGGTCATCCTAACCTTTTAGTGAGACTTTCCTTATTTTTGTGGTTATTCTAACTTCCTTACATGTTGTTTTTTTAATAATTTATGATATTATGTGTAGACCTTTCAAGACCCCTGGTTACCTCTAAGCAAACTGAACACATTAATAAGGATTTAACTCTTTTATTCCAACAATTTGACCTTCTTGTGATGGTCGATAACCTTTCTACTTATTTAGTTAGCCTAGAGCCCACCTTAGCAACTTTAGCTAACAAAAGATGTAGAGTTTCTTAGCGAATCATTTTTTTCCTATAACTTTCTCTTTTTCCTTTGTATTTACCTTAGGCTATTTTTCAAAGATAAACACCCCTTAAAAAGTGGACAAGGGTGCCCTATCTAGGGTTAAAGCTTCTTTTGGGGTTTTTTCCTCCCTTTTTAAGAGGTCTAGTGATTATCTTAAATCCATCAAGGAGGCAAACACCTTTAAATTCATTCATATAGTTCAATTTTATGGTCCCAATGTTACCAATGTTGGGCATCTATTTGAGTCATCTCTTGTGGTAACAATCAAATTAGCTCCTCATCACAGTCTTCATTCTTGTATTTAGTTATCGACTATTCCTAAGCAAAAGTCATTATTAGACAATGTTGATCTATCTTTTAATAGTATGACTTTAATTCTTTCGAAAGGGACTTAAAGGGATTGATGAGCCGTCTAAAGTTGCATTGACCAAGGTAAATATCTCATTATTTTACTTTATGATTTCTTTTTAATAAAATGTTAATTCTTACCTTTGATAGCTCATTACTTATGTGGAAACCTTGTCCTAAAGGTTGATAGAAGCCAAGATCCTTCTAGAACAATCAAAGAGGAAGAAGGATTTGGTTTAAACCAAAGCTTTGTCCTAACAAATCACAGTTAGTCAACTTAAGGTCTCTAGAGGACTTGTTAAAAACCAAATCAAAGATGCTACAGGAGTTCAACAACGCTTGGGAGGAAAGAAAGGCTAAAAGCATCGTATTGAAGAAACAAGGTATGGACTTAGGGACTATGGTTGCTCATGAGCAAACTATCATTATTGAAGAGTTTAAGGGCTCTGAGAGATGAAGGACTATATGAAACACTTCTACTTAGTCTGCTTTGAAGCCTTTCATCAAAGGGAAACAAAGGAATTCTCGAACTTAGATTTTTCTAGGTTTGATATAAATGATGACATGGGCTCTTGAGCTGAGCAAGTGGGGAAATAGATGCAAAGGATGATATGGGAACCAACTAGGGTAGCCTTTACATTATTGTGTTATAATTGTTCTTGATCTTTTTTTAGGTTAGTGTTTACCCTCCCACGGATTGCTAAATGATCTTTACTTCTAATTTTCTCGATTCTCATTTCTTATTTTAATAACTTACATGCACTGTATTCATATCTTTTAGGTTTGGACTTGTTTGAGATTCCGTTAAGCATTCAATATTTTTTCTAAGTGTCAAACTCCAATTGGTCTTACCTGGTTATTGCTAAAGACAAAAGGGTGAGAGATTTTCACTTTACTTGTTAAAGATATGAATCCGATGCTCATTCCCTCTCAAGTTTGCAATTGATTAATACTTCAAATTTTAATTTCAAATAGCTAACTATGTGTAGGTTTTTGTGCCTAAGATGGCATGATATTTGATTTTTCTTAAAAGAAGGAAATTCTATGCTTTCGATTATGCTTGGTTTGTTTAACCCTGTATAGTCTATTAAATTCTGTCAATCAAGCATGTCTGAGTTATCTATGACTTTTCATTTATGACTTTATTGTAAGGTAGGGAGAGATTGGTTGGTGTTCTTAATATAAATTGTAACGACCTAGAAAATTATCAAATCGCATTTTGGTAATTTTTTAATCTAAATCATTAGAAGATAATTAACTAAATCAAAATGCATCTGATGAATTATGAAATCAATTAATAAATGAATCGAATGATATTATGGGTCCAAAATGAAAGCTCTACATTTTATTTGGGACTTGTATGGGCCATGGGGCCATATAGTTAGATTCAAGACATAAATAAATTAATAATTTTTAATGACAAAGTTCAGAGAAACGGACTGCGTATTTGGAATGAGTGCATCGAAATTAGCTACCTTGTCAATTTTGATGCAATTTCAGTATAAGTGATTTCTGGGTTTGTGGGCGCGCACGTGTAGCCAATCGGCCATTCATGTACTTCTCTAGAAAATGATACTTGGCATTAATTAATTGGTGAGTAAAAGCATCTAATGGGATTTACTAATGTGTGTGAGTATGCACCATGACTAGGGTGTTAGTATGCCTTGGTATGTGTGTATAGAAGGTGACATGAGAGAGACCAACTCTTTTTTTTGGCAAACAAGATCACATATTTTCTCTCTCTCCATTTTTCATTTTTTAAAACAATATCCCTCTCTCTCAACACTTATCTCTCTCACTTTATTAGTGTGTGTATGTGAGGAATAAAATGTGTGTGTGATTGTGTGCGTGTGAGCTACGTAAGTGAATGTAAGAGAGTGAGTATATTTGTATATATGTGTGTGTACTTGAATGTATATGTGAGTATATGTATGTGTATAATATGAACACTCTATGTAATGTTTGAAGATGATTGGAGGGACCTTAGAGAATTGCTAGACAATAGACTTATGGTTGTAGGTAGCTTGAGGCAATCATTAAGGGAGAAAAACAAGTTTTCTTTCTCTACAAATGGAGATTAATGGAGGCAAGGTAGAGATTTTCCTTAGGAATTCTTAACATTCTAAAGCTACTATATATGAGTTCATGTATGCATATTTGTTTGAGAAATGTGTGTACATACACAGTGAAGTGTGTACCTGTTGCTGTTATGAAGGGGACCTCACCAAGGGTCCCCTACTTACTCACTGTTTTGAGCCCTAAAATGGCATGACCAAGGTCTATATGTCTTGATATGGAACTGTGAGTTGTGTGTGTGCTATTATGTGTGTGTATATATATATATATGTGTGTGTGTGTGTATGCATGTGCGCGTGTGTAATATAGCAGCAAAGGAAACAAGGACCCATTTCGAGTCCCCTCTTTGATTGAGGTTTCTTGATCAATCTTAGTGCCACCAAAGTACATCCTTTTAGCCCTTGAAATCTATCAATAAACCATACGGTGTGTGTGTGTGTGTGTATGCGTTCGACTATGATGTTTAG
Organism: Nyssa sinensis; assembly: GCA_008638375.1. Taxonomy (NCBI): domain Eukaryota; kingdom Viridiplantae; phylum Streptophyta; class Magnoliopsida; order Cornales; family Nyssaceae; genus Nyssa; species Nyssa sinensis. Next base: position 3,792,360 of record CM018050.1, read on the forward strand.
TTGCTTGTACTTATAGTGAAATGAAACATATTTGTGTTTGTTCTTAAGGAAGAATTGTGATGTTTGGTCATTCATTTTGGTTTATTTATGCTTCAATGGATGTTTAGGAATGAAACTATGTAGGAACCATGGGTGGCCAATGGAGAAATCGAGGGTTCTAGCTACCATTGAAAAAGTCATGATCTCGAGATTATAGCGGTTTTTATAGGTCTTGATCTTTAAAAATAATTCCTAATAAAGTTAAATGGTGTTAGGAATGTTTGGAAGGCGTGATAATGTGAAAATAATTGAGAAAACGGCGGTGTATACGGTTATAGGGTTTCAACATGATAGTGAAATGCCACGACAGGGACAATTTATAGTAGCAACCATGCACAACACCATTTAGGCGTATTTCACAATGGATTAGGCCATATTCCAAAATTGGCTTGAAGATTTTAATTGGTTTGGGCTAGGTTATTTTAAAATAAAATGGGACTTAATTCAAAATCTGATGGGCCATTTTAGGCCTATCACATAGGCCGCTGAATCACTTCTATTTTTCCCCTATCCACAATTTGCTTTATGCCTTACAAAGTATGACGTGTCCTTAATAGGGGTATCTAGCATTTTTATCTCTCTTTCTGACAACTATTTTAGTATTAGTCTTTAAAGTCAAAATGTTTGATATGATTATGCTATCTCTATTAAATTAAAGGTCCAAAATATTTTTATTAGAGTACTTTAGTCTTGTTGCACACTAAGTTATTGATTAGACCTCAAAAGCTCATATTTTTATTATATCTTTTCTATTGTAATTCCTTCCCGTATGATTTTCAACATTTTTCACTTATATATCCTTCATCTGGTTGACCCTATTCAACTATCATAGACATATATTTTATAAAGGCATAGTTCAATTAACCCTTTACGATTTTGGATATCCATCATTCTTGGTGAATTTAAAGCTTGGTATTATACACACTAATTTTCATATCTTATCGTTCATATTCTTGTTAACCCATTATTTAGGGTTTTCTGGGTTCGATGAATTTCTAGTTTCTATCTTACTAGTGTCGATCATCATTGTTTCAAGGCTATCCATTACCATCAATGACTATCTATACTATTAATCACTATCTATAGTCAATCTTTTTTGGTCGGATAGGAAGCATTGTGTATGCTCTTAGCTCCTTGGTCATATAATAGTGTTTCGACTCACCAATCCTAACACGGAGTCTAATTACATTACAACACCTACTACCATTTTCTAGATTCTTTCCTTAATTGGGCCATCAGTGCCTTTTAATCCTCAATCTCTTAGAATTTTCACTATGATACAATCCGCATTTAGCCCCCAACGTACGACCAATCATTTACTATCATTTTAGGGCTTTTAATTAACCCTATATTGATCATCAATCATTACCAATCCTTCGATCCATACTCTAATTTCCAATGACAACAGGAGTCATTTTCTTTCAATCTTACAGTCCTTAGCTCTAGTAGGACAATCTAACTTACAAAACTAGCACTAAACCTTAGACTTTTCTTAAAGTCATCAATCCATCTTCAAAAACTATCATTTATCCTCCTTAACTTCTAAGAATACTTAACCTCAATTCTATTAAGTTCATAGTCCATCAAGGATTATCACATCCTGAAACCCAGCCTATTCGGATTTAGGGACGCCACCGACCGTGTAAAGACTCGAAATTTTTTTTAAATATAAAATACTGACAATAATGTGATTAGAAAAGAAATAATGCATGATTGAATCATGTAAAATACATATACATACAAAAGTTAAAGGTAAATTAAGACATGATTTAATAAATTAATCATTCTTCAATCAAGTAAAAAAGGTGTAATATCCCTGACCTAATTAACAAGTAATTAGTGTGAACTTAAAGATGTTAGTAGTATTAACATATAATTATATTGTGTTAAGTATTAGGAAACAATGTTTCTTAAAATGTCAATAAATGACACAAGTTATGATAAGAAGACAAAATCAAAAAGACTAGTACTAGAGACAAAATAATGTTAACTAGCAAGCAACATAAGAATTAAATAAATAAATGACAAGGAAACTTAATGCATGAAAAATAAAAGAAAATAGGAATAAGAAGCAAAATGCTCCTACAAAGTCTTGAACTCAAAACCAATAAATAAAAGAAGGACCTTACCCAAAAAGGATAGCCACTAGGCTATCAGCACTTTTATACTATATCAACCACATGAAAAGTAAATAATAAAGAGGAGTACAGGGAAATTCAGAAAAAGGAAATGAGGTGTCACCACACCATTGCACCCTTACCCTAACCAATTAAAAGACATGCAGCAAAGTCCTCATAAAGATATGTAAACTTTGCGTGTGTAAGAACTAGGTATCCAAATCAAACATGCGTGAAGAGGGCTCTGTCAGTTGATATGTAGAGCGAGAAATAAGAGATAGAGAGAGAACGAGAGAGAGAAGAAGAAGAAGAAGTAGAAGAAGAAGAAAAGATGTAGGAGTTGGATTCACTTCATGTAGATCGCTTGAAGAAAGAAAAAATGAAGAAGAAAGCTAAGATGCTTAGACTAGAAAAAGAAGAATATTAGAGGAACTGAGGAAAGGGAAAATAGTTCTAGAGAGAGAAAATAAAGAAATGGAGGATAGATGACCTTAAAAAGGTTAGTTTTGATTCTTTTTACTCCATTTAAGTTTCTACATGTATTAGGGTTTCTTTCATGTAGATAAAGTGACCAAACAGTAGAGAAATAAGATCGAGCCGCCATGAATAGATCTTAGAATATTGGGTCTAATTCAGGTAAAACCAAAACAAAATTTGTTGCTTGGGACTGAAACTAAGTACCACAAGGACCCAAAAACCAAGGTCTTGAGATCGAAAAACTCAAAAAATAAGCTCCAAAATGTGATTTGCGCGTTTCGATTTTGAAATCAAACTGCATAAATCAACTACAAAATCTTATTTTTAAAATGGGCAATGAAGTCCCTTGACAAAAGGAGAACAACAGGCCAAACCACGCATGAAAAGGTGGAGAAATGAGCATGGAATAAGCGATTTATAATCGCCATTATCAGAGCTCAAACCGAGTTTCTAAACTATTTTGATGCATGCAATCAACACCAAATAGTAGAAGGGACTTAGGGAAGATGATTGGGATCAAAACCAGAGGGAGAGACTAGCCAAAACTGCTCAAAATAGGGAAAAACTTTTTAGGGATTTCACTGCTACAATAAACCCTAGTTTGGTAGGGATGATGAATAGTGTCGGGCCATCGAACGGGTACTCACCATTTAAAACGGGTCTCAAATTAAAACAAAACACTGCCGTTTTTTTTAATGACAGCTGATGTCATCGTGACATTAGCATGACGCGGTGAAAAGGAGTGAATCTGTTATGACATGGAAATTTTTTTTTTTTATTATTAATGGTTATTGAATTTTTTTTTATTATTATTATTATTATTATCATTATTATTATTATTATCATTATTATTATTGTTATTAAAATGGAATGTGTAAATATATGTGATGTGTATCATGTATGCATGGATATAAGTATGTATATATATATATATTATTTAATTTTGTGTGCATGTATATGGGTATGTGTATAGGTAAGTGTAGCATGTATATGGGTGTGGAATATTATATATATATATATATATATATATATATACATGAGTACATGTATGGATGGATATATATAAAAGTGTATATGGGTGTGTATGTGTATAAAACAGTGCATGTGTGCACTGTGTGTGGGTGCAACCGAGGGAGTGTGTGTGTGTGTGAGAAGTGTCGGCTAAGTGTGTGTGTGTCTAGTGTGTGTGCCTAGTGTGTGATGAGTATTATATATATATGTAGGCTTATATAGGCAGCTTTGCATTTAACGCAAAGCTGCATTTTGGGGGAAAGAAAGTGGCTGAATACAGAGGGGGAAGAAGTCAGGGAAAGGGGCTAGAGAGAGAGAGACGTGTGAGATTGAGTTGTGATGTATAAGGTTGGTCTCGGGTGGGAAGAAAAGAAGAAGAAAGAAAAGAAAACTGAGAGCAAGGGTGAGAGAGAGTTCTGAAAGGAAAAGAGGTCTGTGAAACTGATTCAAGCTTGAAACAAGAAAGGTGGAAGAGGGCACGGCTAGAGAGAGAAACAACAGGAAATAACCGTGAGTGATTCTTTCTGTTTTGAATTTTTTTTTAAAGCATGCTAATTGATTTAATGTATAGGGTCTTAGAGAGCATAATGTAGGGATTATTTTGCAAAAAGAATGAGAAGAAATGGTTGAGAAACTAGGGAGAAATCCTAGGTTGCAGGTCACGGCCATGATAGGTGGGTGTTAACATTTTATGTGCAAAACCTTGTTTGGTTGTTGGGAAAATAGTCTCCTTGAGTGCAGAAATACATTAGGATAAAAATGGGAGAAAAACCGTGACCAAACAGTGACAAAAATGAAAGGGAAAGAGTTGGCCGGAGAGTTGACCGAGGGTTTGACCCTCTATTTCGAGAAGATGGGGAAGGTTTTGAGGGAAATGGAGGTTGGGGATGAGATCTACATGAAAAGGGGGAGAGAATCACATTTTTAAAACTTGAAAAACTCGCCGGAGATCGGTCGCCGGCGCCGGAGAAGGCGCCGGAACCCTACTGCTACTTCGCCGGAAAGTCGGGGAAGAAGGGGGGTGACCGGGTCGGGTTCCGGGTCAGGGTCGAGTCCGGTTCGGGTGGGGCTGGACCGCCCCTGCCACGTGTCGCGCTGGTGTTTTAAATTAAAAAGGGATCGGGTTTGTTTGGTTACGGACTTAAGAAATCAAAAATTTAAATTGAAATAGGAACAGGGATAGGATATCCCTGTTCTGGATAAGTCCCTGTTTGGGTAACAGAATTGGGAATAGTAAATTTTGATTAATTACAATTTTGACCTTGAACCTTTTGAAAATTGAACCTTAACCCAAAACTTTAAGAAATCTGATTTTGAACCCCAGAACTTTGATTAATTATGTTTGACCCCCAATGAATAAAATATTAATTTAATTAATTAATTAATTAATTTAATTTAATTAATTAAATATTCAAAAATATCCCGGAGTCCAAATGGGACAAGTCATTAGTGTATTTTGACTATCTCGACCATTCTGAGACCAATGGTGAGGTCCGTTTTACGAGACGGAGTCCCAAAAAATAAAAGACCCGTAGAAACCTTTAAAATTACCAAAATGCCCCTGAATTAAAGTACAGTCTAACGAACTCCGAATTAGGTAAACAAATAGTGAAACTTTATTATCTCGAACATTCCGGACTCAACCGTGGAGTCCGATTTGTGAAAAGAGGTCACAAAACGTGAGGACACGTGTAAAGTGCAAAATGACTGTTTTGCCCTTTTGAACTCCGGTGTCCGAATTGAGTTCTACGAGAACCTAAACTTATTTTCTTCAACATCCTAGAACCAATGGTAGAGTTTAATTTAGCAGAATAGAAACCTATGAATTTAAAGACATAAAATTTGATGAATAGCATAAATTCAAATGAAAATAGACTGAGTTGGAATTTATGTTTTTAGGGATACTTACAGGACAGGAGAGGGAGATCTGATCTCTTGCATCTTCATTGACCAGTTCAGTTACATATCATGCACGTTCTTCTTGGGTTGTGACTGACCCATCAGGTATGGTGTTTTGCTAATGTTAGAAATGAAGTTAAGTTAGGAATATTTATGAATGACTAGGATGCTGTATCTGTTTATTTGTAATGTGTTTACCTGATTATTTGGAATTGGTTGTTTACAAGTTATGTGTTACTTGCAAGTTTAATAAAGTGAAGAACATGAATCATGATGTACGAACACATGAGATATGCATGTATACGAAACTGACTGGTGAATTATTTATTATTGTCAGAGCATGTTATATTATTGAGATCCACATTCATTGAGATTGCATTGGCATATTGGCATATGATGAATCCTTTGAGGACATGGCGTGGGTAAGCACGTGGTGCTTTGCATTATGAGGGTGTAGATCCTGTGGTGAAAAACCCAAAATTGGCCATTGCATTGGTACTCCGTAGCCATCGGGGAGTACCCGTAAACGAGACATGGGTGTGGCATAGAGTTGTGCATGGGTGTGTCACGCATACTATTCATATATATATATATTACTGCGATGCTTGAATGTCATTTAGGAATAAATGTACACTTTGCACATGCCATGCCTTAGCTTTATTTCTGGCATTAGCATCTCATCATACCAGCAGTTGAGCTGACCCATTCGTGGGCAACATTTTTCAGATGAGGATCCTCCAGCCACTTGAGACTCTGTGATGCCCTGATAGGGTGAAGCACGTGATATATTTGTGATCCATGAGACTTGTATTTTGTTATGTAAGGGTTTAAGCCCGAATGACCGATGAACAATGTATTCGATGTTATTTTATGTATTTATGGGAATGGATGCATGTTTAGTGGATTTATTTACATTGTCCTTTCATTTATTTATTTCATTTCTATCTCGTCAGTCGCGCCTCGGGTTTGCAGAAATTCGGGGTGTGACAGAATCAGTTGGTTCTGGACTTTTGAACCAGTTCACTTAGAACTTGAATCTAACCAAACGATTTTTTGAACCCTTTCTCTAAAATTCCATTTTGAAACCCCTAGATTTCTTGAAATTATAAATGGACCCCCTAGACTTTTGTTAATTACGAAACAGCCCCAAAAAAAATTAATTTTGAATCCTTTTAATTATGAGAAATTACCAAAACGGCCTTAAGCCAAAAATTGGCCAAACGAAGGCCAATTAAAATGCACAAATAGTCTAACTCAATGTTTTTGAGCATTTCGGACTAACAGCGGAATACGATTTATGAAATTAGACTCCGAGAAATATGAACGGACAAATAGAATAATTCTAATTGTGTATTGATGTATTAATTAATTTATCAATTGAATCACAATGACTTGGGAAATACCTATCAAAAAATTTTTGGATATTCTAGACCCAACAGTGGGGTACATTTTACGAAACGAAGTCACAAAAATATAGACACGTGAAGTCTAATAATTAACAATATGCCCTTAGTGATACCAAAGCCAGTTAAATGTTAGAGAAGGTCTATTCTGACTTTCTTTGATAATTCAGACTCAATGGTAGAGTCCATTTTATCAAATGAAGCACCAAAAAGTATGACATGTGAAAGCGTAAAATTATAAAAAATATCCCTAGGCTTAATATAAGCTATTGATATGCAAAGTAAGATCTGGAAAAGCCTAAACTAATTATCTTTTACACTCTGGACCTAAAGTGATGTCTTTTTAAGAAAAATAAGACCCGGTAACAAACTAAAAAATGACGAATACATCCTTAAGACTAAATAAAGCTACCAAGAGAGTATAAATAAAGCTAAAAGACACATATTAATGTTTTAAAGGCTGCCTGGACTCAAAAAAGATGTTCGTATAGGCAAATGATAAATCGAATGAAATGAGACGTAAAACACAAAATTACTAAAATACCCTTAATGGGAGAATAACTTTCAGATGGGAGCCGAGGGAGGGTATATGACCTACATTAGGGTTTAGAGGGTCACTGAATCCAAAAATGGAGTCGGTTAGGGCTAATAACATCAAAGTGATAGTGATTAAATAAAATCATATGTTTATTCATATATTGAGTTCAGTTTAATATGTGATTCAGGATCACCAGCAATGGGATAAAGATAAGACGAATGCCAAGGCAAGTAACATAAGTAAGAGAAAGACTGTGGACTTTGGACCACAGGTGAGTAATCCTGGAATTTGAAGTAGAGGTTTTAACTCCATGATTCTGAAGTGTTTTAAATTCAAATTCCTGTATTTACATGACTTATGTTTCAAACATGCTACTTGTTTCATTTTCAAATACTATCATAAACTGCAAATGTGCTTGTTTTAAATGCCAACTGTTTATAAAGTTCTTACTTCAACACGTTTATCTTAACTTTAAAATTGTGTTAAATGCCTTCACTTAAAAGTGAATGTTTCTCATTCCAATTATGTTTAAAATACTCTTGAAAAACATCTGTTTGACAAACTAGGTTTTAAATGTCCCTATTTACGAACCGATAATGCAAGATAATTGTGCATAACCACCACAAGCTTGTGAGATCCTACGGGACTCGCATACGAGAATTTTTCAGCTACAAGGCATGGAGACTCCCACAATAATTGGCTTATAGATAAAAATATAGATCCACAAGATAAAACTTATGAGGCCGGATCGATACAGACTCACTTAGAAAGTGAAAAGATATAACATTATAGGATGGTAGAAGGTTTATCTCTCATCACTCTGACCATGATTTAAAGATTTATGTTTCCAATTTCAACAAAACCCGAATTCATTTGTTATGTATTTGATAAATTAAATACTTTTATCTCCCATCATTCTGACCATGATTTAAAGATTTATGTTTCCAATTTCAACGAAACCCGAATCCATTTGTTCTGTATTTGATAAATTAAATACTTTGCTTGAATGTCGTGAATGTTTCATGCTTTCTATTTCAAAAATTTCTATATTCTGTATTTGAATTGTATGAACAATTGGTAGTGGTTATTTTTATAAACTCTCTTATACTTAGACCACTATTAATTGAAAACCCATGACAAGGTACCGTAATTACTCACGAGCTTTATATAAAGCTCACATGGATTTATCCCTGATATGTATAAGTGATATGAAAGTAGGGTATGGGACCCACAACTACAGTGAAGTACAAGTTCAAAAGTAAAGTGTGCATAAGATATGAGACTCACAATTAAGGTAATCATGAAGTTTAGAAATGTGTTAGGTATGAGACTTACAGTTGATGTAAACATGAAGATTTGAAGTGTGTGTGAGGTATGGGACTCACCATTAGAGTAGGATGAAGCTTAGATGTGAATGTGGGGTATGGGACCCATTGTCACGACCCGAAACCCACCCTACGTGGATTACCGGATCGCGACCACCGCCCCGAGACCCGAAGGCCTCGGGACAAGGCTCATACATAAGCAACAATATCAGACAGCGATGCAACCTGTGGTTGCGGAAGCGTGAAAAACTTTTTTTTTTCTTTTCTTTTTAAATAAAACATCTGCCGCATATCCGTCTGATACTACCGCTCTTCATAGCGGTACACATAAAGATAATAATCAGAGCATAATAATAATAACTAAAGGTTCTACATAGTACATATCCATATGCCCCTCGGGCTTATGTACATCATTGTCCAAAATTTCCATTACAAAAGCTTGACTGATAATAGGTCCTACTACTACCAAAATATCTCCAAGGATCTATTGGAGTTGCCATTCACTGCTCCCCAAATTGAGCAAGTGTCCAGCCTTAATCATCACCTGAAAAATGTTAGGGAGTGGGGTGAGCTTCGAAAAGCCCAATGAGTAATTCCTACATCTGTCATGGGTTTTCAATTGGTAGAGGTTTCGTACATGAGAGTTTATAAAATACTCAACTACCAATTGGTCGTATACTTGAACATAGAGAACATGCATTCTTAAAATATGTAGCTTTGAAACATTCAAGGTATTCAAACTAGAACATATATTTCCATAAAAGAGTATGTGTATTTCAGAACATATAACTTAAAATCATGTAAACATGTATAGTGAAAATGGGGGATAAAACCTGCTTCCATTTCCAAAATCGTTTGTCATATTTTCTCTCTAATTAGGTGGAATCTGTTTCAAACCAGACTCCCATTTTACGTATACGTGGAGATATCTCATTTGCCTGGGGGATTTGATCCTGCTACCAGACATTACACATGACAAGTCAATTGAGTTTCGTATGACCCAAAATCCTGACTATGTGTTGATGCACATGATAGGCCCATTGAGTTCCGTACAACTCACAACACTACCTATGCGCTTATTATTTATCTTGCAAAACATTTGTCATATGACTTTTATATAAAAGCCTTTCATGAGTATTTAAAACATGTGACGTATAACTTTTGCAATGATGCTTCAACACTTGTAATAATCAAATTCAGAATGTTTGAGAAAATTAGACATGCTAACTATTTTGAAAAGGAAACATTTATGGATATAAATATGTAAATGATCGTGAAGCATGTCATGGCAGAATATTTTAAGAAAACAGAAATCATGAATACTGAATTTGATATATCAATGCCGTAAATATCTTGGACTTAAAATATCAGTCGAAATCCGTGGAGTTAAAGCCTCCACTTCAAATGCAAGATTACTCACCTTGGTCCTTTAGGGTTAGTGCTAATAATGCGCTTTCCCACTTTCTTTGTAGTTCCTAAGAACAATTCATAAATAACCTCATTAACTTCACATTCACTTCAAACATCTCCTACTGATGCTTCTTAGCTCATGCTTAGATCGTATTAGATCCTAACACGATTTCATAAATTTCTTACGCACTCATTCTTAACCTATGACACATCTTAATGTATTAGGAATTAAGTTTATTTTATTTTATACTCTTCTAGGAGTTCCATTAACTTTAACTTAAAGTTATTTACTTCACATAATTACGTGTCGTGTGTTTTCGTATTTCTTTGCCTTAGTTTAGTACTTTGGCAATATTTCAGTTCATAGTCATCTAACAGATGCTATTCATCAAATTTTATGTTTTTTTATTTTAGACATTTCTTTTGGTCAAATAGACTCTACCATTGAGTCCGGAGTGTCCAAGAAAGTCGATTTAGGCTTTCGTAGAATTTAATTCGGGCTTTTGTATGTAAAAGAGTAGAATGGTCATTTATCGTTTTACGTGTCATATTTTTTCGTACTTCGTTTCGTAATTTGGACTCCATTATTGAGTTCGGGATGCCAAAGAAAGTCAATTTAGACCTTCCTTGGCTTTAATTTGGCTTTCGATGTACTAGGGGTAATTTAGTCATTTTACCCCCCTTACATGTCTTTATTTTTTGGGACTTCATCTCGTGTCATGGACCTCGCCATTGGGCTCAGAAGGTCCGAGATAGTAAGATTACACTAATAACTTGTTAATTTTGGTCAAGGGGTATTTTGGTAATTTATACCTTAACGTGTCTAAATTTTTTAGAGTCCCGTCTCGTGAAACGGACCCTACCATTAGATTCAAAATATTTGAAATAGTTAGAATCCACCGTTTAATTATTTTATTTGGACTTCATCTGACTTATTTATGAGGCAGGGGTATTTTGGTCATTTTGACATTTTTAGGGGTCTTAAATTTTTCGGGGCCTCATCTCATGTCACAGACGTCACCGATGGACTCAGAGGGTCCGAGATAGTAAGGTTACATATATAACTTGTAATTTTTGGACAACGGCCCTTTTTGGAGTATTTAATTTAATTAATTTCATTTAATTAAATTAATCTTGATTAAGCATAATATATATATATTATCTTGTACATAATAGAACAGGTTGAATAGGATGGCACGCTAGCCAACGTGCCATCTCCCTCCCCATACCACGCACGTTCGAATCTCACCAGGTGCGGTTGCACCCTTTTAAATTTTCGGATTTAATTAACTGTTATATATATATATATATATATATATATATATATATATATACATATCGTGTTCGTAAATGGACACACGCATACGCGTGGCCGAGTGGAAAAGGCATGCGTGGGCGCGTGGGGGTCAGGGGTTCGAACCCCAGGGACTTCGGTTCCTTATATTTTTCTTATTAATTTCTCGCCAAACAGTGGACAAGGGTGTTAACCGCGTGTGGGCTATTTAAAACACGTATTGGTTTAAATCAATTGGGCCTTAACCGTGTAACCAAACGGCTCGTATCCAGGTTTTAAAAACCTTTAACTGAAACGACATAGTTTCAATAATGCGGTGGTTGCCCCTTAGCGTGACACGTGGTTGAGTCGACACACCGAGTTAGAAGACACGAGTTGGCTCACCGTCGTCTTCCTCGTTCGACCCCTACTGTTGCCCTAGATGCAGGTTTTCATTTTTTCCTATTTCGTGATGTTTTACAACTCCATTTCTTCTGCTTTCTTTTCTAAAACATCCATAATACTTTATAGAACACTTTTACATTGATTTGGAGGTTCTATTGTAGCTCAATGGCTCGATTTAAGTCGCGATAATCCGAGCTGTAACTTCTCAGTTCATGCTCGTTTCTTCACCATTTTTAGAATGGTTTGGTTCTGTGTGACCCTAAAGGTATGGGGATTCAACCCCCATTCTCAAAAACAGGCTTGGTGGTCGATTTTTAAGATGGGTCTTCAAAACCCGAACCTGCAACTCATGCTTTCATAGTCTTTTGTTTGGATTTTTGGTCGTGTGTTGGGTTTATTAGAACCCTTATGGTCTCTACTTCAAGCCCCTATACACCAAAAATGGTTTGATTTCCATCGGTTCAGACCTGCTTCAAGCAAGGTCCTCCCACGGCTGCCTCCTTGGTTTTACGTTTTTAAACTGTTTTTGAGCTCCCATTTAATGCTTGATCATCTCTAAATATAGTATAAACACCATACATACAAAATCAAAAGCTAAAACAGTTCATACGTAGGTAAATTCTTAGAGAGAGAAAAATGATAGTTTTGTGTATTCTCACCTTTTTGGTTCGAGATTGTTGACCCTCTTCACTTCTGCTCCTTTCTCCTTCTTCTCAGAAACTCTCTTTCCCTCTCAGTCTTTAGATTTTCGTGTGGCATGTGTGTTTACAGTAGGTACATTTGTATATGGGTGTATGGATGATTTTTTTGCAAAAATTTGATTTGCCCCAATAGCTTGGTTAACTTGTGGCAGGTTAGGGTCTGAATTGTTACTGTTGGGCAGAGCTATCATGGGCTGATTGTGTGTGTGTGTGGTTGTTTGACTTGTATGTATATATATATATAGATATATATATATATATATCTCATAATTCACACACACTAATACACAATGGTCACTCACACACTTGTACACATTGGGCTTTTGCATGTCCTCATACACATATCTATATATATATATATATATATAATTTCATATATATATATATATATACATATTCATTTACACCATTCTTATTATTAGTATTATTGTTATTGTTATTATTATTATTATTATTATTATTATTATTATCATTATTATTATTATTATTATTATTATTATTATTATTATATACTCCCTTTAAATTCTCATATTATAATAATTAATTACTTTAAAATTAATTATTTCCTTAAGTGTATAACTTTTACACTAATCTCTCGTTATCTCGTAAAACGTGCCTCATTACCCGACATTCTCGGGTCGGAGTATTGCACCCATATTTGATATACTATTGATGAATGTAATGTTTCAAAAAAAAAAAAAAATATTCTAGCCTATCTAGATACAAGAAAGATCAATGTAACTTGCTTCCGCTATAACAATGAACATGATGTGATGTATGATTTTGAATGGATTTTTTTAAGAACTTCACCCGCATCCCCTAATCCACATAGGGTGGGTTTTGGGATGTGACAAAGGACCAAAAGGATATGAGATTAAAAGGAGGGAAAAAAATAAAATAGGGGAAAAAGGGGAATTTCACCCCCAACTCTTTTTGGTCTTATAAGACCAACTAAAAATACACAGACTCTCACGTTAAAAGAGAGAAAGGAAGGAAAGAAAAGGGAAAGTTGGGGTGAAAGCTTGTTGATTGAAGATTCACACTTAAATCTTCAAAGGATTTGAGCATTCTTGGTATATCAAGGAAGCACAAGCCCTTCTACATTGTAACCCACATGTTTGAAGTTAGGAATTTGAAGAATTTACCCAACAAAATAAGAAGGCAAATTTAGGGTTTCCATCAAAACTTGAAGAAATTGCAATAAGGACTTTTAAATTAAACTTAGGTATAAAATAAGTGTAGATAGATTGATGCTCCACTTATCTCATTCTATGTCATGAATTTACTCATTTTTGTATAATAGGTCATATGTTACACGTATCTTAAAAACCCATGTACTTGATGCTTTAGCGATATGCACTTGTCCGTTGCTAAAAATAGTAAACTGCTAGCAACGCACGTGAGCGTCGCTAAAATTCATTCTATGCTGCAAAAAAGTTCTCACCATTAATTTTGCGCAAGAAGTCTATTGTTCACCACTTTTAGTGACATGCACCTTATGCATCGCTAAAAGTGACTTTTAGCGATGCTTTTATGTGCGCTACTAAAAGTGTGCGTAGCTAAAAGTTGTCTGTCTTGTAGTGAAATTGGTTTTATGTTAGTCCAATTTATGAGCTCAAGTTGAACTTATCAATGGTAACCTCGGTTCCCTAAGGTTTCTTTGTCTTTCTTAGCTTGAAAAGATCCTAAGCATATATAGAAATCAGTTTAGAAAGGAAGAGTTAGGATTCTTACCTTGTTGGCTCAATTGGAAGAGTTCCTTCATTTTTTTCTCATTTCTCATTTTCTTCTCTCCCTACATTCTTTCTCTAGATGTACGCACAAACTGATCTCACTCTCTCTATCTGGCTGGTGTTGTTTTTATAGAAAAAATGAAGTATAAAGTGTAGCTCTACGTATATATGTGTGTGTTGAATCTAGATCACTCTACTTTGACGAGTGTTTAATACAATTCTCTCATGGCCACTCCTTGATGAGCTTAGGTGTCACGACCCGAAACCCACCCTATGCGGATTTCGTGTCGCGAGGCCGACCCTAAGGCCGTCCCTACTTTTTCCATTCCTGTATCATAGTACTAATATGCAAAGTACCAAATTCTTAAAACAATAACAGCGGAAGTTTATCACTACAATAGTCAGCGGAAGTTTTAACATACATCATATGGTTTTACAGTACCGAGTCAAAACTAAACATAACCAGCACCCGTGGGTGGTGAATACATGGGAGAATTAAAACATAGTTTGATACAATTCTTCAAAATATCCTCCTATGCTTCCAGACTCCTATTGGGGTCTTGCGGTGTCATTACCTGAAAAGGGGTAAGTAGGGTGGAATGAGCTACAAGAGCCCAGCAAGTAAATACAAATCTCCGACACTGGTATCGAGGATCATAAAAGAATATGAATCCAAGAATAAGAATATGATAGCCAATCATAAAAATAAGATGCTATAATAGCCAATGGAAACAATTGTCATGATGGCAAATGAACAGTGGGATCACAATGTGTAATCAGTAGGAATGGCATAACAATGTCCTGGAATTCTCGACGATAATACAATAACAAGAAAGTACTGCCATTATAATTGATCACAATAAATCAATAAAGGAATATCTCGCAATACAAGATAATCACAAGAATAATGTAATTCAACAATTATAGTCGAGCAATTGTGTAAGAGATGCTTTTATTCTATGTCAGGGCTTAGCACGCCCTCGGTCCTTGGGGGCCCGGTTTACCCCCTTCAGTGCATTCCAGTGTATGGCCATATGTCCGTTCACGGACTCGACCCGAAGGTCTTCAGTGTATTTAAAAGCATCGGATGGATATTGTGACTGAGCACAAATCCAGTATACATAAACATTTCATGATCATAAATGATTCCATAGGAGTATATAAAAATGGAATATCATAACTTCAATGGAAACATAACAATAGGCATTTCAAAGCACGGTTCAACATGATAACAATGGTACAACAATAAATCAATGTCCACCAGATAGAACAATATCACATTGTGGAGACAATAACATCAGATACGCTCAGGAGTACAAGTTTGGCAGTAAAAGAATGAACTTGGCTTGATAACACCACATGGAAGAGAAAAGGTATCTACTTACCTCTAATGAAATCTTAGCTTAGAAATTCGAGAGTGGGCCTTTCCCCTTCAAGTTCCCTATATATCAATAAACGCGTTTCAGAATAAATGTTTATTCATCAATCTTATGTCTCGTCATCTTAAGTATCTCTAATGCCAATTTAGACTTCACCATTGAGTCCATAGGGTTCGGAATAATAAAAATTTACTAGTTCTTTAATTTAATCGGAGTCCATTTGACTCACCTATGAAGCAGGGGTATTTTGGTCATTTTTACAAGTCGTAACTTTTTGGGACTCCGTCTCATGAAACGGACCTCACCATTAGACTCAGAGCATCCGAGATAATAAAAATTGACTAATCATTTACCTTATTTGGACCTCGTTTGACTCGTAATTAAAGTAGGGTTGTTCTTGTAAAATTAATATTTTCTTGTTGGGCCTTAGTGGAATTACCTATAACTTTCAGGGTCAAAGTGTAATTATGCAGAGTTGCGGTCTGAACCAGTTGGTTCACGACCAGAAACCCTAAACCGGTCTACCTATTTCTTGAACCAACCGGTTCAGTTCAAATCAGAGAATCGGATTGAGATATTCTCTTATCTACCTTATCCACGTTTTAGATAACCCCAAAAACCCAATTTAATTTACTATGTCCGTGTCCAAACAAGCCCTATCCCTTTTAATTTTAAAACAAAACGACACAGTGTTGGTACCTGTATTGCAGTCGGTCGGATCTCAACCCGACCCGACCCAGACCCGGTCTCATCCTGACCCGAAGAAGCCCCCGATAATCCGGTCGTCTTCTCCGGTGGGTTTTCCGGCCATTATTGCCGGAACAGTAAAATTCTCTACGGATCTCACTGATTTCACGTCTGTTTCTTACTGTTTTCGTTCCAAATGAAATCTAGGATTTAAAGAAACGGTTGAGGACTAAATTTGGCTCTCCATGTCAGTGGTTTTCCAACACCCATTCCCAGTTTCCGGCGTTGCACCGGTGAGGGAATAACTGGCCATAGAATGGCCATTTCTTGACCATTTAAACTGATTCAAAGTGTTTTGAGATCCTAGGGTAATTTCCTATTCATATTATGGTTCAATTTTCCACTTGGGTTCACCTATGTTTAATCAATTTTTCTAACCGAAACCCAGTTCTATTTTTCTTGTTTTTCCTTCTTTGTTTCAGGTCCTACTGTTCTAGTAATCAGTTCTATAATCATACAAAGTAAATCTAAAGAATAAAGGCGCAGTGGTTTACCTATTCTCAGGCAACTGCTGTACCTCTTCTCAGGCAACTGCTGTACCTCAAGTTTCAGCTTTCTCTCTCTATCTCTACGTCTGGTTCTTTTCTCTCCTTCCAATTCTTGCGATTCTATTTTCTCTCTCTTCAAATTCCTTCTTTATTCCCTTAACCGACCCCCAGTCGGTGGCCCTTGCCACCTGTAGCTGCGGTGGCAGCATACCCATGCACACAAGACACCTCACACCTATTTCTCTCTCTCCTCTCCTCCTCACACGTTGCACCCTAGCCCTCTCTTGCTGATTTTCTAATCGGTGGCTTTGCCACCTTCCTTACAATACAATGTTCACATGACACACACACCTTACATTTATGTTCACAATTCTTTTTAATATATATATTTACATATATTACTCAATCTACCATATATATGTTTATATGGCCGTATACATATTTATATATATATATATATATATATTCATAAGATCACTTTAATACATTATTATGCATATATATTCATATATACATATCTATTTAATTATGCAACATAAACTTAAAACAGTTCGGGTTTTATTATTGTATCGACTTACCTCGATATTTGTGCCGTATCCCGGGTCGGGGTATTACATTAGGTATGGCTACTATCAAACCTTATCCATGCAACTTCAGATTCTTAGTAGAAAAGGTGGGATTTCCCACTAATTCTCTCTCTTTCAATCATGTATATAGATATATATACACACACACACACACAAACATATACACACATATATATATACTCCATGCTTTTATGTATATGTGATATATATATATATGAATATAAACCATACTCACCATATTATACCATCATTTCTTCAAGTATCATGTAGGCCCATCCATATTATACATCACACCATTTCATTAGGGACCTAGTCTTTGATTATGTGCACTTGTGAACTAATTCTCCCACAATTGCTAACGTGTTAATCAATCAATTAACACTAATTATGGTTTATCATCAAGTAATAGTCCTATTCATTTAATCATATTTGTGAAATTATCATCGCCAATTAAATGGCTAATGTCTCACAACATTATTGCCTTAATTAAAATACCCAACCTCGTTAGGGCAAGTCTCCATAAATGACACTATAATACTTAATTGCTCAAAACTATTAGGTTGGGGTGTTACAATATTACTATAAGAAATATAAGAAAACTATTATAGAGTATAGAAGTCCATTCACAACAAATGCATCTCATCAACTTGAGGGAAATTATCTCTTAAAGCTCATTAAGTACTGCTAACCCGCGGTGCATTCATATGAGTTAATTAAAGAGATAAGATAAGATTAGTTCTTGTCTAATATATTAAAGATGTGGTTGGACTCTATGGGAGTCTTATTCGAACTTGGTATTGGAATAATACTTTAAAATATATTTTACATATATGTTACATAAATTGTTATGTATAATTTACATTATAGACACTCAAAAAAATACATCTCTCTCCCCTTCTGGTTTCTCTCTCTTGGGTTACCATCTAGAGAGCTATGGATTCGAATTCTAGAGCAACCATAGAGGACTCTAGTAGCGTCTCTATTGATTAAAAAAATTCTACAATGTTCGTGATTATTCAAGAATGCTCTAACTACAAGTATGGTGGATCTTAGACAATTCTGCATATTTGGACAACTGGTAACAAACCAAATCTACCGCAAGTATTTCATATTGAACTCCTATATTTTTATTAAATCCATAATTTTTTTTTCATTTAAAATTATTTTTTCATGATTTCAATTCATGCTTTTACGTATCACATGAAATATGTATGAATCTAGCAAATTTTATTTTACAAAATTGACTATTTTAAATGATGATTCTTTGAATGACCAGTTAGCATGTGGATGTGTTCCAAGTGTGTCAAGTATTCAAGCTTTTTATTCAAGCATCCAAACTTTATCTACAGATTCATATTAATGGTTACACAAAGTTAAGTTAAAGGTAAATTGGATTGGATACATTTACTTAGATTGGTTGCACACACACATGATTTTACGTAAAAATGTTTTTAAATCTATTGTGTAGAGATCTGAAAAATCAGGATAAATTTTTTGTTTTTGCCGGTAGGGCATTATTCATGCATTGTTTGCCTGTAGGGCGCTATACCTGTATCTTTTAGGTATAAGTCATGTTTAGGAGTATAATTTGAGTATTCTATAGAATAGAAACATGCTGATAATGTTAAAATACACCTCCTATGAAAATATGAGCCTATTTGGAGATAGTTTGAAAAATTGGACCAAAAGGGAATCCCGGGAGGAACCGGCCGAACCGGCCAGACCCGCCAGCAGGCGAAAAGAAATTTTTTGGAAAAATATCATTTAAAATAATTTTAAGAACTTTGGTTAAAGCAAAATGTCGAATTGAGGCATTTCGGGACGGGTTATAGTGTAACGGGGTCCCGAACTCATTAAAGGCAAAAGGGTCATTTTACCCCTTGGCCCCTTTACTATAAATAGGACCGCTTAGTGTAAAAAAGTACAAGATTTGGTCTGAGAATATAGCAGCAGGTAGTGCATGGAGGAAAAGGTGAAGGAAAGCTAGGGTTTTCCAATTTTCAACCCTCCAAAACTCATCTCTAAGCTAGGATTTTCACAAGGCTTCCTTCTAGGAAGTTGTTCCCCACATCAAGGGCTACATTTTCATTAATTGGCTCCATTACACAGTGAACACAACTCCCTATGGTTGAGAAAAACCCTTTTAGGTATGATATCTTGCCAAGTAAAGAATAAGGTTAAGTTTACGAGTGTTTTATATGTTGATTGAGTGATTTATATGTTTATTTGTTGTTAGAAAGTTACTTGAGATGTAGTTTCTTTGAAAAACCTAGAGTTGGTAATTTGTATACTCGTGTGTTCTTTGAGTTCTTTGAGAATTTGTCAAAATGATGAACATGCATGTAACTTGAATATATGTTTGATTCATTACATTGTGGATTATGTTCATGTGAATAGACCTTGTGTTTTGGAAGAAATGGTTGTTTAATGCATTGATGCTTTGTGTAATTATGTGTTCTTTGAGAATTGATAATATAGTGAACATGTAACATGAGTATGTGTTTAAATTGATTTTATATAGCATATGTTCATGTGGAAGAAGTTGTATGGTTTGAAAGTTGGAATTTACTTTATGGATGATGCATGATTTAAGGTGTATACCATGTATTTGATAAAATGCCTTATTGAAATTGTATAGAAAAATCAAGGCAAATTGGCATATGGTGATTCTTTGAAAACATAATGTGGGTTGAGCACTTGGTGCTATGCATTATGAGGGTATAGATCCTGCGGTGAAAAATCCAAAAATTGGCCATTGCATTGGTGCCTGCTTGATCTAACGAGAGTGATCCATGAAACAAGTATTAGTACTCGCTGATCCAACGGGAGCGATCCATAAATGAATACATGGTGGCATAGAGTTACATGGGTGTGTCACGTATATTGCCATTGCATCAAAATAGAGAAAATCAGTACAATAAATAGAGAAATTCAGCTGCAGTAAATATAATGTTGCTACAGTGTTTATGTAGAACAGCCCCTAGTCAGCCCCTTTGCCGCACCCCCAGCCACATGCCGTGCTCCCCGAACACCAATGCGCGCGCGCCACTTACCCTATGCGCTTGTTAGCCTACCCCCGTGCTCCCTCACGCCCATGCGCGTGCCTGCCTGTTGCCCAACCTGACAGCCCCTTGACACCACCCCTTGGCCACTATTTTGAGCCATGTATGGCCACCTTTTTGGGCCATGTTTGGGCACCCTTTTGGGTCATGTTTGGCCACCCTATTGAGCCATGTTTGGCCACCCTATTGGGCTATGTTTGGCCATTCTCATGAGCCATGTTTGGCCACTTCCTTAGACCAATTTTGGTAGACCTTTTGACCTATTCTTGGCCCATGCCTTAGAGTATTTGGGGCTCATTTGGGCTATTATTCCAAGACATTTTTAAAGATATTTTGGGGCTATTTTGGAAGCCATTTTTGAACATGACTTAAACTATTTTGAATATTAATTGGGAGGGATGTTTGAGTGACATTAGAAGACCATTTTGGTTAAGTCAAATAGCAAGTCTTCATTTCTAATTTTGAAAAAACACAAGAGAATGAATGCATAATCAACTAAATCCATTAAATTGTCTTTTATTTCCTTTTCTTAATTCATTTCACTCACTCCTCGGGTTTGTGAAAATTTGGGGCGTGACATATTGCATTGTGATAACTAGCTTCTTGGTTTAATTGTTACATGTTTTTACATTTAAAAATATTTTATATAAATCAATTGTATCAATACAATCAAAATTTGACTTAAGGTTCTATCATTAGAGCTCGTTCAAATGAATTTCATTTCAATGAGGGTCATTCAAACTAGCATAACAACCAGGGGTTAAATTTTCTATGAGCATCTCATGTGGATGTGTTCCAAGTGATTTAGAATGCATGAAAAACTCTTTGCAAACAAGAGGTAGTTTGAACAACCTTTAAGCTCGTTCGAATGACCATGGGGTTGATTTCCATTAGTTACTTCATTTGACCTCGTTCGATAGGTAGTTCAAATGACATATTCGCATATCAATTTTTTAACTCAACTTAAACACATTTTCTACATAAAACCCTAACAATTAAAAAAAGAATTTATACAAAAACATTAGAGACTTTTTACTGTACCTTGAGAGAAAAATACATCATTTTCAAATAGTTTTTCATGCATTCTAAATCACATATGTAGAGGATTTTGATTCATGTGATTACAAGAGTACAAGTGCAGAGGATTTTGATTCATGTGATTAGAGGATTCCGAGGCTTCGAGCATTCATAGTTGTGATTGTGTAAAGTCGTTTGGGGATTCGAAGACAGTGGAATTATGAAGAAAGCTTAAGGAGTCGAGTTCAAGGAAGATAGGTATAGAGTTGGCAAGGCTAGAGGTACAAAGTTGTTGAGTCAATTGGAGTCTGTATATCAATTGGATTTAATACTAGACTAGGCAAGGCCTCGAGATTTTCTCTACGGAGTTTCCTTGTAAAACTCTTGTGTCTTCACTTTTTGTGTGGATGTTCTTATATATTACACGTACAACTATTGCACACACGAGAATCATAAGATTGTAGTAAATCAAAAGTCAAAACATAATCACTAATAATTTAAATTTGAAAAAAGATTTCAATTGTTGATTACATAGACTTATTCACCTCCTCTTCAAGGTCTATTTTTCCATATCTAGGAATTCCTAAGGCCTCACAATTAACTTTGACCCATGGCCAAAAACTTGCTAGAAGGGAGCGCGTGTAAAATATCCATTAACAAAAGCGTGTGGGCTCATAGTAATGCAAAAGAAAAAATTATTTTCATTCATTACAAAGCCCACATGTGCATAAGGCTCGCGGTGGCGTGTGAAAACTCCGTGGCTATTGAAATTCCACACATGCGACACATTGGAGTTTCTTAAGGTGTGCAGAGCCTTCTTATGTATTCTTCAACATTTTCTGACCTTGAAAATTTCTTAGATTTATTCTTATTTTGAAAAAAGTGTTAACAACTTATTTTAATTATTTTTAAAAATTTCTAGAGGGTTGTTTTTGTGATTAAAATCACAAAAAGGTGTTGTGTAGACTATTAGGGCCTAAAATACTTTTTGGTGAGTTTTCTACCTTTTTAGTTTTTTTTGGGCTTAAAACATTTTTTTGACCCAAAGAATTATTAAAAATTATAGAATATTATTTGAGTAAATTACACTGACCCGCACTCAGGTTTCTGACAATTACACTAGCCTTTCCTAAGGTTTCTGAAATTACATTGATCTTTCCTACTTTACCTAACAATATACAAATACCCCCCTTTTAGTCAATTTTTTCTTCGAAATGACAAACTACCATTCTCATTTTTTTTTTCAATTTTTTAAATGTTGACCTTTTTTTTTTCCATTTTCCAAATAAATATTGAAAAACACCTTAAATTTATTTTCATATAAAATAAATATACTTTATTTACCTTAAATTTATTTTTATATAAAATAATAGTAGAAATCTCTAATAACAAGTTATAAAAAATTGGTCAAGATTGAAAAAATAAATAAATAAAAGGAACAGTATTGTCATTTTGAATAAAAAAATTTGCTGGAGAGGGGTAACTGTATATTGTCAAGTAAAATACGGGAGGGTAATGTAATTTCAAAAATCTTAGGGAAGGTCAGTGTAATTGTTAGAAATTTCAAATGAGGTTAGTGTAATTTACCCAAATTCTTTTTAATTTAAAAAATTCAGGGGAAAGATAAAATGAAAAATCAATGATAATGCTTGGATCTAATTTTTGGGCTATGTGTATCAATTTTATAATTATGCGAATATTTATTTATTGCATATTGTTACACATGATTGATTCCTTTTATTTGTGAGACGCAATACCCATTCATATGGAGGTGGGTTATGGTGATCCCATCCATCCAAGACCTATTATATTTTTTATAATGCATGAGGATGTATTTTGAGATTGGATAGACTTATGAAATTGTTGTTCTAGTACACATGCTTATTTATGTTGTATGTAATTTCGTGGTATATTTTGGGATATATGAGACATTGTCGCAGCCACTTCATTTATTATATTCCTTTTAATTTATTGATATAATACAATCATTTTTATGATGTAATCAATTTTATAAATGAATGTATTTATTCTATGAAGCCTTTTTACAAGGATGTGTTTTTCTATTACCTTAGTATGATGTATTAGAATTCTAATTGGGGTAAAGTGGTGTCAAAGAGCATGAAGATCGGCAGACTAATTATTATTTATTGTGTGGATGGATTAAATTTATTTTAATTCAAAATTATTTTCATCAAAATTAATTGAAAATATACTTTTGTTCTTGACAAGGTCAAGATGATGTTCTATTGAGAACCAAACACAAAGACTAAGCACATAACTCATGTAGCCTATAGTTAGCCGAATGTGAACCTTCTTACAAGCTCGCGTGCGTCGCTAATAGAGTCTTTTCTTGTAGTGTCCAAAAAGGCCCATTTTGGAGTTTTGATAGACCAAAATGCCAGATATCGTCCTATCGACCCCGAAACCCCATCACACACCTCCCAAATGATAAAATAGACTTGCACCAACTTACGGCACTTGGTTCGGATCACCGGTTTGAAACTTATGCAAGTTTTTGCTCCAAAAAGACCCATTTTGGAGTTTTGATGGACCAAAATATCGGATATCGGCCTACCAACCTTGAAATCCCATCACACACCTCTCAAATGATAAAGAGTTGCACCAACTTACGGCACTCGGTTCGGATCACTAGTTTGAAACTTATGCAAGTTTCTGCTTCAAAAAGGCCCATTTTGGAGTTTTGATGGACCAAAATGTCGGAGATCGGCCTACTGACCCCAAAACCCCATCACACACCTCCCAAATGATAAAATAGACTTGTACCAACTTACAGAACTCGGTTCGGATCTCTGGTTTGAAACTTATGCAAGTTTCTGCTCCAAAAAGGCCCATTTTGGAGTTTTGATGGACCAAAATGTCGGATGTCAGCCTAACGACTCTAAAACCCCATCACACACCTCCCAAATGATAAAATAGACTTGCACCAACTTACGGCACTCGGTTCGGATCACCGGTTTGAAAGTTATGCAAGTTTCTGCTCCAAAAAGGCCCATTTTGGAGTTTTAACAGGTCAAAATGTCAGATATCGGCCTACAGACCCTGAAACCCCATCACACACACCTCCCAAATGATAAAATATACTTGCACCAACTTACAACACTCAGTTCGGATCACCGGTTTGAAACTTATGCAAGTTTTTGCTCTAAAAAGGCCCATTTTGGAGTTTTGACAGACCAAAATGTTGGATATTGGCCTACCGACCTTGAAACCCCACCACACACCTCCCAAATGATAAAATAGACTTGCACCAACTTATGGCACTCAGTTCGGATCACCAGTTTGAAAGTTATGCAAGTTTCTGCTCCAAAAAGGCCCATTTTGGAGTTTTGACGGACCAAAATGTCGGATATCGGCCTACCGACCCTAAAACCCCATCACACACCTCCCAAATGATAAAATAGATTTGCACCAACTTACAGCACTCGGTTCGGATTAGTGGTTTGTAGCAAAATAATATATTCACTTTCATATATATTTAATAAGTGTTCTAATATATATCATTTGATATTTATTACAGATTAATTGGGATTATTGCGTCGCCGTGTTTCTGTTTTGGATCGGGACTTATTATTATTTTTTTTTTCTTTTCATGGACATTTGTAATTACATTTTTTGAGACAATTTTTAATATTTTTGTACTTATTGTTAACTTATACTTTTATAAATGTAAGTAATTAGTATAATATATATATATATATATATGATTCCACCGGCTTTCTTTTAATATATTGATTTCAAAATATTTAGATTTTATTATATATCAGGATGATTGATACAAGTTTAAATAGGAATAAAACAAATAATTCAAGTAAAAAAACGGTTCAAAAAAAAAAAAACACAACTTTCAGCGACGCACACACAAGCATCGCTAAAAGAAAAGCAACCATTTTTAGCAACGTTTTACATTTGTCGCTAAATCAGGATAATCTACTATTAGCGACGAACACTGAGAGTCGCCAAAGGGACCTATCAGCGACGTACATTGCGTTTGTGTATAGTATTTGCGATGCACCATCAAAATTATTAGCGACGCACCATAAGCGTCTCTAATAGTTACCTTTAGCAACACAAAGGAATGTGTGCATCGCTAATACTATTAGCGACGCGGCTATTTGCGACGTTTTTAGTGACGCCCCTTTGTGCGACGCTAAAGCTCTTTAGCGACTCATTTTGCTACTATTAGCAATGCATGCAAATACTATTAGCGACGTGGCTATTTGTGACGTTTTTAGCGACGCCCTTTTGTGCATCGCTAAAGCTCTTTAGCGACACATTTTGCCATTATTTGCCTCGCACGCGTGCGTCGCTAGCTAATAGTGCCTTTTCCTGTAGTGCCTACACATGGAAAGTGATATCGATGTAGTAAACTTGGGCATCATTTTAATAGTTGTCCAGAATGACGACTTATTAACTATGTTGAGAACGAGGATGTTGTTAAGGAGGTAGATGAAGAGGAACCTACTAGAGAAGATTATTTCTATGAAGGAGAAGGATTTGCAGAAGAAGATGGAGAACGAGTCAACTATGTAGTGCAGCGACTACTATATGCACAAAAGTAGAAAGACACGAGCCAACGCCACAATATCTTTCGATCCTGCTGTACTGTTAATCGAAAATTTTGTAATTTAATTGTTGACAATGGAAGCTGCGAGAAATTTATGGCCTAGAAACTATTGGATCAGATGAAGTTACCTACAAAAAAGCATCATTTTCCTTACACAATTGGCTAGATTAAAAAGGGACTAACACCAAAGGTAACAAAATATGTCGTGTTTTTTTTTCCATTGGTAAACATTATCATGGTAAAGTAATTGTGATGTAGTTGATATAGATGCTAGTCATGTGTTGTTAGGTATGCCATGACAGTATGATGTTGACATTATTTATAAGGGCAAGGATAATGTTTATATGTTTACATGGGGAGCATGCAAAATTGCCATGACTCTTTCAAAATTTGATTTTGAGACTAACATTTCTAAAGATGAGGGGAAATTTATGTTAGTTTTATCTAGGTCAGAAGTCGAGTTTGAGGCTGAAGCTAAGGAGGTGCATGAGGTTTACACTTTAATGGTTAAAGCTCTGGTGATAGAGGATCTAAAGGCAAATTCAAGAATGGTTGTGCCAGAAAAATTGCAGCCATTGTTAGAAGAATTCAGTGAATTAGTTTATGAGGATCTATTCACGAAGGATTATTTTAATGATTATGAGAAGATTGAAATTGTAGTAGACCAAGAAGAAGATTTTTCTTGTTTCATTATAGGATCATTATTGTCATCAAAACAAAGGTTTAAAAAGTTATAGACTTTATGGAAAATGCAAAAGGAAAAATCTTTGAGTGTGATCTTGAAGAAACTCAACTGTTGATACCAAGTTATAGAAGAGTTCGTGGTCGCATACATCTAGTCACCTCAAAGACGAGTCATTTTCAAATGGGAGAAACTGATGTAGGATAGATTTAGTATCCTAAAAATAAGGATATTAGTTTTAGAGTTGTATTAGGATTATTTAGTTTCTAATTTTTATTTATTCATAATTTCTCTAGTTTCTTTGTTTTATTAGGATTTGTATAGAAAATATAGGAATTAGTAGTTTCCAATTCGAATTATTAGTCTTTATTGTAGTAAGATTAGTATAAAAATAGGAATTTTTATTTCCTAGTCAAAGTAGTAGTGTTTTAGCAGTATAAATATGATGTAATAGGTCTTTATAATGATGTTTTTTTATTAATATTGATTCAATTATGAATTTTGGAGAATTATTTTCTTTTGTTAGGTGAGAAATCCCCATGTTATTTGTTGATCTATAAGGAATTCAACGTGTTCGATTCTTATTCCACGTTTTCGTTCCGCATTAGTTACCATCTAGTGACTTATGAATTGGATTGTAAGCAATCATGGAGGACTCTAGTAGTCACTCTGAGGTGCTTTAGAGTTATAATTAATTAACTAAAATTAATTTCTCTAATTAATTAATTAAACAAGAATCGTGAACTTAAATGGATTAACCAAGTGTTCATGATAGTTATTTAAATACCATATTCCTATCAATATTATAGCCAAGTGTTGAATTAAATAAATAATAAGCACAAAATATAAAGAGTACATCCAAAAGTAAGAGACATCGATCTTATGTGAATAAAATCCTTCTGAGGATCCATGACACTGTAAAAGAACAATCATTATAAAATTAATCAGTACAATGAGCACACCACTAATTACTAACTTGCTATGATCCATTATAAACTTATACTATTAGTCAATTCTCCACGTAGTCCTTTCCGTAATATTCTTTGTCCGTCGACTGCGTCTTTGAGTTGATCTCGTTACAATAACTACTTTACTCATAATTTGACTACTTTCAAATAACCAGTGCAAGAATACTAAAAGTGTCCTAAGATACTCTTTTAATTGCAAAGCCTTTACAATCACCTTTAAAAGTAAGTGATATCTGCACTATGGAATAATAGAATCAAACTCATGGATTCATTGAGTACCTAAGTGCTCCACAAGAATGTAAAACTGCATCTCTAGAAGAAAAATTCGTAACTTGTGATGAGATAATTTCATAATAAATATTTATAAGTAATCCTAAATATAATTAGATTCAGAATAGAAAAACTAATCAAAATCTCCAAAAATGAACACTGGTTCAGACGGAGAAGGCTTTTCCATTCAGGCACGTATGATGTTTCATTTAGACACGTATGGTGTTTCATTCAGACAAGACATCAATTTTTTCTTTTTTATATTTTAATTCAGTTTCAAACTATAATATATTTTCATAAATACTAAGTGTTGAGAGGACATGTGTAAACATATATTTTAGTTCACTTTTTAAGTGTATAGTCAAAATTAAAAAGTGTCTAACCCATTTTCATTTCAACATAAGTCCTAAGTACACCCATTACATGAAGGATTAATCTTACACAACGTGCCTAATCATATATGCATGATATGCGTGTGCTTATACCTTTCTTGTAATAGATATTAAGTACCAAGATGTAATAATGAAGTTCATCTTCAAAAGTATGAAACTGTAATTTGAGTCCGACATAATCAAGTGTTCAATGAAGCGATTGCCTAATGTTGTAACTATGATGGGACTTAATCTAACTTAAAAATTATAGACTCAAACAACACATACAATAATACATCGAGGGTAATTTCATAACCATTGTAACTCAAATTTCTTAACATGTTCTATAGATGAGAAAGATTGTACAACATTCGTGATCATTCAAAAAAACTCCTTAACACAAACATTATAGATCTTGGACAATTTCGTAACTTCGCAAAATGGATAGCGAACTGAATCCTTGATTTCCTACAATTCTATATGTTGTAAGTTGTGTTAAAATCTTTGAGGAGCTTTGATACCATGTTTTATTTTTTATGCTCATACCAAATATAATTATTTGAACATGTATTTGGAAATGTACAACCAACTGGTGCATTTATAACTTATGTGTGCATTTACTCTTTTATTATATGGTTCTCATGGGACTTATGTTTTAATGTTATTTAATTTTTACTATAGGCTTAAAAAATTTCTTAAATATGTTAATTATGTCCTTTAGGTACTTGGTGGATTTTGGAATTATTTTAAATTTGAAACTGAAAAGAATTCAAAAAACTAGTGTCTCGTTCGTTCGAACGCTTCTCACAACAGTCTGAACAATCACATCGTCCAAACTATATATAGTTGTTCGTTCAAACACGTGTTAAATTTTTTAGACTCTAATTAGTTGGTCTGTTTTGGATCTTATTAGGTTTTGGTCAACCTATATATTACAATGGCAATTTTCTTTGTATAGAGAGATGAGTTTTGCATTCTATATGGCATACTTTGTATCTATATGGAGCATTTCAGCATTATTCGAATCCTTGTGAGTTAAACATCAATTTTAAACTTCAAATTCAATATAATCCTTGCTTTACAAAGATAATTGTGAAGGTTTTTGCTAAGAAAGCATCTTAGGATACTTTTAGACTACTGGATGGGTTAGTACACATCAAGTACCGTGGATCTACGGACAGTCAGATCGTGGTCAGAATGATTAAGAAGCGCGATCGACAAACAATGACAAAACATAAAGGACAACATGGAGAATTAACTAACGATGTAAGTCTACCAAGAAGTGTCGTATGCTAGTAGTCAATAGTCTGTTATTACTTGTACTGATTGATTTGTTAATAGATACGTTCTCTAGTAGTGGTCGGTTTTTTTCCCCATGAAGGTTTCCCAAGTAAAAATCCAATGTCTCTCTTGTTGGGATTTACTTTTAATTATTGTGCTTTATATTTTATTTTACTTTAAGCACTTTGACATATATTTCATAGGAGTCTAAATTTAAATACTATTGGACACTTAGTTTAATTACCTAACTTCACGATTCATATTTAATTAATTAGAAAATTTATTTGACACTATTTGCATAACTCTATGAAATATTTAATTGATTAAATTAATTTTTAATTAATTACTTATAATTCTAAATCATCGTAAGTTAATTCACTCTTTAAACTTTATTGATATATTGTTGCATTATCTAGACTAGATGAGTGATTAATAATTTAATATGTGGTGTTCGACTGACTTGAATTATAAATTTATTAAATTTAATATGCCTTTGTCTTTTATTGTTTATTTTTAAAAAAGATTATTATTATTGAAAGTTTGTTATATCTTTGTAATTAAAAATCATTAGAAATATGTCTATTGAATTGATTTAAACCTAAGTTTATTCAAGTTTAACTTCCAATAGCTTGATCATTGGAACGATTAAAGCCATGTCTTCTTTATGGGGTGTGGATTTTATAGACGTTAAGTCTATTATAGACTTAAGTATCAGGGTCTAATTTCTCATGGATTTTGATTACATGCTGGCACATTAAAGCTTTGTGGCAAGTGCTACTAGATTAGTTATCCATATGGTGAGTGTTTGGTGGTCGCACACAAGTGACACCTATTTCTTATATCACATCTTCATTCGTCACAACCCCCATCATCTACGAGTGCACTATCTACCACATCTACAACAGTATGTAAGCATGTCTCTATTAGGAGACTTAAGATGGCTCACATGCCACATCAGTTTTCTAACTTATATTAATATATTTTGTGTCAAAATTATGAGTAATTAAGTTACGGTTAACTACCCATTATCTTATCTATGTAAGTGATCATCTGAAGGAGTTTAAATTATTAACCAAGTTCTTTGATGGGAGGAATTTGATAAGGTTTGTATCTTTATGGATTAGGATCTCTGCCTATCTATAATAATTCTGTGACTTCCATCATGTTACAAGTATTCTATAATACATGGAGTTGGTAATAAACCCTCATCCATCTCTCACTATGCCAGAATAATGTAAGGGTCGTGCAAAATGTTCGTCAAGACTTGGTGATATACGCATTGAATCATGCTAAAGGCTTAGATTGTATGGCTAAAGGTAAGTATCATGTTGTTTCCTCTTGTTATCGTTCATATATATTCTCCTAATATTGCTTACACAGTAACATATACTTCAGTAGGTCCTTCAACATTTATACCACCACTAACCTTGGAGACAATTGTAAAGTGTACCTTTGGAGCATTCTAGATGTTTCAGGATCGTGTTGACAAATATTAGTAAGAGACCGAGGATCGGCTTGATGCGGAACGAAAACATAGAAAGAGAATCGAACACGTCAAATTCCTTATAGAACAAGTAACATGGAGACTCCTCAAATTACATCATATTTATAGTGCTAGAATACGCCTATTTTGACTAAGACACAAAAACATCTATTTTTATATTAATCCTATAGCAATAAAGACTAATAATTCAATTAGGAAACTATTAATTCCTATATTTTCTATACAAAACCTAATAAAACAAAGAAACTAGAGAAATTATGAATAAATCAAAATTGAAAACTAAATAATCCTAATACAAGTCACGACCCGAAACCCACCCTCTACAGATAGCGAATCGCAACCCCAGCTCGACCCTTTTGCCGAACCGGATCTGAACTTGCTACACAATCAGTGCTACTAACATGCAATAAATATCATAATATAAAAAGCGAAAGTCTTTAAAAGTTGCATGAACATATATATCTGGTTCTCAAAATACAGACTATAGAGTTTCTTTTAATACAATACATCCCCAAGACGTGGATGACATGGAAGGCTACAAAACTGTACTACATATTACCGTTTGCAATCCAAAAATGTCCATGGTCTAGCTAGCAAGCTTTATGGTCTGCTCTCAATATCCGTTCCTGAAATAATCAAAGTAAATCTGTAATGAGCTAATTTAGCCCAATAAATTATTGTCCTTTACTCTACCATGTGTACAGGTCAATATAGAAAAGCATAATCTAAGAAAGACATGGTTATAGAAACATGATAGCCAGTCAAGGAATATAATAACTCATCAGTGAATATCAAATGGTAAAGAGCACAAGTGATACTCAATGGAAATCTAATCTGATAACAATAATTATATTGCTATAGTCATGAGTTGTCTTAAGCAATCGTAAGTACTCAATAAAAGCTGTGTAATCTCATGATCATTCATAGAGAATAATATGATCAACCTATGAATTGCAATAAAAGATAATGATATCAATAAAAGTGGATGCACTTTAACTTGGGGCCCGGCATACCCCCAGAGCACTCATTCAAACCTTTTCCCATACCAGGGTCCCTAAATAGCACTTAAAGCTCTGTAACATATATAAATCTGTGTCCTCTAGGACAAAATCATGCACTATGTCTTGCATAGCCACAGTAGCTAATGTTCCTTTTGGAACCTTAACTCGTAGGTCGTAATAAGCATCAGATGGAGTTTGTGACGGAACACAAATCCGATACTCATAATATATCAAGATCATGATACTTTCCACGAATAGTATAATAGATCATAACTGGTTCTTGGAAACATAATATAACTATAGCTTTTTAGGGCTATGGTTACTGAGCTGCTGTGAACATAACTGGTTGGCCCCTTCCAGCCCTGGGTACAAATATACAAAATGGTCCTTTATACAAGTATTCAAAAATTATGATCAAGATATATAATAGTCAACTGGCATATTCCACAAGATAGAACAATATCGTATATGTGGATTCAATAAACATTTTGGCATATATAAGAGTACAATTGGGCAGTATATGAAAAACTGATGACATGGCTAGAAGTATCACATGTAGAGATTAGATATTACTTACCTCTTACTGTATCTCTTAGAAAGTTAAACCGCTTTCTCTTTTCGTTTTGATGTTCCTATGATTCAAGAAACACATCTCAGTTTATCTTTACATAGTTTATGCTATTCATCAAATTTTATGTCTCATTCCTATCAGTATCTTATTTGCTAAAATGGAATCTACTATTGAGTCTAGAACGTCAAAGAAAGTTGGTTTAGGCTTTTACGGACTTCCATTCAGGCTCTTGTACTAAAAAGGGCAAAATGGTCATTTTACATTTTTATGTGTCTTTATTTCTCGGGACCTATTTTCACAAATTAGACTTCGCTGTTGAGTTCAAAATGCTCAAAATAATAAAAATTCATTATTCATTCATTTAAATCGGAGTCCGTTTAACTCATTTTTTACTTAGGGGCATTTTGGTAATTTCTCTTTTTATAAAATATTTAATTAAATATTTTAATTTAATTACTTTGGGTAATATCATAATTATGCATAAGTCTTGGGTCTCTTTATAATTTCCAAAAAATTTGGGTCAAATCTGTAAAATCAGAAACTACTATTCCCAATTGGAATAGCTAAGCAATGGACAAGTCCACAAAATTGGGATAGGCTATCCCTATTCCCAAATGGGTTTTAAATCAATTTATTAACCCTATGCCCAAACACTTCTAATTCAATTTAAATCACTAATCAAAATGATGCAGTATTGGAATGTTCACATGTGCGGGTGGGTCGGGTCTGACTCAAACCTGAACCTGAACCCGAACCAAACCCTAACCCAAGACCCAGTACTGTGCTTCTTCTCCAGTAGGTCTCCGGTGTCTTCTCCGGCGCCGATGACCTTTTTTTGATCACCATTTAACCTAAAACCAATGGGATTTTCTTCCTTTTCCCATAAAGATCACAACCATAAGTTCAGTTTATCAATTCAACCACTCAATCTTCACGAATAGAGGAAAATCAGTGGGTCTCCAACAAGACCCGATTTTCTGGCCAGTTCATTTTTTCTCATTTTGTGGCTTTTCAGCCACTAGTTTAGCCCCAAACTTTCGCCTTCATGCTTCTGGGACCATGTAGATTAGTTCTACATTGCTCTAACCTCACAAAACTCCAAAAACCTACTCACCCATTTGATTATCACCCAACTTGCAACTAGGGGTTTCTGGTTCATTTTTAAACCATTTCTTATGATTCTTTTTGCAAATAAATCCACAATTCATGATCTTTAAGATCCTTATACTTAGACATGCATTTCATGCTTGAAATCTAAAAATAGAATTTTGCAAATTCTTACCTTTTTTGAATTTTTAGCCACAGTATCTCCTTCTTCCTTCTTTATTTCACCTCTAAATTCTCAAAGCTTCAATCCAAACTCTCAGTTTCTTTTCTTACTTTCTGATTTCCTTCACAACCCATCACCCCTATTTATACACAAAAACCCACCGCCACTTTTTCTCTCTCCTTCCCCTCTTCTTCCTCCCTTTCTTGACTTTTCTTCCTTAATATTTCTCTTATTTGAATCCCTTAACCTCCTGCATTTAATTTCCCTTGATCTTTTATATGTTATATATATTATATATAAACACACACTAACACACTCACTCACACACACTTAAACTGCCGACACTGTTTTTCCTCATCTCTCTCTATATGTATATACATA
Source organism: Nyssa sinensis (assembly GCA_008638375.1). Taxonomy (NCBI): domain Eukaryota; kingdom Viridiplantae; phylum Streptophyta; class Magnoliopsida; order Cornales; family Nyssaceae; genus Nyssa; species Nyssa sinensis. Next base: position 3,826,855 of record CM018050.1, read on the forward strand.
TATAATTCCATTTATATATAAATATATACTGTAATAAATATAGATATATATATATATACATGTATTAATACATATACACGTATATATATACGCACACTAATATACACTATTATACGTATATATATATATATGCTGATATATATATATATACTCATATATATATATATATTTATTAATTATATACATATATGTATATACACTTGTATACTCATATTCACATGAATATACATATTGTCTACATATGCTTGCACATGTACGTGTCTACGTACACATTTTTTTGTACTGTCGGGTTCCTCGTACGGGTAGTTCCGAGGCACTCGGGATTTCTTGTAATTAAATCATGTGTTCGACATCGTTGTGTGTTTTCAAAACTGTACATCTATCTCATTACAATGCATTTTCGGATTACAAATCAGTTTTACACTGGTTGGCCCGGTCTATCTTGGGTCGGGTGCTATATTTCGGGTTGGGGTGTTACAATACAACTCTAAAACTAATATCCTTATTTTTAGGGTACAAATTTGTCCTACATCAGTCTCTCCCACTTGAAAAGAACTCATCTTTGAGTTGACTGGATGTATGCGACCACAAACTCTTCCATAACCCAGTATCAACAGTTGAGTTTCTTCAAGATCACACTTAAAGATTTTTTATTTTGCATCTTCCATGAAGTCTATAACTTTAGGCCTTTGTTTTGATGACAATAATGACCCCGTAATGAAACAAAAAAAAAAAAAAAAAAAAAATCTTCTTCTTGGTCCATTATAATTTCAATCTTCTCATAATCATCAAAATAATCCTCCATGAACAGATCCTCGAAAACTAATTCACCGAATTCTTCCAGCAATGGCTATAATTTTTCTGGCATAATCATTGTTAAGTCTACTTTTGGGTCCTCTATCACCGACGCTTCAACCACTAAAGCATAAATCTCTTTTGTCTCCTTAGCTTTAGCCTCGAACTCTACTTCAGACCTAGATAAACCTAACATAGACTGCTCCTCATGTTTAGAACTGTTAGTCTCAAAATCAAATTTTGAAGGGGTCAGGACAATTTTGTGTGCTCCCCATGTAAACATATAAACATTATCCTTGCCCTTGTAAGTAATATCCACATCATACTTCCATGGCCTACCCAACAATACATGACTAGCATCCATATCAACTACATGGAAATAGGAACACAACAGATTTTTGTTACCTTTACCATTGGTCCCTTTTTAATCCAGCCAATTGTGTAAGAAAAATTATGTTTTTCTGTTGTCAACTTCATGAGATCCACCAGCTTCTTGGCAACAAAGTTCTCGCAGCTTTCACTATCAAAAACTAAATTACAAACCTTTCGATTAATAGTACAATAAGATCGAAAGATGTTGTGGCATTGGCTCATGTCTTTCTGCTTTGGTGCATACAACAACCGCTACATCACACAGTTGACTCGTTTTCCATCTTCTTCTGCAAATTCTACTCATTCATAGAAATCATCTTCTCGAGCAGGTTCTTCTTCGTCTACCTCCTTAACAACATCCTCGTTCTCAACATAATTAACAGGTCATCGTTCTGGACAACTATTAGAGTGATGCCTTGGTTTACTAGATCGATAGCACTTGCCAGGTATAGGTTTAGTATAGAGATTTTTATTCGTAGTGGGTACTGGCTTCTTCGGAGGGCCTCTACTGCTACTGCCCTCTACATAACTTGTGGCTTGCGGTTTGATCTGAACAGGTTAAACAAAAGACTGAACTGCTGTTGTTTAAATGTCTTTTCCTTTATCACTCGCTACATACGAGGAGTTGGGAAAATTCCTACGAAATGGTACTGCACTAGAACTTCCAACCCTTCTCTCATTTTCCAACAATTCTGCCTTCAACGCCCTTTTATAAGCCTCATCAACCGTCCACAAAACCTGCAATCCAATTTTGTCACAGATTGAGGGCTTAAGTCTGTTTAAATATCGTGCCACCCTCTATTCTTCTATTTCAGCTAGATTATTGCGAACAAACAATCGATTAAAGTCTAATGTATAATCAAAAAATAATCGGCTGCCTTGGGTGCAATTCTGGTATACTTAAAATAAGTATTGCTCATAATTTGGAAGGAGCAATCTTCCCATCATGTACTGCTTCATCTTCCTCCAAACTCAAACTGGTTGCTTGCCTTGTCACTATCGATTTCGCTACAATTGGTCCCACCAAACTGCTACACCACCTTTCAACTTAAACACAACAAGTTTGACCATCTTTTCATCAGGAACCTCCATTATGTTTAGAAATCGCTCAGCCTCAGAAATCCAGTCAAGGAAATCTTCAATGTTAAAATTTCCATTAAAGGTAGCAATGTCAGCCTTCATCCGATAATCCTCAAAATCTCGGTTCTGTCTGGTAGGCCTACGAACCTCGTAGTTCTCCTCATCGTTTGAATCTAATTTGTCTCTATAGGCAGGCTACCTTCGGGGACGCTGACCTGGTATAATCCTGTCTTTAGGATGGCCTCGGGTAAATCCTCCAGCACGATTCCTATCGATTAGAGGGTCTCTAGGAGCATTAATATTGAGCCGCATGAGCGTCTATTGCATAGCACTAAGCCGATCATTGATCTGTGCTAACTACTGCCTATGGTCGCTAACTACCGCCCATAAATCCTCCATCCCATGACGAACGTCAATGGGATTTGGGTTCCCGACTCCGTCGTTTGCCATTAAGTCAAGTAAATCCTCGCTTTGATACCAAATAATGGGGAACGAAAACGTGGAAGGAGAATTGAACACGTCGAATTCCTTATAGAACAAGTAACATGGGGACTTCTTATCCAAACAAGAGAAATAATTCTCCAAAATTCGTAATTATTTATTATTGATAAAAAAAAAAACATGACCATAATGACATATTACATCATATTTATAGTGCTAGAATACTCCTATTTTGATTAGGAAACAAAAACTCCTATTTTATACTAATCCTACTACAATAAAGACTAATAATTTGAATAGGAAACTATTAATTCTTATATTTTCTATACAAATCCTAATAAAACAAAGAAACTAGAGAAATTATGAATAAATCAAAATTGGAAACTAAATAATCCTAATATAACTCTAAAACTAATATCCTTATTTTTAGGGTACCAAATTTGTCCTACATCACGGTTACACAACATCATGATTAGATTAATGATCTATGATGCATGGCCCAATATGATCAGCGTTTGCCTTTTATGATTTGCACGGCAAGGCGGATCTAAGATATGTACTAATGACAAAACTATTGATCACTAGGGGTGTAGAGACCTAAAAAATGAGGGTAAATGTTTTATTTTGTCGATAAGGCACTACACATGCACATTTAGACATAAGTCATATTTAGAAGCATATTTTGAGTATACCATAGAAAAGAAATATGCTCATAATATTAGAATACACCTCCTGTAAAAATTTGAGCATATTCAAAGATAGTTTCAAAAATGGACCATAAAGGGCAACCGGGTGGACCCGGCCAAACCCGGTCACAGGCAAAAATAAAATTTTTTGAGAAATATCATTTAAAATAATTTTAAGAACTTTGGTTAAAATGAAATATCGAATTGAGGCATTTCGGGACGAGTTGTAGTGTAACGGAGTCCCAGATTCATTAAGGGCAAAATAGTCTTTTTACCACTTTGCCCCTTTACTATAAATACAACCCCTTTAGTGTAAAACTATCATTTTTTGGTCTGAGATACAATAGCAAGTCGTGCATGAGAGAAAGTGAAGAGAAAACCTAGGTTTTCCAATCTTCAAGCTTCCAAAACACACTTCTAGGCTTGGATTTTCACAAGACTTCCTTCTAGGAAGTTGTTCCCCACATCAAGGGCTAAATTCTCACCAATTTGTTTGGCTACAAAGCTGACACAACTAGATATTTTGCTAAGTAAGGAATAGGGTTAAGTTTAGGAGTGTTTTATATGTTGATTGAATGATTTATATGTTTACTTACTATTAGAAAGTCATTTAGTTGGTAATTTCTTTGAAAACCTAGAGTTGGTAGTTTGTGTACCTATGTATTCTTTGAGAATTTGTCAAAGTGATGAATATGTAACTTGTTTATATGTTTGATTCATTGCATTCTAACTTATGTTCATGTAGAGAAACTCTTGTGGTTTAAGAGTTATGATTTATTCCATGTGTTGGTATTTTATGTATTTTATTATCTTTGAGAAATTGTTAAGGTTGTGAATGTGCAATGAGTTTATATGTGAGATTGATTGAATTACATGTTAGGTTCATGCAGACAAAGTTTTGTAATATAAAAGTTAAAGTTTCTTTGAGTACATTGCATTGTTTAAGGCATATACTATGTGTTTGATGAAATACTTCATTGGAATTGCATAGAAAAATCAAGGCATGTTGGTCTAGTATGAATCCTTGAAAACATGACATGAGTTAAGCACTTTGGTACTATGCATTATAAGGGTGAAGATCCTGTGGTGAAAAATCAAAAATTGGACATTGGTACTCGCAAGCCAATGGGGTCCGGACCGTGAAGCGAGACATACATTGGTACTTGCATGCCAACGGGGAAAAACCATAAAGCGAGACATGGGTGTGGCATAGAGTTTGCATGGGTGGGTCACGCATATTGTCATTGCATTGTATTGATGAATTGGAATGCATATAGATTATAAATGTATACTTGCACATGCCACACCTTAAATCTTGTTCCTTGCATTAGCATTATGTCATACCAGCAGTTGAGCTAACCCCTCGTGGGATATCAAATTTCAGATGAGGCTCCGGGTACTTGAGACTTGTTGAAATCTTGAAGAAAGGAAGGGAATGGACCACGGAGGACTTTTGGCCCTTGGGGCATATTTTGAGTTGTATAAGGGCATAAGCCCTAAGTCGTATGAAATGAACTTGTAGAAATTTTGTGTATTATGAAAAGAATGAAAAAGACATTACATATTGTAGTTGCGGTTTTGTGTCATAGACTTCAAGGGAAGTTGGGAAGATCAGTTGCCACTAGTAGAGTTCACTTACAATAATAGCTTCCAAGCTAGTATTGGTATGGCGCCATATGAAGCATTATACGACAGGAAGTGCCGATCACCTCTGTGTCGGACAGAGGTAGGTGAGAGGAAGCTTTATGGGCCCAAGATAGTGGAACAGACTACAGGGAAGATACAACTGATCAGACAGCGTCTAATAGCGACTCAGAGTAGACAGAAGAGCTATGCTAATGCTCACAGATAAGAGTTGGAGTTCATAGTAAGTGATTACATGTTCTTGAAGGTATCACCCATGAAGGGGGTAGTGAGGTTTGGCAAGAGGGGAAAGCTAGGGCTGAGATACATTAGACCTTTTAGGATTTTGGGAAGGGTCAGGCCAATAGCCTACTAGCTTCCTTTGCCTTCAGAGTTAGCACATGTACACAGTGTATTTCATGTTTCGATGTTGAGGAAGTGTGTATAGAGCGCAGATCAGGTGATTGAGCACAAGCCATTAGACGTCCAAGAGAACTTGAGTTATATAGAGCATCCAGATCCAGTGTGGATTCTGGACCGTCGAGATCAGGTTCTACGGAACAAGACTATCCCTTTAGTTAAAATTCTGTGAAGGAATCACCAGATAGAGGAAGCTACTTGGGAGCGAGAGGACGACATGCGTCCCAAGTATCCTCAGTTATTTTCATCTTAGTAGGTATATCTTTCACCCTAGTATATACTATGTTTGGGGACAAACTTATTTTATGGGGGAAAGAATGTAATTCCTTGACCCGGGTTAGCACGTAAACAGAGGTAGGCCGGGTTGAGTAGTGTAATACCCAGTTGTAACCTGAGCTGTTAAAGCTCTATATCATGATATCATATGGACTGAACGATTTTAGAATGTGAATGGTGTCAATTATACAGAAAGTGTCGGGCGACGCCCGAACAACCCAAAACCAAACATCGTAATGCGTGTACGTACGTCGATGCATGCATGTGTACGTATACGTATTGTATAGGCTGTTAAAAATGAGTGTATGTGTGTGTACTCAGAACCTAATGCACATGTGTATATATGAATAAATATGTGTATAGATATGTATAAATAATGTATATATGTAAGTATATATAAGTGTATATGTATAATTATATATAGCTATACATATGTATACAACACAAATACAAAAAGGAGGGGAGCTGCATACAAAGCATGCATGCAAATGTGTATGTGTCGGCTGGTGTGTGAGAGAAAGTGTGTGAGTGTGTGTGTGTGTGTGTGTATATATATATATATATATATATCTTGATTCTATTAAGAAGAAAAGAAAAACAGAAAAAGAAAAAGAAAAGATCAAGGAAAGAAGACAAAGAAAGAGGCTAGAAAGAGAAAGGAAAAGGGGAGTACCGAGAGAAAGAGGGGCTAAGGCGATTTGTGTTATGATGTATATATATAGGTGTACATTAGATAGAAATCAGAAAAGAAAAGATTGATTGGAAAAGCTGTGAAGTTTTAGAGAATTCAAAAGCTTGAAACCAAGAAGGAGGAAGAAGAAAAGAGAGACTGCAACAAGAAAATTCAGAAAAAGATATGTAAGCTTGGTTTCTATTTTAAATTTTAGAGGGCATGATAGATAGTTTGAAATATAGGACCCTATTAAGTATGAACGGAGGATTAAAAAGCAAGAAAAATCAAGTTAAATGGTCAAGAAATGAAAGAACTAGACTTAGTTGCAGGTCGAGGGAATAAATCTGATTTATGTAATTTTATGCTCCAAACTCGATCTGAGCTATGGGGAATTAATTCCCTTGGGTGCAAGAAATTATTTGGAAAAGAAAGAAACTGAAACAGTGAAAGAATGGGCATGAAATGAAGAAAAACCAGTTGGCCGGAGCCACTATTTTTCCTCATTTCGTGAAGATTTAGTAAACCAAAATAAAAACTAATCCTAGATATGAAGTCCCCATGAAAAATTGAAGAGAATGGCATTTAAAAAAGGGGAGAAAAACAACCGAAAAAGGTCACTGTCACCAGAGAAGGCGACGAAACCCTATCGAACCTTTGCTTGAATGTTGAGGGTGACAATGGATAATGGCTCCGTCGTTTAGAGGGTGGCTGTTTTAAATTAAAATTGAAATGAGACTGTTTGGCTGTGAGGTTATAAAATTAATCAATTAAACAAAATTGGGACTGGGATATCCTATTCTAGTTCTATAGGTTAGCTGCTGTTTGGCTTCCACAATTTAAGAAAAAAACACGCAATGGTGCTGCCCCCACGGTTCGAACATATGACCTAATAAGAGAGGGATTCAACCATAGCCACTGGGCCACTGAGGCCCCTGTGACATATGCCACCGTAATATATATATATATATATATATAAAATATAATTAGTTAATTTATTTAATTTATTAAATAAATTAACTTAATTAAGGAAATTAAGACGCAATCCAAAAATAATAAATGAATAGTGTTTTCTTTATGTGTTGGACATTCTAAAGCCAATGGAGGGATCTGTTTTACGAGACGAGGTCCCAAAAAATAAAGACACGTAAAAGGACAAAATGACCGTTTTACCCTTTTTAGTTCAGATGTCTGAATTGAGTTCCATGAAAGCCTAAACCGACTTTCTTCGACGTTCTAGATTCAATAGTAGAGTCTATTTTAGTAAAAGAGAAACTTATAGCATAGAGACATAAAATTTGACGAATAGCACAATTCATGTTACAATAGACTGAGACATATTTTATGAATCTTAGGAACACCGAAGGGTAAGGAGAATGCAGTCTAGACCTTCTATTTTAGAAACAGTAAAAAGTAAGTAAAATTCGATATCTGCATATGTTACTTTCCAAGCCTTGTCAATAGTTCTTGTACATATTGTTTATTGTATTCTATACATACCAGTGTTTATTGAGGCACATTAATATTGTCCTATCATGTGGGAAGCATTTATTGATTTCTATATATATCTCGATCATGATTGTATACTTGTATATAGATTCTTTTTTATACACTTGTACCTAGGTCCGTAAGGGTCAAATAGTTATATTCGAAGTAGTCTAGTAACCATAGCCTTGAAAACTATCGTTACGTCAGATTGCCTAGATTCAGTTATGATTCCACTATACTCTTCGTGGAACATAGCATGATCTCGATATATTATTAGTACCGGATTTGTGCTCAGTCACAACTCCATCTAATGTTATTTATGACCCTCGGGTCAAGGTTCCAAGTGGAACATTTGCTACTTTGCTATGCGAGGCATGGGACATAGAGTCACATTGCATGTATACAGAGTAGTATTTCAGAGAGCCCGCGTGGAACTGAATATGAGCTCAAGGGGATTTTCGGGCCCCACGAGTGTATATCTTTTTGTTGATATCACTATCCTTTATTGTTGATTTTCATAGCTTGATCATGTTATATTATTATGAATGATCATGAGACTTTACAACTTTCATTTGAGTGCTTACATTTCATACTTGATATAGCTCATGACTGTAACAGTATGACATTGTTAGCAAAGCAGATTCATTTCCTTTTCATTTGAGCTTTTATCGTCTGATATTGAGTTATATATTCGTTGACTGGTTATCACTTCTATATACACTTGTACACATGGCAGAGCAAAGGAATACTTACTGAGTTTTCATAACTCATGCAGATATTACATTCATTTTCAAGCACAGACATCGAGAACAAACCATAAAGCCTGATAGCTAAAGGTGGACATTTCTTTTGAAGTTGCAGTGTAATACTTAGTACAAGTCTTGTAGCTCTCCCATGTTATCCACGTCTTGGGGATGAACAGTTGTTAAGGAATTTTATAATCTGTATTTTGAGAACCTTATATATATCACATGGAGCTTTTATTTATTTATTTGTTTAAGTCTTCCGTTATTTATACCTTGCAAGTTGTTGCATGTTAGTAGCACTGATTATGTAGCAAGTTGAGACACCCGATTTGGCACCAGCGTTGGATTGGGCTCGCGGCACGAGATCTGCATAGGGTGGGTCTCGGGTCATGACAGTGAGTTTTTGAATGCTAAGGATATCAATAAATGCTAACAACAACCTCTATTTATAGGCCTTAAAAGAATATAACCGTTTGAATTTGAATCTAGTTATTTCCCCCTTTTAGACCTGATTAAAATTTGAATTTGAAAACGTCAGATCGACAAAATCATTCGACTGAGTTTATCATTCAGTTGACTGAATCGTAATTTAGTTGATTGAAGAACTCGATTGACTTGTCCAAAAGGTAGAGGTTGATCTTTGTAAAAAGTCATTCAGTAGACTGAGTCTTAGGTTCAGCCGACTGAATCTTCTAGTATGATTTTGTTGACAAAAAGGCTTAAGTAATTCAGTCGAGACTGAATCATCAATTTGGTTGATTGAATTTGAAAATGTGTTGGGGCCTTGTGAACAAAATGCATGTTCAGTCGATTGAGTCTTAGGTCCAGTTGATTGAATCTTCTAAAAACAAAATTGGCATACTTTTATGAACATAATTCAGTCGACTGGATTGAGAACTTAGTCGACTAAATCTAACAGTTTAGATTTAATCCCCATTTTTTTTAGTGTTCTCTTGATCAAATGTCTTGATTTCTCAAAAGTTAGTTTATAACATTGTTATGCTTTCGAAAAATCATTTTGTTAATTAATTTTAGTTGATTACTTAAATACTTTGAGTATTATGTTTTGATTAATTAATCTTAGATCAGTCAAACACCCAAAATAAAGAGAGAAAAAAAAGTCTTCACTTGATTTCTTGAGCATGAGTGATCTCTTGTCTTAAGTTTGACTTGATGTTTGATCTTGTGAGAATGTTTCTATAATGTTGATGATTTTCATCGTTAGTTAAAGCTTGGTCAATCATCTTTTGAGTTTATTGACCTATTTGTATTGACACTTAAGATAAATCATTAATCCACGTCATCAATGTCTTATTATCATCAAAATTATGAGAATGTCCTTGGTTGAAAACATTTAGGGCCAACAAAGCATATTTTTTGACAAAATTTGAATCTAGGTTACAATTACAATTTTTTGTGATCTTTAGTTTTTGGGATTTTGACAAAATGTAACTGGGGCTAATATTGAAAAAAAAAAATCACTTTTTATGTTTTGTAATGAAATTATTAAATGGAGAGATTGTGAGAAAAAATTTTCCTTCATTTATGCATATTGGCAATAGAGTCTGTAATTTTTTAGCTAGTTATGTTTTAAGCTGTCTTTTTATACCTATAATGACCTCAAACTAGTCAAACTTAATTATAAAATTTGATTCTAAATATGAAACATTAACACACACATTTAAATATTTTAGAGTTAATTGTGTTGATAAAAGTTATATAACACACAAATTTTACATTGTGTGCATTAGTTTGAGCATACATTTAATTTTTCATATTGATCCTTTATAGAGTACTTAGAATTTTTAGTTTCGGCTATAAATAATATAAATATATATATATATATATATATATATATATATATAAAAGATCATAATGTATCAAATTGACTCTAGCGCATGGGCGGATCTCCTTTGGAGGCAGTGGGGACAAGTGATCCCCCTAAAATTTTGAAAAAATTAGGGGTTATATTGATATTTTAAAGTTTTTAATTTTTTTTAAAAGTTACCCCCACTAAGTATATTATTTTATTTTTATAAAAAGACAGAAAAAAATATCTTAAAATTGTTTAAAAAATAATTGATTTGAAAAAATAGAATAGAATAAAAATACCTTCAAAGTTTCTTTATATTATTTTCTTATTACTTTTGTCATTTTTCATCATTGAAGTTATAACTTTTACAAAATTAAAATTTTATTTTATTAATAAAGTTTAGACTGCCCACTGACTCTAGGTTCTAAAGGATTAGGGCGGTGTACTGGTACTGGTTGAAATGAAGAACCAAAACATTGAATTTGGCATAGTAAATATTTGTCTAGAGTGACCAGCTAACTAAACAGCTTAATTGGGTTGGTCGGATTGTTGTCCTACATAATTAATGCTCGTGGAGTGGGTGCATGTCTTAGAGTTGATGGGACTACATAAAGACACCTGTCTAATATATAAGGCCTGAGATGACACGAAGGCAACATTTCTGGACTGTCTTTTGAATTTTTTTTTCATTTGATGTTTAATGGATTGGTACGGGGACGGAGACGAGTTGGCATCCGTTGATAGACACGAACGCAGAAGCATCGACCATGTTCGCGAAACCTCACCTCCCACCCAACTTTCATTGAATGGGGTTGGGTCCACTCCAACGCTACCCAACATTTATAGTGCCGATGTCTGTTGCTTTCATATTATTATAAAATTAAAAAATAAAAACTACTAAGAGATTGTTTATTAGGAATAAATAATTTTTCTTTGGACGATTGCATAAATAATTTTTTAAAATTTATATCTTTATATAATGTTTTTGTCAAATTTTAAAAAAATATTTTCTGAAATACATACATACAAAATTTCAAACAAATCAAGCAACAAAGAATATATATATATATATATAAGAGAATGATTCATTAAATAATATTTTTTGTATAAAAATATTAATAAAATAATGACCAAAAAAAATTATTTATTTGAAATATGTCTTGATAATTGTGGTAGTAACAATGATATCGTAAGGAAATGGTAAACAAATTAAGTTCTTGATTGGGAACTCAATCAGTAATAGGAAGTGGGAAAAAATTAAAGGTTACAATATAATTAAAAAATTCCAATCTATTCTCAATAAATTAGCTTTCAAATCTTATATTAATAGAAAGTTCTACGAGTTTATTTTTTAAAAAAAAAAAAACGGAACTCATTTTTTATTTTTCTAGAATAAGATATAGTCATTTTTATCATAGCTTATTCAGATTGTCACTTCAGCATTTTTAGACTATAGTCAAACTAAAATTGAACTTTTTCCCGATGAATTAGCTTAGAAATCTTTTATCACTAGAACGATCTATGAGTCTACTTTTCAGCAAAAAAAAAAAAAAATCGAAACTCAGTTTCAATTTTTTTAAAGCAAGATATGACTATTTTTGTGTATGGAATGACGGATGAGTTGGAGATTGATACAAATAAGAGGGAACAAAAAGATGGGTAATTTGGTCCTTAAAAGAAATATAAAATTCCACCTCAACACTATTAGACCTAAGCTTGCATAATTTAAAATTCAAGAATTTTTGAAATTATAATATTTTATCTTGGAGCTTAGCGTATAAACACTTATTTTGACAACTCTTACACTAATTAAGTGTAAATTTTTATACAGATGACAAGTTACTTGACACTGCATATAGCAGGCATAGTTTCAATTATTCATGCAGCCATGTCATTCAACACTCCTTTTTTTTTTAATCATTATATATAAATCAAGTTACTTGTCGCAATGCAGGCACAGCCTGCCTGGTTTAGTAGGAATTCCAGTTCTATCCTGAATCCCTGATTTAGATTCTGCTAAAGGCCCATTAGACAGGCCATGCATTTTCCTTTTCCTTTTCCTTTTCCTTTTCCTTTTTGTATTGAAGGATTTGTGCTGGATTGGAGCTTTACCCTGTTAGAAGGTTTGAGCATTTTAATTACTATGGAAGTTTAATGCTTGTCCCTAATTTTTTTTTCTTAATGTTAATGTTAAGAATTAACAAAAAACAATATATATATATATATATATATATATATATATATCCCTAATAATTTCAAATTGATAACAAAACACATTCTTTAAAATCGATGTCTAGTTTTGTTTGTTTTTTTGTTTCCTTTCTGAAAGGCAAGTGTGTTTTGTTTGAATGCCACTCTAGAGCAATTACTTATCAAATATAGTAATTAGACTAAGAAGAAAAATAGAGAATTTTTGCATAGATAATTTTTCGACAAAGAATTTTCTCTTTCTAAGAAACATTATTTGTTGCTATATTTTTTTTAGTTGTGTTGTTTTCTCCATCTAATTTTTTTTTTTTGTTTTTTCGGTGTTTGAGTTACCACTTTTATAAGGATCGAAAATTGTTTAATGCATTATTAAAAACATGTGTAATATTTAATGTCTCTGTCTATGTCAAGTAGACAAAAATTCACTGTTGAAAAAACACGAATTTTTTTACAAATTTTCCTATGCAATATAAATCTTGTTTAATAGATCTCGATTTTAAAGTCTAAATATATAATTTTTTTATGAAAAGCATATTTATATATTACTAGTTATTTAATTTTGAAGTCCTTAAAGCAAATGAGTGAAGACGTGGCAGCGAATGAACACAAGAATGGGAGCTTCACTTCTTTCTTCGTGTTTTCACAATGAAGGTTATTTTAGTCAAGTAAAAAATAAAATACTTCTGAGTTAAGGAAATTTAGATTGGACCATGTACCAATTACGCATTTATTTCTAAACGATGAATGCACGGCCCAAAATTTTAAGGGTAAAACACCTATTCTGGTATGTGAAGGAACTTTTTTATATAGCATTGTATAAAAAAAAACAAGAAGTTTTTAGGTAATTTGGGTTCATTGACTAAGTATTAATCCAAACAATTAAATCATGTCATGTGTTTGTTAACTTCTTTTATAAAAAAAAAAAAAAAAAATTACTTTTATTTGCATGACTTATTCAGTATGGTAAAATGAGTATTTTAAAACTGCTCATTTTAACTTTTTTTTTTATTATTTTTTATTCTTAGCCGTATATCAAGTAAATTAGATGTTTACATTAGCCACGAAAATGAGACGAGAATTAAAGAAAGTTAAACTTACTTGGGCAAGTGCCTAGGACCACGTTGAAGTATTGTTAGATCACTTTAAAAGATTGTCTAGCATTATAAACACTTTTTTAAGAGTTGGAAAACTAGAATCTAGAAGTCCTTTTCAAATAATGAGTCTAAATGAATTCATGTAACCCAATTCATGGATTGGAGGGCCTCCTGGAAAAACAACTACCACCCAAGCTAAGTTCGTGGCTGAAAATTCAAATAGATGACCTCTCTTTATGTTGAGAGGCACAAGATGCCACTCAACCGCAAGGACTTTGGCATTTTGTCAAAATAATTATCACATTCATTTATGTCGTTCCATATATATATATATATATATATCAAATAAGATTTCAATACTGCTTCCTTGTAAATAATTAAAAGTAAAAGAAAGAAACTTATTTAAAAGAAGTGAAAAAGATTAGTGGCATGATATACCTAAAAATACTCTCATATTAATGAACTTAAGCCATGAAATAGGTTCCTTCATTGGTGTTAGAAAACAATGAAGGAACCTATTATCAATTACATGTAAAAACAATTTAATTGATCATTTTCATCTCAATGTTGCTTGAGCCAGGCTTCTTTGCAACTATCGCACTAATCATCTCATTCCTCACTCGTTCAACATTATCCCATCTCTCTGCATCAGCATAAATGTTGGATAACAACACATAATCCCCATCTGTAAGAGGCTCCAACTTGGAAAGCTCTTGGAAGGAGGCTTCAGCCAATTCCACATTCCCATGCGTCCTACAAGCACCCAACAAATTTCTCCACAAAATCGAGTTTGAACTCAAAGGCATTGTTTTGATGACTTCATGGGCTTCATTTAACAAACCCCATCTGCTAAAAAGATCAACCATGCAACCATAATGTTTAATATCAGGCGTGATGTGGTACACCTCAATCATACGTCTAAAAAAACTTCGGCCCTCTTCCACCAAACCCTTGCGGCTACAAGCAATCAAAACACCAATGAATGTAACTCTGTTGGGACTAACCTCATCAAGACTCAATTCCATGGTTGAAAACAACTGCAAAGCTTCAGCACAGTAACCATGGACGGCTAAGCCAACAATCATTGCATTCCAACAACTCACAGGTTTCATCTTCAGCTCGTTAAAAACCTCCCAAGCCCAATTCAAATTGCCACATTTAGCATACATATCAACAAGAGCATTACCCAAAAACCCTTCAACTTTATATTCTTTTGCTTTCAGTGACTCGTGGATTTTCCTACCCATTTCTAGTGCTCCTGTTTCTGCACATGCACCCAAAACCGATATGAGCGTAATTTCAGTTGCTTCCACCTTTGCAATTTGCATTTCACCATAGAGCTCCAAGGCTGCGGCATAATCTTTAATCTGAACATAACCAGCAATCATGGAATTCCAAGAAACTGCATCTCTCTCAGGCATTTCTTCAAATATACTCCTAGCAACTTCAATGTTGTTCAACCTAACATAACGGGCAATCAATATATTCCAAGAGATCACATTTTTACCTGGCATTAATTCAAGAAGTAGATCTGCTGCATCAAAATCATTCATCCGATCATATGCCAATATCATAATATTCCATGAAGTGACCGTTTTCTCAGACATTTCATCAAAAACAAGACGAGCATGAGCCAAGAACCCACATTGAGAATACATATAAACCAATGAATTTTGTATAAAATGGTCACAATCAAACCCCGATTTAACAACCCTACAATGGACTTCAGCCCCCTTGCGAGCAATATCAAACCCAATTCTTCTGGTGTCTTCTTTTGTGCAATACAAAACTCTTGCACAGGCTTTGAGTACAAAATTGTACGTAAAATTATCCAATTGAACGTTCATATGGTGCATGTGATTATAGATATAAATAGCATTGATCGGAAAGACACTCTTATTATAAGCTCTGATCATGGTGTTACATAGAAAAGGATTACCCATTAGAGTTTCGTTGAAGATGGCTTGAGCATATAGAAGACTGCCAAAGGGTGATAGAGACAAGAAGGTTATGAGTTTTGCTAGCACAAAAGGGTGGTTGTAGAGGCCAACTTTGGTGATTATAGCATGGGTTTGTTGCACTTGTTTTGTAGTAGAAATTTGAAGTCCGGAGATGATGAATGGAACAGTGAATTTAGACATCTTCCGTGCCTGTAAGGTTTTCAGTCAGTAGGTTTTGTGAATATACAGTTTCTAGGTGAGGTCACAATTTTATGATTACAAAAATGATGGATACTTCTTTCTACTAGAGTATGTAGAAGATCAAAAAGTCTGGTAATTACAAGATATCAATTATAATAATTTAAATGCATGTGTAAATCAATGAAGGTGACAATTATACCCATCATATCCATGCAGTAACAGGACTGGACCAATCATATACTGCAGATCAATAAAATTCTATAAAGACGTATGAGAATTAGTTATTTTTAGTAATAAGATATTAGAAAAAGTTAATAAACTAGAAAGAAAGAAAGAAAGAAAAAAAACAACAATCTAGAAGAAACTACAAAATTATTACCTGAATTTGGTCTTATCAATGGAATATCTAATTGATCTATTAAATCTGTCAGAAAAATTTAATAATCAAGTTGAACATTTTAAATCTACAACAGAAAATAGTAATCAGCTTAATACCTAGAAAGTATAAGGGATAATTAACCAAAATGATACTACGGCATCATTATTGAAATATCTTATAAACAAAGAAAAAGAATTAAGAATTATTAATGAAACTAGACATTTAGATCTTGAGGGTGGGTTGTAACCTCCCCAAATCTGGGAAAAAAAATTTACATGCAAAATTTTGACATTTTTCAAATTAGTTCATTGCAAAATTTTAGTCTAGTCCAATCTCTACACTTTATTTTTCATTTTTTACCCCAAAACTTCAACCCAATCTCAAATTTTTATTTTAATTCTCTTATTTCTCACCCTAAATTTTTGGCCCATTCAAAAATTTTGGCCAAATTCGGAATTTTTCCACTAAAATTTTCTCCAAAACTTTTTTAGCCCTTCCAAAAAAAAAATTCCTGGTTCTGCCCTTGATTAAAACAAAATAATTTTAAGAAAAAAAAAAAAAAACTCTGCTAGCTTACAACTCTTACTTTACAACATGTCGCATGGCGAGGTGTCACATCGACAATCATTTCAATTTATTTCATTTTCTAGTAAATGTGAGTAATGGCAAACTTCGATCAATGAGTTGGAGTAATAAGTTGACAACAGAAATTTTCTTCATTCATGTCTTATGAGGAGGTTTGATAGGGAAGTTGGATCAAGGAAAAAGTTGAATACAGTGCGAGGGCTTGGAGGGTTACTGTAGGGATGAGGGTTTCCAAGCTGTCAGACGACCTTTGGTTGTCCCAAGGGATGTGATGGCGAGAAGGGGGGCAAAGAGAAGAAACGGTGGAAAAGAGGTCAAGAGAGAGAAGTTGTTGAAGGGTGCCCTAGATGGAGGTAGATGAGAAAAAAAATTTCATTACACCCGGATGACTGCACCCTGCGGTCGGATGATATGCCGCATGTGTAGTTACAATGTGCCCCTACACATGTGGAATATGATATAGCCCTTGGCAGCATGGTCCCAAGGGGCCACTGAATATCAGCTCGGTAGATGAAGGGGTGTTCACAAGCAAGCAGCAAATGGATGGGTGAGGGAATTGATCAAGAAGCGAGGCGTGGATGGAAAGGAAACATGGATAGATCTTTCGAGGGAGGGGAGCTTGCTGAATGAAGGATGTGTGGTTCGCATTTTGAATATAATGGGGGGTTGGCGCAGGTTGGTATTGATAGGTTGGGGCATCAAAAATGGGTGGTGTAGTCTGGGGCTTTAATCAAATGGGTCACAGCGTCATTCTGCAAAGAAAGGAAGCTACTAGGGAAAGATAAAGAACAGAGAACGCCCAAGAGCATGTAAAAGCCCCTACCTGAAAGTATTGTTCGTTGAAGTTTGCCAACCCTCTAGCGAACTTAAACTTCTAGTCCAGCAATAAGCCCTAACAAATCTATCCTTTTGAGGCCTAAGCCCAAAAGGCACAACCCCAACCCTTACTTGAAAGTACTGTCCGTTGTAATCTGCTAGCCCATGTGCAAGCCTAAACTTCCAACTCAGCAGCAAACACTCAAGGTTTGTCCCTCTGGGCCCAAGCACAAAAGGCCCCTCCAAGTTAAAAGTGTCCTACGTCTTTTTTATAAGTCCATTATAGATGTCATCTACATCCAATATAGGATGCCAACATCCCCACCTCAGTGCAACGACAACCCTAACTCTAATACCATGTAAGATGCATGAACCAACACCCATTTTGAAGGTATTGTCTAGTTTAGTCTGTCAGCCCACTGATGAGCCTAAACTTCCAACCAAACAACGAGCCCTTACAAGTTTGCACCTCTGAACCCTAAACCCAAAAGGCACCTCTCAAGCATAGGTGTCATGTATCATCTTTATAAGCTCATCATGGACATCATCCACATTTGATATGGAATGTCAACATCCCCACCTCTGCGTAGGCACGACCCTAACTCTGATATTATGTACGATGTGTGGCCTAACCCCCACCTTGAAGGTATTGTCCACTTTGGTCTACCAACCCATTAGAGAGCCTAAGTTTCCAACCCAACATCAAGCCCTCACGAGTTTGTCCCTCTAAGTCCTAAGCCCAAAAGGTGCCACAGGTGTCATGTGCCGTCTTTATAAGCCCATTATGAACAATGTTTGCATCCGATGTGGGATGCTATGACCAATAGGATGAAAAAAAGAGAGACTAGGCATGCTAAAGTGGGCCAAAAAGACTATAGGTTGGCCCCCTTCCAAGTTCAAGAAGATGCTCACTTGGGTGGAGAAGGGAAAATGAACTCCGAACACGTTTAATGTTGCGAAGTCGAGGCTTGGGTTGGGAAGAGAGAAAGAAGGGTTTCTACTACGCAGCAATCATCAAAGGATGATGTCTCGTCTCATGGGCCGACTAATCAACAAGATCCTCCGACAAAAAGGAGCCTAGGTACGTAGACCCAACATTACCATCTACCTCTTCTTCTACTCTTATGGGGGTTGACAGAAAAGAAGGGGTGAGTTTGTTCAGAATAATAAGGACAATTCTTCCCCTATGGGGGTAGGCAAAGATGTTGAGAAAATGGTGAAAGAAAGGACGATGCTTGTCAAGAATAAGGATGAGAGTCCTCCTATCGAGAGTGACAAAGAAGTTGAGAAAAGAGGTGGAAGAATGGGTGTCTTGTTCAGAACAACATGGAGAATCGTAGGTTTAATGAGGATGAAAGGGGGCAAGGGGGAACAAAGATGACAATGGTAGAGAGGGGAATAAAGGTTCGAATGGAAATAAAAGAGTGACTAAAAGTGTTGCAGAAGTCATTTCATGGTTTTGTTAAGAGGAAGGGCAGAGCACCCCGATGGTTAGGCTCAATTCTTTGATGGATAATGGGGTGATTAGCCTTCGGACCAAGGATGCGGGAAAGACAGTGGATTTGATGTTAATAAATGGGGCGGTGGTTAAAATTCCAGCCACTGGTCATCTCTTCTAGCCTAATGCAAGATCTAGGTATAGAGAGGATCCAAGCCAGGAATTATTACTAGGGGATGGATCGGGGGTTAGACTTGAAGGCATAGTTATTGGGACCAGACAAGAGGCGGTTCATGGTTCACCGGTTCAACCAGTGAGTTAATTAGTTGAACTATTGGTTTATTAACAGTGTAAAATAGGTAGTTGTTGTTTTATTTGAATATATATGAAATTTGATAAAAAATTACTTTAACATAGTGCTGATTAAGTGGGTAAGGAAGCTACTTTCCACCTTGTAAAT
Source organism: Nyssa sinensis (assembly GCA_008638375.1). NCBI lineage: Eukaryota > Viridiplantae > Streptophyta > Magnoliopsida > Cornales > Nyssaceae > Nyssa > Nyssa sinensis. The sequence goes on from CM018050.1 coordinate 3,846,386, forward strand.
ACGGGTTCGACTCACTAGCACATCGCTTTCTATATATTGCCACATTAAATGCACATGTTCATTCATTGGTTCCAGCAACATTAAATGCACTGACACACTAAATGCTCATTCATTGGTTTCATGCTCAAGATAATAAATGCAACATATTCGCGTGGTTCCATCAATTTCATGCTAATTCCATTTGGTTTAGTAGAAAATTGTCTGGTATAGGCTGGTTCACACTAGTTTGATCTGGTTCTCTAACAAAAAAGATCCAAATAAAAAACCAAACCAGTCGAGGTCAAGTTCCAATTCAACCAGTTAAATCGAAGTATTCGGTCCGGTTCTAATAACTATGCTTGAAGGTCTTGGGGATAGACAGGAGGTGGGATGGAACATTCAAATGATACAACAATGGTTAGAGGGCTTCAAATCAGATAATAATGAGCGATGAAAGAAGAAAGGGATATTAATGTTACCTAAATATATACCCTAGAGGGGGGTGAATAGGGTTTTTTGAAAATATTGACAAAATTTACGAACTTTAGATATGAATGCAAGTTATGCAAAAAGTATGTAAAAGAGTAGAGAGAAAAAAAAAAAAAAAAAAGAACAAACACGACAGTTTTTACGAGATTAGAAAAACTTCTTACGTTATCAACTCAAGCATCCCCACTTGAGTTTTTTCACTAAATTGATCTCCTTCGCAAGTTAAGGTCAAATATTTACAACAAAAGCTCCTAATTCTTTGCCCAACAAAATATCTCATTTTGCTTCACAAAGGTAGCACCTACCTACAAATTTTACCATAACAAGAAGTTACAAAGTTGTTACCAACAAATACTCTCTTAAAGAGTTGATTGGTGCAATAAATGATCACTCAATAAAAATTGATCAAGTGTAAGCCCTAAGTATTTAAGATGAGTTGAACTTTCAGATCAAGGTTTGTAATAAATGAGTTGTTCGCAATAAATGTTGTAAAGACCTCTATTTATAAGAATTTGAAAGGTATATCTATTAGATTCAAAATAGAGTCGTTCCACCCTTTTTAATCTGTTCAAAATTTGAATTTTTGATTGCTAGATTGACAAAATCAGTCAACTGGTTTCACCACTTCATCAACTGGATGAAGATCCAGTTGACTAATCAGCTCAATTGATTTGTCCCAAGGGTTGAGGTTCATATGTTCTAAAAAATCAGTTGACATATTTTTTGGTACACTGTTTTTGCCTTTGAAAGTCAGTCAGCTATATCAGTAGGTTAATCGATTCGTTTGGACAATAGGTTCAAGTTGTGTACAAAAATGGTCACTCAATCGACTGGTTCTTGAAATTGATCGACTAGTTTTGACAATGTAAAAACTAGGCATAAGAATCAGTTGACTAGTTTTTGGAACTGGTCAACTGATTTTGATAGTTTAAGCTTACTTGCCTATTTTTACCGGTGTCTCTTTTCCAAAACAATTTGATCTTTCAAAACTTAAAAGTATATATCAATGTGTTATTTTGAAATATCATTTTATGATTAATTCTAGTTGATTATTTAAATATTTAAAACTTATGCTTAATGATCAATTTAAACTTAATTTACTCAAAACCCAAAATAAGAAAAAAGAAACTCTTCTCTTGACTTGTCTTGATTCCTTGGATTCGAGTGTATCCATTCGCGTGGGTGACTATGAGAGCATTCCACTTGATTGGATTGTGACCTTGAAGCTTGTGCTTTGAATGGAATCATTTGATTGATGGACTTTGTCATTTCTTGGTCAACTATCTTCTTTGACCTAAATGACTTATTTGCATTATCACTAAAAACAATATTACTTCACATAGACAATGCCTTATTATCATCAAAATTATTGAGAATTGAAAACCTTTAGGGAAACAATTACATTTGAGCTATGTGGTGATGAGCACAAAGACCACAAACATGGCAGAAGGCTTTTGTCCTTTAGCTCTACTAGACGCTATGTAAGGGACAAACATAGGGGCAATGTTCGAATTCAATCAGGGTATGTCTCTGAACGGTTTTTATCTAATGCATAAAAGGTTAGCCCTATGAAGCATGAATACTTTTTTGAGGCCAAAGTTTCGGTGTCTGACACATCTGAGATACTGACACATGTTTGAGAAACCGACACTTCTTACATGCTTGGATACGTTTCTGATGTGTTAAAATGAGTATTTGATTTATTTTTATTTTTAAAAAATTTCGAATACATACGAACACGCTAGAACATGTTACCCAACACATTGGGGACATGGTGTGAACCTCTTTGGGTTGTTAAGGAAAAGGGTGATCTTTTTTCCTGAAAGTTGGGGTGCTTGAGGTTGCCAACATTCACTTAATGATTTGTGAATTTTTTTTATCTCTAATTTGATTGAAATAACGTTAGAATTTGATTATATGTCATATATATATATATATATATATATAATCTCGACGTGTCTATGTCCTACTTTTTGAAAAATCTTATTTTAGTGTATCTGGTCGTGTGATATCCATGTCGTGTGTAGGTATTAGTGCTTCTTAGGGTTATCAGACATTGGTGGGTCTCTTTCGAAGGTTAGAAAGGTGATGCTATGAGATTGTTTGAAGCCATTGCATTAAATTAGAAGACAAAAGGTAAGGGAAAGGAAGGGAATGAAAAGGAAAGGTAGTAGCTAGAAAGGGGAACAAGCGCAGAGGAACCTTATCACTGAGATAAACTATCAAGGAACAAGAAGGGATGGAAAGAAGCAAAATCAAAGGTAAGGAAGAAGGGATGGGATGATCCTAACAGTTTCTTATAAATCTTAGTATCGTACAATGCATTGTTTATGGCTATTGACCGAATAAACAAAAGGCGGTAAGATCCACTTTAAAGAAAAGGAAGCTCAGGTGGTGTATTTACCCCAAACCAAAATGGATGTTATCCAATAGTGTGATTAGAACAACATGGGTGGGAGTTGGTGGATTAGGTTAGTAAGGTGCTATTGGGAGGGCTAGAGGGTCTTGGTGATGTGGGATAAGAGGGTGAAAAAAATGGAAGAGGTGGTTTTGAGGATGTTTTCCATCTCTCATAAGTTTTTCACAATAGACGATGGAATTACCTGGGGTTTCTCTGGAATCCATGGTCCTTAGACTGGTGGGGATGCGAGTAGACTTTGGGGGGAATTGATAAATTTTTAGGGGGGGGGGTTGTATGGGAGGGGATTTCAATGTTGTGACCTATCCTTGGGGAAGGTCTTCAGGAGGTTGCCTCACGGAGCTGGGAAGGATTTTACAGATTTTATAGATAGCCAAAATCTGATTGATCTTCCAATGGAGGAAGTGATCTTCACATGGTCTAGCAACAGGGATATAATTGTGAAGAAAGATTCTTGGGTATGCCTCAAATTGCTTTGCTTCAGATCATATCCCTTTTTCTCTGGACAGTGGTGGGATATGGGTAAGGAGCCTTTTACGTTCAAAATGTGGCTGGAAGAGGAGGATTTTAGAGACTTGGTGAAATTTTGATGGGATATTATTCAGATGTGGGCAAACTTGCTTTTTTTTGGCTAGGAAATTGAAGCCAATTAAAGAGGATCTTAGAAAGTAGACTTGGAATGGAAGAATGATAGAGCAATGAAAATGATCAAAGAATTGGATGAGAAGGAGGGGATTCAACGTTTAGTGCGGATGAGAAGAGGTAGCGGGAGGAGAGCAAGGTAGAGGTTGGGCGAGTTGCTCTTATGGAAAGATACAAGTTGGTGTCAAAAATCTAAAGCATTGTGCTTCAAGGGGACAAGAATACAAACTTTTTTTTTTTTTCACGAAATAGCTAACTCTTATAGAAAGGGGACTCGTGTGAGGACTGTGGAGCATCTCTATTAATGATAACATTGTCAAGGATGGGAGACAGATTTGGGAAGGAATTGCCCATTTCTATTCTCAATTATACTTAGAAAATGTGCCATACAGACTGAGTTTGGATGGGCTGGAGTTCATTGAAATAGATTTAGGGGAGACGGAATGGATAGAAAGGCCATTCAAGGAAAAAGTGGTACTGGTGTTGAGGAGTTGTAATAGAGATGAGGCCCTAGGCCGGTATGGAATGACGGTGGATTTTTTGCATCATTGTTGGGATACAGTGCGAGTAGATATCATGGCTGCATTTGAGGAGTTTTTCCATGTGGGGAGTTGGGCGTAGCGCCATAGCCTAAATGCCACATTCAGTACTCTAGTGACTAAAATGAGGAGAGGGGGTGGGCTGTTTATGCAAACTATTTGCATAGGTTCTTGCTATAAACCTCAAGAAGGTGGTGGGGAAGGTTATGTCAGAATTTTGAAATGCCTTTGTAGTAGGTCACCAAATTTTGGACACAGTTTGATTGCAAATGAGTGTTTGCAATCTAGGATCAGAAGTGCAATCCCAGGTTTAGTATACAGGTTTTGGACATTGAAAAGACTTGTGATTATGTGAATTGGAGTTTTCTGTTATATGTTATGGAGAGAATGGACTTTGGGGTGAATTGGAAAAGACAAGTGAACTATTGTATTTCTAAATCAGGTTCTCAATCCTTATAAATGGTTTGTCGGGAGTTTTTTTTCAGAAGTTTGAGAGGGCTAAGACAAGGAGATCCTTTATCTACTTCACTGTTCATAATACTGATGGAAGCCTTTAGTCAATTGATGGGTATGCCTTTGGATAGGGGTCTAATAGGAAGTTTTAAGGAGGGAAGGGATGGAAGGGTTCTACTAAAAGTTTCTCGTCTTCTCTTTGCCAACGATATTATCATTCTTTGTGAAGAAAAATTTGATAATTCTGAGATGTATACTTAGAATGGATTTAAATTGCAGTCACGGGATACAACTCGATCGCGGTCGTGGTGTAACGGTATCAAAAGTATCGATTCATCTGTAATAGAAATCGAGAATCGCAATAGTAAATTTTTTTCAAACAGTAGCAAATCTATTAAAAATTACTGATATGCATATCTTGATTACAATTCATCACATTTAAATATTTTTTACTATTTTTTTTATTTTCTAACAATAAAAAAAAACTTTTAAATAACACCTAAAAAGATATTTTATTATTTTATATAATTTTTTTAAAGTTAAACTAATAAGAAATATCATTTCATTTTAATAATATTTACAACAAGTAATATAAATAATAACAAAAATGATTATAAGCATAAAAGTCAATTTTGTGTAATTAGTAATGAAATAAAAAAAAAATTAAAAATTTGAAGGCCTAGAGGCCTTTTTAAGGTTGTATCGACCCGAATATTTTGGTAACCCTTTTCAATTTTTGGATTATTTTGTTTAGTATCTATCTTGTATACAATCTTATAAAAATAGAAATCATAAGAATTTTACAAAAAAAAAAAAAAATTGAAAAAAAAATCAAAACAACTGTAACAATCCTATAACAGCTGTAACGACCCATAACAGGCGTAATGGCTAATACATAACGGTATCGACCGATACGGTTATAAATTTTGATCACACTGATATATCAGCCTGTAACGGTATTGAAGGGTCAAAAAACCGATACGTTAGGTAACAGCCGTTATTTAAAACCATGATACTTGGATGTTCTCAAGCAGTGGTGGGATTGACGGTGAATTTGGTTAAGAGTGAGCTTATTCTAGTGGATAAAATGGCAAAGATGCGGAATTTGGCTTGTATTTTCATATGTAAGGTTGGGGCTTTTCTAGCTTCATATCTTGGTCTTCCTTTGGATGCTTCAATCACAAAGATGGGAAATTGAGACTTAGTGGTTGAGAGAAATGGAAAACATTTGGTGGGATGGAAGAGACAAATGTAAAAGGGGGAGACTGATGTTGAGCAAGATACTTTGTCAAGTATCCTGACTTCTTCATGTCTCTTTTCCCCATTTCAGCTTCAGCGGCAAAGAGGCTTGAAAAATTGCATACTTTTTGTGGGGTGGTATCAAAGATGACATCAAATTTTCACTTGGTTGACTAGAATTCAGTTCGTAAGTCAAAACAAGTTGGAGGTCTAGGGGTGAGAAAGTTGAAGATCTTCAATAAAGCATTGTTAGGCAAGTGGTTGTGGAGATATGCTAAAGAGAAAGGGAGTTTGTGAAGAAGGGTGGCGGACATGAAGTACGGAAAGAAAAGAGAGAAGGGGGGTGCTAAAGAACCTGGGGTTACCTATGGGGTGGGTGTGAAAATGTATTAGGAAAGGGTGGGGGAGTTTTTGAAGTATATCAGATTTAGTCTTGGGGATGGGAGGTGAATTAGCTTTGTCTGGCTAGGGAATAAAGAGTATTTCTTGGAAAGTTCGGTTCGGTTCATAAGGAGATTTAATGATTAGGAATTGCAGGGCATCATCCGGTTCCTATGAAGTAGAGATACTCTATTTTAGCTCACGTATCAATGTGAAACACGTGTTGGACACAAACACGGACTGAACACGTGAAAAAGGTTTCCAATGTGTTATTATATTTTGAATTTTGGACACATCTAAGATACATTTTGGTACGTTAAGAACACTTTTTGGATTTTTTTTTCTCTTTTTTTCCATATTTTTTCCCTCCCCTCCTCTTTTCCACTTTTCTTTGGGTTATAAATATATACATATATATGTTTTATTTAGTAGTTAGCAAATTTGTTTTGAAACTTGAATCATGAAAATGAATGATTAAATCAAGAAGTTCTTGAACTATATTTAATGACTTTGTTCTTTCGATATTATAAAACAATTGTTGTGATTTATGTATTTTTATGCCAACTTTGATTAAAATAATGTTAGATTTTTATTATAGTCCTATTAAATAATAAATATATATATATATATTCAACGTGTTCATAAGGTATCCATGTCATTTTAAAAAAAAATACCGTTTCCACATGTTCGCGTCGTATCATATCTGTGTTCCGTGTTCAAATCCATGTATTTTAGGTCGGCTCTATGGTTTACTATACATTTTAGAGGTAGGGTGAGACTCATGATAAGGTGGGATGGTGGGGGTCAGGCAGGGATTTCTTTAAGGTGCGAGCTTATTATTGTAATCTGCAGGAGGAGACCAGTAAGATTTTCCATGGAAATCGATTTGGTATATTGAATGCTCCTCCAAAAGTAGCCTTTTTTGGATGGACTTCAACCTTGGGGAAGATTTTAATGATAAACAACCTTCGTTGTAGAGGCAACATAGGAGTAAACTGGTGTTGCACGAGCAAGCAGTATGAAGAATCGGCAAGTCATTTGTTGTCATACTATAAGGTGGCAAGCAGTCTTGGGTTTTTATTTTCACTATTTTGAAGACCCAATGGGTCTTGCCGCTCTCTATTGAGGAAATGCTAGCTAGTTGGAGGGGGTTGAAGGTGAGAAGAGGAATCAAAGAGGCCTGGTGGGTAGCTACTTTGTGTTTGTGGTGGAACGTTTGGTTAGAAAGGAATCAAAGATCTTTTGAAGGGGCTGAAATATCCATTGGCACTTTGGAGAATTGTGTTTTACGCTCCTTATTTTTTCTGGATTAAAGGAAGTCATTTTTTGTCTTCAAATTTTCTTGTTCACTTCTTAGCAGATCTGAGGATGTAGCTTGTTTTTTGTTCTTTTTTTTTCTTTTTTGGTTTTTCTCCTTTTCAGTGTATACTTCGTGTGTACATGGGAGCACCCCGTTTTAGTGCCTATTAATATTACCATATTTACCTATTAAAATAAATATATATATATATATGAAGATTTAGACCAAAAAAATGAAACTAGAAATATAAGATAAATTAATTAAATAACATAAATATATGAAACAAAAATAAATTAGAATTTTTTATTAATCTATTAAATGAAGATGAAGAATCAAACATTTTTGAACTCCTAGAAAAAGAAAAAATAATGAAAATAATGATAACCTAAATGAAAATGAATAACTAGAACTATTTGAAAAGGAGGATGCAGGAGTAAATGAAATAGTAGAACAATTAGGATAAAGGGGGAATAATATTTAAATATTAGAATGGAAAGTGGTCAGCAGCATCAGGAGTAGTAATAAAAGAACAAGAAGAAAATAGTACTAGCAGAAGAAAAAGAAAAAGAAAAAGAGCCATAAAAGCTACTGATCAAAGAAAAAACCCTCATCAAGAGAATGATAGAAATGAAAACCATACAAAATTATCAAAATGGGAAGGAAAAGATGAGGAAGACGTACCAAATAAAAAATATTTTATGGATTATAATAGTAAATCATACAACAGATACCTCACATAAATTCAACCAATATATGATTCAGGAATTAAACAAGATTTGGATATAATGGACAAGCATGATGCTATATAAGCATGGGCAACAAGTACTCCAATCAGCGAATTTAAAGGACAAATGGAGTATAGAAGAAATATATAATTATTGTATAAATACATCAGAAAGAAATGTAACCTATTGGTACGAAAGTATATACAAGGAAACTATTGAAGATACGAAAAAGATAATTACTATAAAGAATGTAATAAAAACATTAGAAGCAAACATAAGTGCAGAAGAAGGCGAAGACAGCTATAGATAAGGGTGGAACAACTAGAATTATGTGATATATATTACTTCGATAATTTTATATTTGAACTGAAGATTTATATAATACGTTAGGATCAGAATATTTAGAAAAGTTCAATTTAGTATAGGAGAAAAAGTAAAGGAAGAGCATAGTGAGATAACAAAGAGTAAATTGTTTTTTAGGAAATAGAATAAATTTTGCTAGAGAATGGTCAAGAAAGCAGTGCAATAAGCAAAAAAGACACAAAAAATCTAAAAGTATGTATGGATGTTGTGATAAAATAGAAGATAAGCTGGGTAAATGGGGTTGTAAAACATCATAAAGGAATATAATAAATATAAGAAGAAATATGGGAAAAGGAAATGAAAATTTAGGAAATCAAAAACATAATATAAAAACTATAAGAACAAAATATATATACAACTACCAATAAAAAGAAAAAAGAAAAAAAGGCCAAGAGAGAGAAAGAGAGAGGACAAAGGTAAATATTGTCCTAGGAAAAAAAGAAAGATTATGTTGGTTATGTAAACAAGTAGGACATTACCCAAACATGAATACCCAAAAGAAAGAAAAAATGATTGAAAGAGAAAACTGTCCCAGGAAGAAGAACTAACTATTAGAGACAATTAAAAACTCTAATAAGAAATCATTTCTATAAATAACTTGAAGTCGCATACCTTGCTAAGGAGGGTGGGTCCCATGTTGGGACTGCTCGTCTAACACTTTCTTGCAACACTAATGGGGACTTTGTGAGTTGAACCTTAGCAAATGGAACAAAAAAACCATCCATGGAAAGGGTCTTTGTGGCTGCAACATCTATATGCTTAGAACCAGTAAAGCTGAATGCAGCGATGAAGCTAACAAGAGGAACATATCCTGCTAAATTAGCTTTTCTATTAAAATACTCTACCATCTGCAGTCACTCAAAATGAGAAATATATTAGAACAACAAGTGTAATAGAAAGAATTACAGTACTGTACATGGTAATTTAATTCAGAAGATAACTGTGCAACAATTACTCCACATTTCATCCTTCAGACAAGTAATTTTGGCCACTGCCACTATTTTTCAAATTCTAAATATATTTAATCTATTACTATATGTATTGATAACAGTTATGTTCTTGATTATAACAACTAATGTGGTTGAAGAAATCTTCTATATCAGGCGATGCTCCCCACTTTAAAACAGCAATGGAACGCTTCTTACCTAGAAACTTGCAAGACTCAATGTTCTCGAGCGACAAAACCAAAATTTCATCCCAAAAGAAAAGGTCAAACTAATTTGAAACATTAACTCAAATAATTTCATCTATTACTGATAAAAAAAATAATAATGATAATAATTTCATCTATCAAATCAAGGATCAAAATATCGTTTCGATGTATAATTTCAGTCTATCTGGAAACGGAAACATTTCGGAAACATAATGAAAACGGAGAAAAAATTGAAAACATGTGGAAACATAACTTAAAATTTATTTATTTATACAAATAAGCCTATTTATTGAATATTTGTGCATGTTTAAGGCATATACATCATATTCATAATAAATTATACTAATTCATGATAAATGACATAATAGATATATACTATGTAATATCCACATATTAGATAATTTGACACAAGTTACAAATAAAATAAAAAGTAAAACAAATAGCGATTTAAACATATTATAATTAGTAACTTAATATAAAAATAGTTGTTTCTTTACACTTTATTTTCCCAACTACTTTTCTATTATTTTAGAAAAATAATAGAAATATATATTCTTGTAATTTTGAGTCTTAATCCTTAAAAAATAAATGGATATTAATTTTTATTAACTTTTAGAATTATTGTTGATATAAAATAAATGTTTCCTCTGATTCGGTATGTTTCCACTAGTGTCGGTATGTTTCCACGGAAACAATTTTATTTCTATGGAAACATGTGAATTTCGATAATCTACTAGTGTTTCGTTTCGGTTTCCTGAGAAACGGAAACGTTTCGGCCGTTTCGATGGAAAAGAAATGAAACTTTGATCCTTGTATCAAATAGCTTCTCTCTCTCTCTCTCTGGAGGGGGCAAGGGAGTTAGGGAAGGGTGGTGATGGAGTTACAACTATAAGGCCTTAGCCCATGAAGTTCCAGGAAAACAAATGATAACCAAAAAAAGAAAATCTGTTAAAAAATTGATTCCTTACTTCTATTAATAATTTTGATTCTAAATATATATTTTCAGTACTTCACACCTATAGTTCCATTATGGTACAAACTATTGGTTCTTCTAAATTAGTAATTCAAAACATTCAGAAGTAGATGCCTTAACGCAATCTAAACTTTAGAACCTCCTTAAGACAAGCACTGCCATAAATCCAGTGTTGTCAAAGACAAGCGCCTAGGTGACAAGGTAAGGCGATTTTCAGTTGTATTCCAAGTTAGATGTCTTTAAAAAGATGATCACCTAAAGTATGGCAAGAGACAACTGGACAATAGCCTTTTTAATTGTAACATATTTTATTTATATGTCCCTTATTTTTATAGTGTTTTATACACTTGTTTAACAATTATGTAATAGGCATATCAATATGAAAAAACATAGTAGTACTCTAGAAGTATTATTATCCAACTCTTTCTATGATTACGTTTTATTATCAAACATTAGCACAAAACTGGTCTAATAGACATTAATATTATGAGTTGTTGTCAAAAATACAAAGTTTTGTGAAGAGTAACACTTTCAATATCTAAACAATTATAAGTAGGAATTGGTATTGCACTATAACAGACAAACTGTCATCATTCTTCACAAAATATGGGTCTGCCTACAATAAAACATCCTCTCCATCAACCAAATTGACCGCATAGATTGAGCACCTATATGTGTAGTCTTCCCAACATAGGCCTTACCTCTGAAAATCAATTTAGAGGTTTATGAAATTGGCCTTATCATTTCTTCTACATTATTAAGACTAGCAAGTTCACAAAAATCTCTTCTATTTAATACTTAGATAGATAACAAAACTTTGAATGTTTATTGATAAGAAAACACCAAAAGTTAGAATGGTCACATAGCTTAAATGCATCATGTCAACTTTAGATTGAACTTTTTGGTATTACCTGATATTTATTATAACTATAAACTATTAATTAATTTAGAATGAATTGACTTTTAATGTCCAATATATTTTTTAAGTATTTTTATAAGTTAGCGCCTTATTTCACCCAAACGAACGCTTTTTTGTCCCCTCGCTTTTTTGACAAAGTGAGACCTTAGAACCTTAAGTCACCTTTCACCTTAACTACGCTGCATAAAGCAAAAATCAAATATATTCCCACTTTAATCACTACTTAGCATTTCTCAAGGACTAACAGCTCATAAACACTCCAACATCAAAGCAAATGTTTTAACTAATCTCAATACGCAACTAATCAGATCTTAAATTTAAAGTGGCTCACCCCCTACTGGTTTGTCACCTGGGATTTTAAACATTCCATCAGGAGTTTGATTCTTGGCCAAATCAAAAAAAAAAATAGATCTTAAGTTTTGATTTAGAAAAGTTTTATTGAGGCTCTCCTCAATCTTCTCCTTGAAGTGAGACATTTTTAAAAAGCTTCGAAGTTTTAAAAAGAAAAAAAAAAGTAGTGATCTCTGGAAGCATATACTTCAAAGACAAAGATATTCAAATGCAACGCTTTAAACACTTTTTGTTCGTTCAGAACACTTCTATAACTTTGGGGACTTAAAAAAAATAAAAATATATATAATATATGTCCTAACCTACTGCTTCATATCAATGAAACCACTTCGATTAAAGTAATCTATAATCAACAATAATGTTTGATCACTTTCATTAAAATCCCTAACACATCAATAAAATTTTACATAGATCGTTTTGCTCTCCTAAGACTTCCATATGATACGAGATCTTTCTCTTCCCTGACAAGAACAAGAGAGGGAGCAGAGAGAGACAAAGATAGGGGGGAGGGAAAAAGAAAAAAGTGTTGTACAGTGAATTTTTGGATATAAAATACTTTCAAATTAGTATTTTTAGCAGGAAGATGTTGCAAAAGCATAAAAATGTGTGTTCACTGAGCTAAACCCCAGCCAAATATAAGGTATTAGCTTCTTTTGTTGGCTTCCATAAGTTCAAACAGAGCAAGAGCCCAGCTTAGCTTAACCCACGCTACTCTTTCTTTTCTTTTCCTTTTTTGGGAAGTTAACCCATGTTCAATTACTCGTACTCAAGGTTTGTTCGTGCTTAAAGAGCTTCAGCTTATTTGACTATCGTAATTTGACCATTATGTCAATGCTTATACCCAAATAATTGTTAATATGTAATGGCAACGTAACAGTTTATGAGCCAAATCAAGCAGCATTTGGTGTAGCATGAGCCATACTTGTTAACAAAAAGCTTGGGACCATGGAACTTATCATTAAGCTTGACTTGGTTAACTAGCAAACAAGGTAAAAATGAGATAACATATGACTCGACCACAAGCTAAGCAGGGCATTAAAAATAGGTTGTGGTCACTTAACTGTCATGTTTATCATTGCTCAAACCTCTAAACCCCAAACAAGTCTTTCCAGCATCTAATAATTCATGTACACGACCCCTAAATCCCAAAATAAATACAAGAGCTGAATTGTTGCAGTGAATGCATCAAAAACCTAAACACCACCACACAAATAAGATAAAATCAAGTTTCAATCAACCAATAAAAGATGAGTTACATGCAACAGAAAGAGAGGGTAACAATATCACAACTCATGAAAACTACAAACCCCTGAACCATCACCAGAGTTCCTAATGTCTCTTGAAACATTGGGCATGATCAAATCATCATATAAACATAGATCCCTATTGTGTTCTTCATCAACTTCATCAATAGATCCCTAGTGTGTTCATCATTTTCAACAATAGATCCCTAGTGTGTTCATCATTTTCAACAACCCTAGACCCTGCCATCCCTTTACAATATGGCAACATGGTATCAAAGTTCACATCAAAGCCTCCTACCTAGTGCCCGTACTGAGTTGGTAAATGTATGCTGCATTTTCTTCCATTTCATCAGTCCACCAGAATATTCTTGATCCCAAATTGATTTAAAATAACGCAATTTTGTAGATAAACCAAATTTAAGACCCAATCGCAAATTAGGTTTATTCAAACGGGATAATCTCACTTAATTTGAAAACTACAAAAAAAAAGTCCATGAATATCCTTGCTTGAACCAACAAGAAAGTTGAATATTAACCATTGATGAACTATTGAACTCCAAATTTGCAGATTGGTTTGATTACCAAACTGAAACCTCTAAACCAATTTCTCTCTAACTAGTTTCCTACTCAGATTGATTCACTGGGTGTTTACACACAGCAATAGCAAAGAAATAGTCAATAGTAAAAGAAAAAGGCAAATTCTTAGCAGGTTCAGGCAGAATTCAGAGAATAGAGACAGGGATATTGACTAAAGCAACTGAAAATCTGAATTTGAAGTGAAAGAAAGCAAAGAAAAGTCTGGAACTGAAGTGAAGTTTGAGCTAACCTGTTCGGCTATTCCGTGTCTCTCTTCCAGCTTGAAGACCATTTCTTTTATTCTCTCATCGAACGTTTCGAAAAGTTTTTGAAGACACCGATCGTTGAAAAAAAGTGCTTGCTTCCGGTAAAGCTTCAGATTTGGACTTGTGCGACTTCCGATGAGGCCAAAGGTATGTAAAATCTTCTTCAATCTTCTATTCTGTCTTTTTTTCTTTCTCCGGTGTTCGTCGGAAGTCATCGGCAGCCGTCAATCAGTCGTCGTCATCGTCAGTGGTCAGCAATCGGCTTGGCCTCGAAATGGGTCAGGGAGGTAGACGACAAAGGAGGGGGGTTCTGGGGGAGTCGTCACAAGTTGCAAACCCACCCTTTTTTTTCATCTCTGTTTTGCACAGGACTCCAAGACCTTTTAGGTCCTTTATGTATTTTTTTTTTCTTGCGCAGTTTCTTAGAATAGGTTTTTTTTTTCCTTCTCTTTTTACTATTTGGGTTTCGCGTGTTGCGTTTGGTATTTGTTTCGCTTACCGCGTGGTTGGCTGGGAAGTGGGAACAGAGAGGATGAATTTGTATTTTTTTTAATTATGTTTTATAATTTTTTCCTAAAAATCTACCTGTTTATTGTCACTTTTTTTCCTCTTTTTTAATTTATTAGCAACAAACTTAATTTTTTTAAAAAAAATTACCTATCAAAAAAATAAAATTATATTGACAAAAAATTAGTAACTAATAATTATTGACTAGCATCAATGACTAAAAAAATTAACAATTTGTAATATTTAATTTATTTATTAACAATAAAATTATTAAATTCATGAATTTTTATATTTTGGTTGTTTTTAAGATTTTGTTTCAGTTTTTAATTTATATGTTGTTTTTGTTATTAAATGTGTTATTTTTTAAATTAGTTTTTATTTTTTAGTATTCTTATATGTTATATTAATTGATTGCATAAATCATAACTATTTTTCTTTAAAATACAGAATTGTTATTGATTAAAATGGTCCATGGCGGTGGTGGTGAGCCTTCTGGTACTAACAGTGATAAGGGAAAGGGAATTCAAGGTGGAAGTGATGCTACAGCTCCTAGTACTGACATTGGATAACAATTTGTCACTCCATTTCCAGATAACAGGCACAAGTTGACATTGTAAATTATGTGGAAGAATTGTCACTGGGAGAATAACTAGACTGAAGCAACACTTGGCGCATGCAAGAATGCAAGTTGCATCATGTCCTGATGTCTCTTGAGAAATAAGCATCTCAAGGGTTACAAAGAGAAACAAAGTGAGAAAAGAAAACAAAGAGATGAAGTTGAAAAACATAGAAGACAATCTCAGAGAGATGATTATGAGTTTGAAGGAGTAGTTCTCTCTTCTAATAATGATTCTGATCCAAAAATGACAATTGCACGACAGGCAAGTTTAAGAGAACACCATATGCGGGAGGAGGGGCAAAATTTAGATCACGTGCTAAGGGTCATTTTGAGCATAATTGGAGTACATTTAGCCTTGTACATACAAAGATAAGGAATCGACTAAGATACATCAAATTGAACGGACTTATCTATGTATATTATAATATGAGGCTAAAGATTAGACATGCTACAAGAAAGTCCCAAATGGAGATTGAAGAGCAATTCAACCCCATCAACTTGGATTATATTTTTAAAAAAGATGATCCTTTAGCTCCATGGCTCCAAGAGAAGGAAGAACTAGTTTTGGATGGTCAGGAAAATAATTGGTTGGACCTAACTAATGATGATGAAGATGATGTCACTCGTCAAGAGACTCAAAATGTCAATTCTCCCAATAGTGGATTAGGCAGTGGTGCTGGTTTCACTCCTTATAGTGGCAACAGTGGTAGTGGAAATGATGATAGCTCAAGTCCTTCAGGTGATGGAGGCCTTGGACCTAGAAGATAAGTCCAAATTGTTAAAGCCATAACTTCTGAAGGTGGTATTCGTCATGATTCACCTTATCTTGGAGACTTTGGATATAGTAGTTTTCGTTCTGGTGAAGAAATTGGAGAATTTCCATATCCACTCCCCCCCCCCAACAAAAGGCATTACTCACGCCACCCTCATCGTGATGTAGGTGAATCAAGTAGGCATGCACATTATTTAACACCAGTTGATGACAGTGATGATGATCCTGGAATTGCTCAACGTTTTGGAGATCTTGGAGTTGGACATCAAGTGGACATTCAACCACCAATCTACGACCCACCACCTCAGTAAGGACCCCCAACCACAACCTCATTACTATCCCCTCCCACGACCACAATATATAGCTCCACATCCACTTACAAATAACCTATTTGGGCTTGCAATGCCTTAAGGGGATGGGACTGGGTATTACATGCAAAAACAATCAGAAGATTCCAATGGCAGTAATACATCAATAAGAGTGGGAGGTTCTAATTATTTCTTTGGGCAAGTGCTGGAGAGACCATATAATGATGATGATAATGATAGAGACTGTCAAGTACTTACACACCATTCATTTTGGTGGTAGTTCCAAGGGGTACCAACTAGCTACCAACTAATTAGATATTTAGATTTGCCTTCTTTTGTGAATTGTTATTGATTATGGACTTTTAGGTTGATTAATACCATTTTTGGTTTGGAATGTTAATTTTTTTGATAGTTGGTTTGAGAATGTTATTGAATTACTAAATTTGATTTTATTTGTTTTATTACGATAATATTTTAATAAGAACTATAAAAAAAAAAAAAAAATTTGCAACAATAATGTTAATATAATGTTCACTTTTTTGTGATAATTACTAATAAAAAATATATAGAAAACATCCAAGAAAGATGAATCACATGAACAAATGTGTGTGAAAAGTTACGAATTAATATATTTTTTTGTAAATGACATGATCAAACTTTCAAAAATTTTGTCACTTTCAATTATTTGAGATACAAATAATAATTGTTAAATCCTATTAATTTTACAAAATAAAAATTAATTTTATGAGTAAATTTTAGATTGCCCTCACTGAACCAAAAACCTGACACTGCCCTGATTGTTATAAGTTATTATCTCATTTTTAAAAGCAAGAATGAAAAAAGAAGAAAGAAGAAAGGCCCCTTTGACACATTAACACACCAATTCTGCCAATTACTACTTTCATCCTAGTTAGGCTTAGCCTACTGCAACTTAGCATCGTTTAACCTAGTTTAGTTTACCCTACCCATAGCCTAACTTAGTGTAGTCTTAGCATAGCTCTAATCTGCAGCTATTATCACTCCACGATTTTTACTTCCACCTCAAGACTATTACAACTTTGTAATAATTTCTCATTGTAATAATTCTGATGATTATAATAGAAAGTTATTTCACTAATGCCTCGTTCCATGGATCTTGTTGAACGATAGGTAAGAATGCATGTTAATATATTTATCTTGTCTTTCAGGACTACTGCAACTTAGCATTGTTTAACCTGGTTCGGCTTACCCTACCCATAGCCTAACTTAGTGTAGTCATAGTATAGCTCTGGTCTGCAACTATTATCACTCCATGATTTTTACTTCCACCACAAGACTTTTACAACTTTGTACCAATTTCTCATTGTAATAATTCTGGTGATTATAATAGAAAATTGTTTCACTTTTGCCTCATTCCATGGATCTCTTTGAATAACAGGTAAGAATGCATGTTAACATATTTAGCTTGTCTTTCAGCAGTTTAATCACTAGAACGGTGTAAAATCTTTTTCTTGAGGCAATTAAACCTTAAAGCAAGGCTAATTCATGCTTCCCAATAATTGTCTTACATGACCCATCTACACACAAATAAATTTGGCATTTCACACACTGAATCCAATGGACTCTGAGATGTTTGCACACATCTGAAGTTAACATTTTCCTAACACACGGTTAAACAAGTTAGTTGGTCAACTTAATCAACTTTTGATGGTGAATAAAGCTTCGTTTGAGGGGAACCATGTTTGTGTTTCCATGCTGGAAACACTCATGAGCCTATATAGTAATTGTTTGGCTGCAAAACACCACTGTCGAATTTCTTAGTCGAGCCCAGCCCACAACGCCCCAAAAAAAAGTTGTAAAATTACCAAGTGAACCCATATATAATAATATATATTTTCATATATTTATATGTGTGTGTATGTAGAAAGTCTTTATTAAATAAACTGTAAAAAGAAAAATTCATATTCCATAATCTCTTTTAAACAATCTTTACCAAATACTCAATAAATCACCAAACTGATTCTGTGAGAATCAAATTTTCATAATCTAAAGTGACCCCAAAGGGGCATTAAGCTCCCACAAAATGCTATCCATCACATGTGATTAAATGAAGTTATATGTCAATATAAAGTTCATGCACTTTCAGCCATGCAACTCATGTTCAAAAACTTTTTAGATGTCAAAAACGTAATTTTTTCCTTTTTTGGGAAAATATTGGTACTCACATGACATCGACACAAATGAAATCCTCTTCCTCATTGTCTCTCACAACTTCGAGTGAGAAGATTTAAATATAATATAAAACAAGTGATAGTAATTAGCAATTTTTCATTACATAATGTGACAACAATAAAACAATCAGCACAATGCTATGCTCATAATGTCATCTGAAATTAAATAATATATATAGGCATAGAAAACATGAGTAATACAACAGCAACAACAACATTGAAACCAAGTTTAGTTTGTGTGGAAGACATGCACTACCCAAGTCAGATTGTTGTGTGGAAGATGTGCATCAAGCCCAAATATGCCTCAACATTTTCCAAGAATAAGCATACAGCTGCAGCGAGAATATTTGAGAAGAGAAACAATGCTATTGGGTTGAAACCAAGTTTAGTTTATGTGGAAGACATGCATTACCCAAGTCAGATTGTTGTGTGGAAGACGTGCATCAAGCCCAAATATGCCTCAACATTTTGCAAGAATAGCATTGGGGCTCCTCAGTGAAAGTTATTCGTCATTAATTTTCATTGATAAATGGTGTGTGCATGTGTTTGATGATAACTTAATTTAGTGGAAATCACAAGAATCAAGTTCAAGCCTAAAAACAGAGAATGCGCCTATTACCAAATTACCTATCAATTACATACCAAAATAATATAGTTGATTAAATTATCTCAACAGTACTAGAGCAAAGCTTCTTGGAACTTATGGGAATATAAAAAGCGTTAAGGATTAATAACTGTCCCAAAAAGAAAGATCAGAAAGAGAAATATGAGTTTTCTACAAAATAAAAATCCAATTTCATACAATTCATATTAAAAAAATATCCAATTCCTTTATCAGTGCAGGTAGAAATGAAAAGAAAAACAACTAAAGCTGAATAAAAAAGCAAGATATGGAAAATACCTCATAATGGAGAGTAACGAAGTTCAAGAGGAGTGAGTGCCAAAATCATCGTCTTATAGGTGTGAGTGCCGAAACGATCGTGGTATTGGTGCTGGGTAGAGGCGCATAGGTGGAGAAACGTGTGAGCACAGACGTGGAGGAGAGGACGGACGACCAGGTGGAGGTGAAGTGGGCTGTGTGAGTGTGTGTGGGACGAGAGGACGACAGCACCGGGAAGGAGAAGAATAGGGAAAAAAAGTCCAAGTAGCGTGGAGAAACTCAATTGTAATGCTATTTAACGGGGATGGCAATTTAGCCGCCGCTTTGGAAGTTTGGAACCACCATATCCCATTCCTCAATACCTTTACATTATTTTACGAAAAATCTTTACCTTTACGAGTAATGCATTAATTGAATATCATATCATAACATTATTAATTAATGAATATAAACATAATATAACATTGTTAATTGAATATCATATCATAATATTCTTTGTATTTAAAAAATAAGGATCTTGAGGAAGAAAATTCCTCATTCAAAAAGAAAGTGAATGATCTAAATTTCATTATAAAAAAATTTACAAGGGGATGTGAAATTTTAGATATGATCATCTAACAACAAAGATGTATATTTGATAAAGGAGGTTTGGGATATAATGCTCATACCAAATAAAAGTCTTATCAAAACTTCTTTATTAAAGCTTCTAATTCTAATGCAACGATTCATGTACAATCTTCAAAAAAATCTAAAAAAAGCATGAAAGACAGAGACAAAATGATTTAGGTTTCAAAAGGAACATGCTTACTTAAGACTAACCCACAAGGATCTAAAAAGGTTTGGGTATCAAAAGGAGTTACTTGAATTGCTTTTATAGGTGTGCTTGAAGTTTTCCTCCAGGAAGGATAAATGGTTTCTTGATAGTGGATACTTAAGGCATATGACCGGAGACAGCCATGTAACGTTTCGTAAAATTAAAAAATAAATAAATAAATAAACAATGGATAATGTTAGTTTTGCATGATAATAAACCTCACAGACATAATAATGCGATGAAAAGAATTTAAACTACGTGATATAGAGTATGATGATACAGTTATGACCATCGTTTGATACTCATTCGACACTCGTTCGAATGAAGGCCTTGTTCATTCGAATGAGCGTCCAACAGAACACTTTTAAGTTGCGGGCTGAAAAATAATTTTGCCCAAATCTCATTTCTCTTCTTCTTCAAACTCTCTCAAGCCAAGGGAGAAGAATTAGGGTTCTTGGAGATTGATGGATTCCATGGAATCCTAAGATACACACATACCTTCTAGTGCAAAGATCCAAGCTTAAGAAGATTTCTCACCTATTGAAAGTTGGGATTTCAAAGATTTCTTCAAGAACAAAAGGTAAAATTTTAGACTTTTCATTTCCTTTTCAAATTTCTTGCATTTCCATGTAAATCTAGCTTGGTTGAGTGAAATAAATGGTGTGAATCATTTATTAGGTTTTAGGAGTAAGGGTTGAGGCTCGAAATTAGAATCTCTCTCTCTCTCCTCTACACACAAATTCACACTTGTTGGGAGGTAGAGCTTCTAACCTAGGTGAATGATGAATGTTAAGGACAAAACATGTATATCATGACATCTCTATGGACCATGTTGTATGAAAAGTATGTAAAAAAATTATGTAAACTGCTAGATAGATTTATAGATGAATGTTACATGTTTAACCCTTGATCTATCTTGTCTAGAATGTTGATATATGTATTTGATGCATGATCTCGACTTAAAATTCATTTACTCGAATGCTCAAGAATTATTTGCTTATTATTCATGAACTCATATGAAGTTGATATGCATACCTAGCGCTTCATAGAATGCTATATTGATTTTGATGACGTGGTATTGTGAAGTTATGTGTTGTGATGCTTTCCCTTGATGTAAATGTCATTTTCCCTTGAATAGGTTTGGATGGAAAACTTAAACAAATGCTCTGTGAGGAGCAAGTAGGAAATGAGATTGTTGAAGAGTTGAGAAAGGGGAAGAAATGAATGAAATGATTACGAGTTTAGAAAGGGGAAGAAATGAATAAGGTAATTATGAATTGAGAAAGGGGGAGAAATGAATTACGAAATTAAAAGTTGAGAAAGAGGAAGTTATGGATAGTTACTCGGGATTTTTGTGATGAGGATTATGTCTCCCTTCAGTTTCGAACCGTAATCTTGCATGGGTAGTCGTATGTTTTCATTGAGTTAGTAGCCCGAAAAGCACACGAGCTTAACTGGGGGCCATTAGGTAATCTTAAAGGTTTACGAAAGTGATTGAATGTAGAAAGAAGTACTGTTGAGATGAGTGAGATGATGATTCTCGAGGAACCTCATTTTGTATTACATTCGAATTGTGAGAATTGTGTTATTATTGTTATATTGATACTCTTATTCGGTTAGACTATACAATGAATGCCCATTGAATTAAAGTACTTGGTGACACTTGTTTGACACTACACTCGGCACATGCCTACACTTGTCACCATTTATTCTTTTCTTTGTTTAGTTTCTCTACTGGGGTTGTCGTATTAACTCCTACCAGATATAGGTAACGGCAATGAGTCAATCGCTTGAGGAAATGGATTAAATGATAACTCTATTTTGTTCTTTTGTTTATTTTAGGAATTGTAAAAGACATTTTGGTCTCTATTTATTTTGATGAAAAGGCTGGGTAGCCTCAACAAAACTTGAACTTATTTTGTGTATGTATAAGGGCGAACCTTAGAACTTATGACTTGTTTTTTTTGATTATGAGGAGAGATCACATAATGAATACCCTTTTGGAATGTATGTATGTATATCTTGTTGAGTTGTATGTATGGAACATGAATTTACATTTATGTCATGAAAACTCAAGTGAGAATATGCTAATCATGTAGTGGTTTGAGATATACATGAATTGTTTATTTAGTGTAACCTTGATTTACAAGGTCACCGTCGAGTCTTTGGGGCCCAAGGCGTGACAAGCCAAGTTCACATCTCTCAACTCAAAAGATGGTGGATATATGAGTTTTGGAGAAAACTCATAAGGTAAAATCATAGGCATTAAAAGCATAGGTAAAAACTATTCTTTATCTATTGAAAATGTGCTTCTAGTTGATGGCTTGAAATATAACTTTCTTAGCATTAGCCAATTATATGATAAAGGCTATGTTGTTATTTTTTAAGCTAATAAATGTCTAATTAAAGTTGCATGCAACTATGAAATTCAACTGAGTGATCAATTGTCAATTCCACAATTCAATTTGTTATTCCAATTTCACAATTAAGGTTCTCAATTACTCAATTGAAGATCAATTTTCACAATTCATGAAAACCTAATTTTCCAAATAGCGAAAGTAATTAATTCAAGTAAATTAGAAATTACAAAACATGAAAAGTAAGAGAAAATGCGAACCTAAGTGATGACGTAGAAACCACCATGAAAAATAACCTACGGTGGAAAACTCTAGAGCCGACCATGCTCGGGGAAGAGTTCCACTTTGATCAAGATCGAATTACAATGCAAAGACGAACCAGACTTTGTACCTCAAACTCCGTTCTACCCATTCACGTCTTTAATCTCCTTTGACTAGCTCCTCATAGTTGGAATCTTCAGACAACCATACGCTTTCCACAATCTTGGAATCCTCTGATTGGGCCACTTCACAATTGCAAATTCTCTCAATCTCAGTATCTACCAATTGGTCAACAATGAATTCTCAAGGTTGAACTCTGCACTCTTCAATGGTGAATTGATATGGAATTGGGGCTTTTAAGATGACTTGGATCATGTGAATTGATCTAAATCAATGGATGATTAGAGTAGAGATATTCATGATATACAATTATGATTGTTCTCTCATAAAATCTCTTGTATCTCTAAAGTGTATAGATCTCATAATTAGAACCCTCTTTCACTCTGTTCCTCACACTTAGAAATCAAATTTTTGTCAATTTATATGGAATGAGATCGGATCTCAAAATAAACTTGAAAATAGAAAAATTTATGTTTTTCGTGTTGTGTTTGTTCGAACGAATCATTGTTCATTCGAACTAACACTTGTTCGTTCAAACGAGCATGGAACGAATATCAAATGAGCAAAGTTCAGAGGTTGCAATTCTTCATTTGATGCAGACCCAGAGAATGAATGAGAACAAGCAAAAACAAACCTTCTATTGTTCGTTTGAAAGAGCCAATGGTTCGTTCGAACGAGCAACAAAGAGTTGCTCATTTTCTGCTTATCTTGTAAACTCAATTTCCCTAAGTGTTTAGAAATATGTATTTTTGGGAAAATTATTTCACAAACACGAGGCAACTACACACATGATGATATAATGTCTAATATATGCAATGTGTGAGTGTGTGAGATCCAAATCAAAATAATAGTCCAAATTACCCAATTTATCCTTCAAGAACCAAGATGGTCGGTGGACGATCACGGCAATGAAGGTTGATCCATCTTAAAGTATAATGGGCATTGAGATACTCTATGCCTAGGACTAATGCAATGATTACAATCAAAGCACGTTTTGTCAAAACCGGATTAGCCAATTACAACACCGGCCCCATGGTCCTAACATTACCAAACTACCCTTGAGGCTTAATTAAACAATCAAATGAACTCAGAAACTAAAAGAGGGACTAACTTACCATTAAAAGATCCTCTAAACTCAAAAATAAAGTTCGTTGAGGTAAATAAAGTATTGAACAATATAAGACATGTAAAAGGAAAAAGACCAAAATGCCTTTAAAGGCTATAATAAGTCACCAAAGAAACTATGAAGTGTTAGGAACCCTAATTAAGAACCGTGAGGGACTCCTAAATAGTAAGATTAAGTATAGAAGAGACTAAAAGCATTAAATAAGTAAAGAATTAAGCTGAGATATGTACTGATATAGTATCAATATATTCTGATCCATGATTTAGGATCACCAGCAAGGAAATAGAAATAAAATGAATGCCAAGGCAAGTCAAGTAAGCAAGTGAATGTGGAATCTGGACCATGGGTGAGTACCCCTAAACCTTGAAATGGAGATTTTTCCATTCAAATACAGTACTTTATAGTTTTATGACTACATGTAGTGTTTTCACAACTTTATGACATTTTCAGACTATTATGCTAAATGTTTTCATTGCATTTATTTTTCAAAGCTCTAAATTACATATAGTCACACAAGTGACTACCCACAGGTCCTACAGGACAAAAATGATGAAAGGATGGCATATATTATTTCATTACTCAAAGTTTATAACCACAACTTTATGTTATCACAATAACTTTATGTTATCACAATAACTTTATGTTATCACAATTTATCTTGCAAAACTAGACTAACATGAATCATTTGCTTGATTTCATAATATATCTTGCAACTCTTAGTTATATACAAATGTTTTAAGAATATTAGTAGCTTTCAGTACAGTTTCTTTTTAAATGCTATCCATGAAAGTTATGAAAGTTTATAAAAATATTTATGAAAGGGGTTTTCAGAAACTCATGACAGAGGGACTGGTGTTACTCATGAGCTTTTCATTAAGCTCGTTTTACCTTGTATATTTTCAGGAATGACTAAGAAGTTACATATTCAAATGTTAGTAAGCTAAGATGAACAAAGACTCTAGCTAAAAGAGGATTAGTAACCTAGCCATAGAGATAACAACCTGGACTAATAGATAGCAGATTGATGTGACAGCTTGGACTAAGAATAGATTGTGAACGATGTTTATCGATGATGGATTAGTTCATATACTCATGTATAATGTAATTTTGGCTTATGTCATTGGAACTCAGATGTTATGTTACTTATACTCTGCCCAGTGTGATTTTATTGAAACAAAAAAATTTACAAGACTCATATTTCCGCTGCATGACTTTATATGACCAAATGCAATCCACTTGGATATGTAAAAAGGCTATCAGTTAGACACGTCATCAATACGCTAAACAGAATTAGTGTATTGGTGAAGTGCCTAATTGCCCAGTTATTATACCCAGCCCATATAAAGTGGGGTTTAGGATGTCACAAAATTTATAAAAACCAAGGTGTTTTCAAACATGCACACATTGCAACTTTTTAACTTCTCTCTTTCTTTAACTACTCGAAATCTCCCAAAACTCCAACTTCTCTCTAAATATCTCCAAAAACCAAGAATCCTTCATCAAGATCCCTAGGTAAATGCCCTAGTGATGACACTGATCCCAAGCACCAAACCAAATCTCATCACGACCGTAAAATATTCCTCAACACCTCCATAACTCTTAAGTTTCACGATGATACCAAACATTGTACTATCAAGTATGGAAAAACTATCAACATAACCTTCTTTGAAACCCAATCTATTTTCATCGGGTCTCGTTTTGGTTATCTCGAATGGACCAAGTTTCTCTCATCCTCTCACATCCAATATACCTACCTCATTCAACTCATCTATGCACATTTTGATATGCCCAATGGGTCTTAATGTGTCATCATGGCTCCTAAACAACCCCATCTTACTCACTCTCGAATCTATTTACAAAATCTTCAACATTCCCCAAGAGGAATTCCAAAAGTTCACTGCCAACTCTTGGGTAGTGCGTGAAGAGATTTACCCCCTCGCAACCGTATAACAAATGTGCGGTGACTTTTCTATCACGGAGCCTTTCAAACCGAAAGCCTCCCAACTCATGTTTAAGTCTCACCTCATCCACCACATCACCACTTACAACATCCTCCCACGTACCGATGGACGAGACTTTGTCTCGTACATGGACGTGTTCCCCATTTGGTGCATTCTAAACCACCAAAATATTTATCTTCCTTACATCATCTTCTACCATATGAACAATTGACTTAAAATAAGAAAGGCATCATTCCATACAGAAACCACCTCACTATACTTTTCAAACACAACCAAATCAACCTTAGTAGTGAAACGAACGTCTAATGTCACAACCCCAAACCCACCCTATGCGGATTAAGGGTCAGGGGACAGCCCTCAAGCTGTCCTTGACAAATTCTAATTAAGGATTAGCAATAATGTCATAAAATTAGATAATTAAGTATCCGAATCATAATAAGGATTACAAGTCATGATAAAAGTAATTCTTAAATTACAAATCCTTAAACAAAATACTATGCCCAATACGTGGACTCATGGGAGAGAAAATACTATAACGTACTTAGTTTAATTACAATTACAACAAAAGAATCCACCATTAAAAGCGGAAGACAAGCCCGTGAGCAAAATATTATGCCTGCTAACAGTGAACACCCTACGGCTCTCTTGTAGTGTCATTTCCTGAAAAAAAATGATATAATTTTGGAGTGAGCTAACTTAGCTCAATAAGTAAATTTCCTCGCTCTGCCATAGGTTAGGGTTAGTTTAGGTAACAAAATGCAAACAAGTGACAATTGAAAAGATATAGAACAATAGTCAGTCACAAGGGAAAATGAATCACTAAAGATGACCCGTAGGTCAAAAGGCACATCTCAAAAATAGTTGAAAGGGAGATGTGAGTAATTCATCAATAATGGATTTAGCACATACAATATTCAACTGCCAATAATCACAAGATATCCAATCGAATACAATGATAAGCTTAAAAATCATATCCACAAATCAAGAGTATATCAGATTATGATTAAAGCATAAGATATGTAATACATGAATAATGAGTCTAATAGATGTTATCATCAAATAGAGCACGACTACCCCCAAACAACACTTAGTTCACCCCTTATCTCTGGGTTTTTTTGAATAGCACCAAGAGCTCTTATCAAATAATCATGTCCTCATTGGACTAAGTGTTAGGTATCATTCCCAAGCACTAACCTGTAGGTCATCAGCATCTAAAGAATCAAGATAGACATTGTGATAAGCATAACTCCCGGCACTCATAATAATGTCATAATCAAATGAACTCCACAAGGAATGTACATATACATAGAATTTCAAGTTCACAACAAGTGAGAATACAATGGCTTTCCAACATTCAAAATCAAGGGCTATAGCAATGTACAAGCAATCACATCAGGATATTAGCATTAAGAATCTCAATATATCCACAAGGAAGTTACAAGTGTCAAATTGTGGAATCAAACAACTGATAGGTGTGACTAAAAGAATAAAAATTGGCTATATCAAAAAGAGCATAATTGTGACATGGCTAAGGAACACCACACTTTAGAGTTCGTGTTTACTTACCTCGAAAATGGTTTCCCCTCCTTTTAAGAGAATCAAACCTCATTGTCCCTTCCCTTCGATGATTTTATAAATTAAGAAACATTATTTAGTTCAATTTTACTCATGGACTTATTCTGATTTTATTGATGGATCTATTATCTTTTAGTCTTATAGGTTGTGTTTTAAGTCTATAGGCTTATGAAAATTAGGTTGTATCCTAATTGATTCTTTTACTCTCTCTTGGTAGCTTGTTGTAGCCTTAAAAGTGTCCTAAAGACGGCCAATTTTGCATATCAGTATTTTAGGTATCTTATTTGGCAGAACAAACTCTACCATTAGGTCCGGGAAGTCGAAAAACCTTAGGGTAGATACCCTCATAATTTTTAGAAGTCATTTGGTAGCTTCATTTAGCCTTTAAGACATTTTTGAAATTAGTCTAGTTTGTACGTTCACATTTTTTGAGATTTGATTTCATAAATTGGACTCCGTCGTTGAGTTTGGATTGCCCAAAAATATCAGGTTACACCATTCTTTTATTTTATTTGGGTAAAAAAAATATTTTACCAAAATTAAATTAATTTAATCCTTATATTTAATATTATATATATATATATATATATTCTGTCCCTATTTTGACACAAGTGCCACGATGGCATAGTGGCACACACGTCAGGTTTTAGGTCTCCTCACAGTGCATGAGGTTTGCAGTTCAAGTCTAGGGAGCTGCAGCTCCCTTTTATTTTTCTAATTTTTAGTTGCCAAACGGTGGACAAGGACAATATCTAGGGATAGGATATCCCCAGGCCAAGCAAGTCTATTAGATTAGGGTCCTATTCATGTAGCCAAACAGACCAAGTCCTCTTTTCAATTTTTAAAACCCTAATGCCCAAAATGACACCATTCCAATTAAAACACAAACCCATTTAATAATTTGGTTGGGACCCGAGCCGAATCCGACCCGAGACTGGAACTGCACAGTACCTTCTTCCTCAAATCTCCAACGAGGGTTCTAGTCACGTTCTCCGACACTGGCAACCGTTGGCGACCATTTTCGGTGACCAAACCAACGGGGTTCGAACCCTTCTCCAATGGGGACTCCATACATGGTGTTGGTTTCTCGATTCTATGGGTTCTTAAGCTCGAAATAGGGTGTTATAGTCCCGCTCCGGCGACTCTGAACTTTTCGACAAACTATTTCTTTCTCTATTTTGTCATATTTTGGCTATTGTTTTGACCTATGGTTTCTTCCTATGGGTTTCTAGGATCTTGGAGAATGTTTTTGCGTTCTTAAAACTAAACAAAACAAGTTAAAATCCATGTTTTCAAATTCTCTTCCCTTGGTTGCAACTCACTATAGAATCCTCATCTCTAGGCCAAAACATGCGGTTTTTGTTTCTTTGTGATCTATTTTTGGACTAGTTTTGGCTCTCGATCACAAAACAACGTTTGGTTAAGGTTTCTTTATAACCCAATTTTTTTTGGTTCGACCATGGTGATTTCTTAGGGTTTTTTTAGCCCAACTGTTCCATTTCACCTACAAACACATGCATGCACATTAGCTTCATCCAACAACACAAAATAATGATATTTTCCTCAGAGAGAGAAATTAGGTTAAAGGGTTTTACCTTCAAATGGTTGGTCTCCGTACTTGGTTTGGGTCACTGATTTCCTTAGGGTTAGCTTCTAGAACTGCATGCAAGCTTCCTTTCTTTTTCTTCCTTTTTCCTTTTTTTTCTTCTTTCTTTCTCTCTAGTTGCACATGGACCACATGCACAATTCGGGCCTCTCTCTCTCTCTTACGCCATATACATATAGCATATACATACATATAGCATATATTAATATATATAATTTGATTTTTACATGAATTGTGATTGAGCAATGTGAGGGTCCAATAAGGTATTGACACCTCAACTTTTGAGCATGCAGACATGAAGTTTTATATGGGTTATATACATTTCTTGTGGGTTATATAGTACAAAAGTGTTGTAGCCTAGTTGGCTATACTTCTTGGTATAAGTTCTTCTTCACTTTCTTGGTCTTGGGTTTAAAACTTTGTGCCAACACTTTTTTGCCTTATTTTCTTCTTTTTCTTTTTATTTGCCTTTAGTTAGGTTTTTGCACTTAATCCCATTTTTCTTATTGCATTAATTTTATTTCTTTCTCATGTGCTTGTATTGCTTATTTATTTTCTTCATGTGTCGATTTCATTAATCGAAATCTTATCAATTTTCGTAGTCTTTATTGCCTCGTCTTTATGTATTTTAATTATTCCAAAATTCTATTATTTTTATTGTAAAAATCTTGATTAAATACACTTTGTTCACGTATTGCACTTATCTTGGTCAAGTACACTTCATGCACTAATTTTGCATATTTAGGGGCTAATAATCTTAATTAGAATTATCTATAGTTAATATGTAAATTATTTTATAGTAATTGGCATTAATGTTAATCGTTTTACTTAATTAGGTTGGGATGTTACATCTACACTCCTATTTATATAGACTTTTACTCCAAAGGGACTTTTAAGTCCATGGGGCATGAGAAAATCGAACATAGATGGGTTCCCAAATCTGCCCCTGTAACATAACCCGAGCAAACCCAAAAGCCTCACTCTCTTGCTCATCCTACCAGACAGACCACTACTTCTCCTTCTCATTTGGCTCTGACCCTGAATTCCCCCTCTCTCATCACTCTTATACAAGAGATGGACTTCGACCTCCAAAGCCAACTTCCATCCATTGAAACCAACCTCATCAAGACATTGGCCTCAATGACATAACACGTTGATGCCATTGAAAGCGACATGCACATTCTCAAAATATGTGTCGATAATCTTTATGAGCACAATGAATGTAAACACGAGGAGACTAAGATAGAAGTGCTTGAGGTCAAGGATTTGCTCAAGCGAATCCTTAGCATGACCACCACCTCCCTAACAACCCTAGGTCATTTTTTAAGATGACAAATGGGGAGAAGAACATAAGAAGAAAGAAGAAGGATAATTAAGTTTCTTTTTTTTTTTTTTTGTGTTTAGATCATTTGTATTTTTTATTGTGTATTTTTTGCTTTGCTTAGAAAATACTTGTACTACTCATGCAAAGTGACTTGTAAAATATCAATATCTTCAATGAATAGAAATCATATTTTTGTTATATCTCTTATTTGTGTCTTGTGCAAATGTGTGATTATTCATAATATCTAAATCCACAAACCAAACATGAAATGTGATACAATCCTCTAACCCTAACTTGCAATGATTACATACTGATAAGGGGAGATATAGAAGATAATGCCTAATTATTTAATCTATTCATTATAAGGCATGAATTCAAATTTACAATTTGATAGGGGGAGCAAATATGAAATATCATAATTTTATATTATTTTATTTCCTTGCATTGCTATTTGAATTTACCAAGGAACAATGTTTTGTCATCATAAAAAATGGTAAGATTGTTAGCCCTAAAGGTTTTCAACTACTGACATCTCAGTAATTTTGATGATAATAAGACATTATCCATGCAAACTAATCCTTTATTCTGAATGACAATGCAAATAGGTCATCTAGGTCAAAGAAGATTATTGACGAAGAAATAACAAAATCATCAATCTTTAGAACTCTACTCAAGTGCATACTTCAAATCCAAAATCAAATCAAGTGGAATCCTTTCACAATGATTCAATCAAATGGGCACACTCAAGCTCAAGGAATCAAGATAAGTGAAGAGAAGACTTTATTTTCCTTATTTTGGGTTTTAAGTGATTTAGGATTAGATTGATCATTAGTAGTAAGCTCTTACTATTTAAAATGATCAACTAGAACTAATTCTAAAATGATTTTTTAAAACAACACATTGCTATATGATATGCCATAATTTTTCTATCTTGATCAGAGCAAGACACGTGTCTATAATAAGTTTTTCAAGGTACAGATCAAAAGTGGGCTACTTCATCCAGAACAAACCAAGCGCCGGTGATTCAGAGGTAATGGGTTTAAAGCTTGTCACTGCCTTCCATTAACTACCGATCTCAAAATAAGGAAACATAATCTAATATGGTAACTACTATCTACGGATATCTTTGAATCCCTACTTTCATGACTCCTAGTTCTATTCAACTTGGGAAATCTACACCTTATAAATAAGGTCATAAGGTATGCTTTCAATTCATGTTCAATTCGTCTCTTGAATTACGATTTTGATTTCTCTATTGACTTTATCATTGGAGCGGCTACCACCAGAGCTTTCTTGGTGACCATCTGATTTCAAATTCTTGACAGGTAGTTCGGGAAAGAATGCCTCTAGACCAAAAAAAAGCAACATCAGTTTGGTGCCATATGTGAGAACGACGATCGTTCTCATTACTTTACATCGAAAAGTAAGCTTCTTCTATCAAAGAAATAATGGATCCCAACCTTCGTCCTAGAAAAAACTCCCAAAACCCTCAAAATCAACCTCTTGTTGGAAGAGGAAGGGGACAAACACATGTTCGTCTACAACAATAACTTGATCTGATTCAACGATAGTCTGGTCAGATGCAGGAACAACTCACGGTTATGTGACAAGCTCTGACTTTACTAGCTCAGAACTAGCGGAACAATCTTCTTCCTTCTACTAACGCTATTCACGAAGGACCTTAGCCTCCAGCCACCATCACGGGCGGAGGATCCCATAACGAGGAGTTACCTAATATGCAGCCGGTACACCTCTATAGTACCGCCCATATAGGGACCGACCCCCAATCATCAATAGCTATGGGGAGAGGAATACTGATATTCCATTTTGTCGTCCATTACTAGAGCAAGATGAGAATACCAATCCCAACAGTCTTTGGAGATAATCCAGCGCGGCAAGGATTTCAGCCTCCCGAGGTCCTACATCCACCAGTCTTGGGAGTGCAGCACCCCTCTACTATTGGCAAACAAATTCCCCCCGTGAATCCAGGAGTTGGAACCACGGGACAAGAGCAACAACGGGGTGCCGACCACGCAACAGAACCTACCTAGGGCCCCTTAGAGGGTAGAGGAAATAGTGGACTCTCAAGATCAGACGATCTCAACCAAGGGGTTCCATGTCCCTCTAGAACAAGATAAGTTAAATAAATTGCTAGGTAGGTTCTCAATGTCGTTCACCTCTGCCATAATGACGAAGGAGTGACCCAAGAAATTTATTATCCCAAAATTCACTCTCTATGATGGGTTTGAAGATCTTAGAGACCATCTATCTCATTATCAGCATACAATGGCCCTGCACGGGGCTACTGATGCCTTTATGTGTCAAACTTTTGTGACCAATCTCAAGGGTACCGCCCCTATATGGTTTTATAACCTTCCTCAGAAATTGATCAACAATTTTTATGAGTTCAGCAGGCTATTTCTTGACTGCCTTTTAACAAGCAGGAAGTTGAGCAAAATGCCATAGTTCTTGTTGACTGTGAAGCAAACGCCCTCACTTCAGGCCTTGGGCCTGGACGCTTTCAAGAGTCTTTGACCAAGAATCCCCCTACCAACACGACAACGCTCATGGATAGAGCACGGAAGTATATTAACTTTGAAGATACGAAAGCATCCTTCCGAAAAGCTAAAAAGCAAGCTCAAAAAGACGAATAAGTTCAGAAGAGGGATAACAGCACTAACAAAAAGAGGACCAGGAGTACCAACAAGATAACAACATCAAGAGCCCAGAATAACTCTACCTTTGGAAGGTATAAAAATTTATACCCCGTTAAATGTCTTTCTTATCTATATACTCCAACATGTCCAAACTCGTGAAAACCTAAGGTGGCCAGAACCACTGAGAAACCACCCCAACTCAAGAAATCGAAACAAGTATTATGACTTCCATAAAGATTAGGGGCACACGACCAAGGAGTGTGCAGAGCACTGAAGTAGAAGATAGAGCATCTCATCAAGAGAGGACATTTGAGAGAATTCGTTCGCTCAGACGGGAGACAAAACCCCCATTACGAAAGACCCCTCAAAGGAGGCTAGAGCAAAGGCCTGAACAAAGGAAAGTTCAGAATGACTAGCAACAACAAAACAATAATCAAGTCATTTTTGTGCTCTATACTGACAATGTGATAACAGGGATGTCTAACTAGGCCAGGAAAAAATATGCTCAGGAAGCAAGGGTAGAGCCCCACGTCATCCAGATCTCAGCTATTGAGAAAAGTATGAAGTCAGAACCTCGGATTCAATTCTTTGAACTGGACCTCATTGGGATACATTGTCCCCACAGCGATGTTATTGTCATCTCACACAAAATTGCTAACTTCGAGATTAAAAGGGTTCTTGTGGACACTAGGAGCTCTACCAATGTGTTATTCAATGAACCCTTCAAACATATGAAGCTCGAGTCTAAAGACATTAGACCTACCGTTGTTGTAATGGTAGGATTCAATGGGAATCTCAGTTTCCCAATGGGCAGAATTGATCTACCAACTACAGTAGGAGAAGGAGATGATCAGAAGATCTTGATCTCTGAATACATGGTCCTAGATTCTAAATCTCCTTATAATGTCATTATTAGGAGACCCTGGATCCACCAAATAGGGGCAGTTATTTCAACCCCCTATCAATGCATGAAATATGTCAAAAACAAAGTTTTCACCATTAAGGGTTGTCAGCCCACTGGCTGGGAATGTCGTGCCCTCACGCTCAAAGAAAGACCTTCCAAATAGAAATTACAGTATCCTCACGAAGAGAAAAACTTTCCCTCTCCATAGTTTTATGATGTCGAAGATTATCCTTTTGAGATATATGAAC
Organism: Nyssa sinensis; assembly: GCA_008638375.1. NCBI lineage: Eukaryota > Viridiplantae > Streptophyta > Magnoliopsida > Cornales > Nyssaceae > Nyssa > Nyssa sinensis. Next base: position 3,880,646 of record CM018050.1, read on the forward strand.
CACTAAGTCTAAGAGGAAGGGACAGTCTAGTCAAACAAATGGAGGAGCCCATCAAAGTGTTTGTCAGCACTGAAGAAGGAGGGAAGTACTTACAAATTGGTTCAACTCTGTCTCCTTTAGAGCAAGATGAGATGATTAAATTCTTAAAAGCCAACCTTTCGGTATTTGCTTTGGAAACTAGATATATGGAGGGAATAGATTTTGACTTCATTTCTCACAAACTGATGACAGATCCAGACCATCCTCCAATGAGACAGAAGAGGAGGACATTTTTTCCAAAGTGTCATAAGATCATCAATGAAGAAGTCCAGAGGTCACTTGATATTGGAATGATAAGGGAGGTGTTCTACCCTAAATGGCTTGCCAATACAATTCTTGTAAAGAAGAAACACAAAAAATGGAAAGTATGCGTCTACTATATCAATCTTAATAAAGTCTGTCCTAAATTTAACTTTTCTCTTTCCAAAATTAATCAACTTGTTGATGCTACAGCATGTCACGAACTCATAAGCTTCATGGAGGCTTACTCTGGGTACAATCAAATCCAAATGTATCCTCCAAACTAGGAGAAAACAGCCTTCGTATCAGAACGAGATTTTAATGTTATAGAGTGATGTCGTTTGATCTAAAGAATGTTAGAGCCACATATCAGAATCTTGTGAACAAAATGTTCGACCTTCAGATCGAAGATACAATGGAAGTCTATATTGACGATATGCTCTTCAAAAGTGTTCGGAAGGCTAACCACATCCAGAACTTTTCCCAAACATTCGACATCTTGAAGAAGCACAAAATGAAACTTAACCCATCAAAGTGTACATTTGGGATTACAGAGGCAAGATTCTTAGGTTTCATGGTTTCACAAAGAGGAGTTAAAGCAAATCCTACCCAGATCACGGCTCTGATTGATGTGGAATCCCTCAGAACTAAGAAAGATATTTAGGGGCTAAATGGAAGAATAACAGCATTAAATAAGTTCATCTCTAAATCAACGGACCTCTGAATATGACCTCTGAATGTGAAGAAGTCTTTCAACAATTCAAGCAGTACTTAGCCTCTCTAGACCTTTTTTCAAAACCAGTGCTAAGGGAAAAACTACTTATGTATTTAGCCGTGTCAAAAAGTGCGGTTAGTTCTACGTTAATTAGGAAAGATAAAGGAGTTCAGAAGTCTGTCTTCTATGTCAGTAAAACACTTTTGGACACCAAGAAAAAGTATTTTGAGATTGAAAAACTGGCTTTGGCCTTGGTGATATCTGCTCGGAAGCTCAAACCATACTTTTAAGCTTATCCTATCATAATCCCCACATCCTATCCTCTAAATCAATCCTACCTAAACCTAAAGTTTCATGACTATTGGTTAAATGGTTAGTAGAACTAGGAAAATTTGACATATCTTATGTTCCACAAACTACTATCAGAGCTTAAGCATTAGCAAACTTCATAGCTAAATTCAATGCAATACAGGAATCAAAAGCCGAAAACTCTAAAGACACTTCGACATACTTACTTTACACCGATGGTTTTTCTACAGATAAGGGCTCTAGAGTATGTATAATACTTCAGTCCTCTGATGGAATTATAACCGAAAAAGCCATCAACTTGGGATTCAGAGCCTCTAACAACGAAGTTGAGTATGAAGCACTTATATATCCTCGGATTAAAATTAGCTCTAGAATTTGAAGCTCTGGACCTTGACGCATTTTCTGACACTCAGCTTGTAGTTAGTTAAGTTCTAAGAGAATATTCCACCAAAGATAGTAGAATGATCAGGTATTCAGAGCTGGTGGAATCACTAAAGAAATATTTCCATAAATTCACTATTGAGAAAATTGAAAGAAATCAAAACTCCAGGGCAGATGCTTTAAGAAATATGGCCTCCCATCTCAGGTCAGAAAGAGATTCTATGGTAAAAATCTCATATCAATTAAAGCCCAGTATTGAAATGTTACAAGCCCTTTGAATTTCAGAACAGTCTCCAAATTGGATAACTCCTATTATCAAATTCCTAATAGAAAGATCCCTTCTAGAGGATAAAAATCAGGCCAGGAGAATTCGAATCAAGGCAGCTCGATATTTAATCCTTAAAAAAAAAAAATTTATCAAAGGTCTTATGCATAACCCCTCTTACGGTGCTTGACTCTAGAAGAGGCCCACTATGTTCTAACAGAAATATACGAGGAAATATGTGGCAACCATAATGATAGAAGAAATATAGCCCACTGAGCACTAACTCAATGCTATTACTAGCCTAGTATGCTAAAACAAGTTAAGGAATATGTTTGGAAGTGTGACAAATGTCAGCGTTTTGCTTCTTACCAACATCAACCTTAGCATGAACTCATTCCTATTACAAGTCCTTGGCCCTTCGTCCAATGGGGAATGGACATCGTAGGACCATTGCCAAAAGCCCCTCAGAACAGGAGATTTCTGCTAATCGCCATTAACTATTTTTTTAAATGAGCAGAAGCTATAGAGGTCAAGAATTTCAATTGGAAGAACGTTGTATGCAGGTTCAACATACGTAAAGTCATTATTTAAGACAATAGAACATAGTTCACTGAAAAGGTATTCGAAAAATTTTGTGAAGATCTCCATATTAGTTACCACTTCTCATCTCTAGGGAATCCTCAGGCTAATGGGTAAGCCATGGTCACCAATCGTACTATTCTCGAGGCTATAAAGAGAAAGTTGGAAGAAGCCAAGGAAAAATAGGTCAAAACGCTCCCTAGGGTACTCTGAGCCTACCAAACTACTAAAAGAATCCCGAATACGAAACACCATTCTCACTTGCCTATAGCACCGAGGCAATCATTCTTATTGAGATTGGTATGCCAACCCTTAAAACAGACCTGTTTAACCAAGAGACCAATGGCCAACAGTTCACAGAAAATCTAGACCTTTTAGAGGAAATGCGCGACCAAGCTTAGATCAGGACCAAAGCTTACCAACAAAGAATGGCTAGATACTTTAACAAAGGGTTAAAACCTGTTAACTTTTAGCTCGGAGACCTCGCCTTAATGAGAGTGTTCCTAAACACAAAAGATCCCACCATGAGTAAGTTCTCCCCTAATTGGGAAAGGCCCTACAAAGTAACCAAGATTGTTAGACCTATTACCTATTGGTTGGAAGATTTGACTGGAAAGTACGTACCCAGGCCTTGGAACATCGAACACTTACACAAGTATTATTAGTAAAGAATTATTTATTTTTTTATTCATTTGAAGTGTTTATCATCAATTTACAGGCCCATAAAAATCTTGTACTCGTTACAAATGTTATAGGTTTGGTCCATTTTACCAATGTACAGACTCTTAAAAAAACCTTGTATCCATTATAAGTGTTATAGCTCTGATCCATTTTACCAATGTACAGACCCCTAAAAACCTTGTACTCATAAGAAGTGTTACAGGTTTGGTCCATTTTATCAATGTACAAACCCCTAAAAACCTTGTACTCATTATAAATGTTACAAGTCTGGTCCATTTTACCAATGTACAGACCCCTAAAAAAACCTTGTATCCATTACAAGTGTTACAGGTCTAGTCCATTTTACTAATATATAGACTCCTAAAAACCTTGTACTCATTACAAGTGTTACAAGTCTGGTCTATTTTACCAATGTACAGACCCCTAAAAACCTTGTACCTATTACAAGTGTTACAGGTCTAGGCCACTTTACCAATGTACAGACCCCTAAAAATCGTGTATCCATTACTAGTGTTACAGGTCTAGTCCATTTTACCAATGTACAAACACCTTAAAAACTTTATATCCATTACAAGTGTTACAGGTCTGGTCCATTTTATCAATGCACAGACCACTAAAAACCATATACTCAATACAAGTGTTACAGGCTTGGTCCATTTTCTCAGACGTCTAGAAAATCTTGTATTACTTACAAGTATTGTAGGTTCGCATATTTTGTTTTATCAGTACGCAGACACCTAAAAGACCTTATTTTTACTTATAAGTGTTATACGTATGTATATTATGTTATTTAGACCTCTAAAATGCCTTATAAGTACTTTGGAATCTTTAGAAAATTTATATTTTTCTACTAGTCTAAATATTAGAGAAATGGTCCCAAAGTCAGAGATAACATAAGGATATCATATTGTAGACGAGTTCTAGAATAATCAGAATTTCATAAATTGAAGCACAAAATTGGGAAAGTTACAAATTCGAAAAGACAAAAGAGTAAAAAAGGAAAAAAAAAAGTACAAAAATCCTATAAATCTACTCTGTTGTAGGCTCAGCAATCTCTGGCGGGAAAATTTGAAGAGGTTCTGGAGCCGCTTCTTCTTCTTTTTTGTCAGCATCTAGAATATCTACCTCAACTTGGAAACTAGGATGTCATTCACCCCAATCAGGTCAAGGTCTGAATATATCTTCCGAAGCTTCTTCTTGAGAGTTCGATATCCATGCTAGATAAGTTGGTCCCCTATATCCTGAACTTCAACCTTTAGGTCGATCTTAGTTTGAGCTCTGATAGTTTCGATGCTATCCTGAAGTTTTCTGGCAACAGCAACCTCGAAGTTTGCAAATCTCTTCTTAAGACCTTCTAGTTCGGTAGCCAAGGCGTTTCGTACGGAATCTAGAATAGAGTATAAATTAGTAGCTTCCTTCAATTTCTCTTCAGAAGTAGCCACTGCAGACTGGGCAGTCTCGAGCAGAAGCCTAGTCTCGTTAACCTGTTCGGTGTCCTCAAGATAGTCCATGATGGCTGCCAAGTCGTAAACAACCTGAAAAATGAAAAGGGTCAAGTCAATACTAAAGGCATGCATAATACAAAAATATAAATGCACAAAAAGACCTTTGAAATACTAAACTCACCCTCAAATGAATAGCCATAAGATATTTGGCTATCTTCTAAGGCTTAAGCCTAGTAAATTAGCTCGGGCCTACCGCCCAAGAATCTTTATAAGCCTTCTCACGGCACTTGACCCAGAGTCCTCAAGCTCTAGAGGGGGTGACAGTCGTCTTGCCCTTCCCTCTCTTCCTTTTTGGCATGGTAGGCACCGGGGCGAGAGGACCCTTTGAGTTACGGAGTGAGCTAGCTACTCTGACACCGTCCATTTTGGGGAATCAGAAATCAACCTCCTTATCTTTTTTGGGGAGGAGGGAACGGCAGGGGTAGATGTTTCCCCTATTTTTTTTTCTTCTTTCCCGAAACCCATCCAGAGACTAAGGACTTCTTCAGACTCTCATTCCAATCCTTCACTAGTCCAGCCTCCATTAAGTTCTTTGGTGTAAGGATGGTCTTGTGAGAACGGTTGTTGGTTTGAAGGAGCTTCTTGTACTTCTTTTGAAGATCAAAAGTGAAGATCGATATCTTCCAAGCCTTTTTATGTGCACAAAATATACAGAGCAGAAGTAATTTAGGCTCAGACATAGAAAAAAAAAAAAAAGGCAAGTTATAAAAGAGAAAGGGCGCTCACCCATAATACCAGTTCTGCGTGGGAAGGTTGAAGCAATTCTCGAAGTCCTCAAACTCCCAGCCTCCTTTTACATTAAAGTACTACTTCTTCCAGGTTTTATTGGAAGTAGGTACAGAAGAAAGGGGTTTGAACCCCTTGTCAAAAGACATGTAAAACATGTCTTCCAACTTCAGGTATTTCATGTCCATATTACTCCTAATTAGTGGAATGTCTACTTTAACACCATTCAAATGGCCTAAGACTATAAAACCTAGCAATTTCCTCCAACTATTTATGTTTAGATCAATTGAGCACATGTTAAACCAACTAAAAAATTCTCTAATAATACGGTGAAAGGGAAACCGTACCCCAATCTCAAACCATTCAAGGTAAGCACAGATCTCACAATAATAGACACTAGAAGGGTGGTCTATGGGCTCAGGTATCCTACAGGACACATTATTAGGGAAACCTAAAACAGCCTTTAGAGCATCGATCATGCTCTGAGTAATGGCACTTTCACCCTCTTCCCTTTTTTGGTTCTTACCAGAAGTTACAGCACCTCTATTCCTAAGCTCTAAGAAGGCGTCGATTATCTTAACCTCCGAACTTGAGGTCGGATTACTAGTGAGTCTATTTTCTAAAGGACTGCTAGTTACTAGGTTCAATTCCCTTTGATTATCTAGTTCTTGTAATTCTACGATTTCATAACCAATATTTGACTAGGCATCAGACGCAGACATTATAAAAAAAAAAAAGAAGAGAAAAACATAAATAATAAGCAAAAAATATGAAGAAAACAACAAAGGTTTGTGAACCAAACATGGTCGAGGTCTTGATCGGAGAAGTTTTTCTAGTACACTAGAGATCTCCTAACTTAGAAAGTCTCTCTTGCTGTTTGAAATGCTCAACATGTCAAAATGTTGAAAATGGGAGCAGTAGTATATTGCCCCCCCTTTTTTTATAAGATCCAACAAATGTCCACATGAGGGGCATCGCTTTGGAACCACCATGGTGGTTGAGGCAATGATGGCCTCGTATTCCCAACTTGTGACTGACACAATAAATGTCACATCGACGACTATCTCCTCAGAATGCGAAACGACGCATTTATGACTAGCATGCGTGTAATGTCTCAGAAACCCTAACCTTAACTCTGAATAAGTGCCACAGAACTAAGGCTCGGGAAGGAGTAGCTAATATGCCATAATTTATCTATCTTGATCAGAGCATGACACGTGTCAATAATAAGTTCTTCAGGGTACAGATCATGAGAGGACTACTTTATCTAGAATGAACCAAGCGCCGATGATTCAAAGGTAATGGGTTCAGAGCTTGTCATTGCCTTCCATTAACTACCAACCTCAGAATAAGGAAACAAAATCTAATATGGTAACTATTATCTATAGATATCTTCGAATCCCTACTTTCATGGCTCCTAGTCCTACTCAACTTGGGAAATCTACATCTTATAAATAAGGTCATAAAGTACACTTTCAATTCATATTCAAATCATCTCTTGAATTACTATTTTAATTTCTCTACTGACTTTATCATCGGAGCAGCTACTACCGAAGCCTTCCCGGTGACTCTCTGATCTTAAGTTCTTAACAAGTAGTTCGGGAGGGGAAACCCGTAGACTAAAAAAAAAAAGCAACATCACTATACTTTAAGTTTTGAAATATCAAAAGGTTTTGAAAAATGGGACATTGTGAAAAATAAGTAAAACTACCATTTATGTTAAAATTAGTTGATCAGTTCTGAGAACTAGTCGACTGATTCTTTAAATTTACTTTTACATTGAATAAACCAATCGACTAGTTTCTAGAACCATTCGATTGAGTGACTATTTCAAATACATAGCTTCAACACACTATCCAATACAGACAACTAACTTTTAAAGGCTAAACCAGTGTATAAAAGAACTAGCCGAATGACTCTAAGAATCAGTTGACTGATTCTTCTTAAACACATGAACCTCAAACTCTAACTACCAACCTCAAAATAAGGAAATAAAATCTAATATGGTAACTACTATCTATGGATATCTTCGAATTCCTACTTTCATGGCTCTTAGTCCTACTCAACTTGGGAAATATACATCTTATAAATAAGGCCATAAGGTATGTTTTCAATTCATGTTCAATTCGTCTCTTGAATTATTGTTTTGATTTCTTTACTAACTTTATCAACGGAGTGGCTATTACCAGAGCCTTTCCGGTGACCTTCTGATCTTAAGTTATTGACAGGTGGTTCGGGAGGGGGAGCCTCCATACCAGAAAAGATCAACATCATTAAACTTTAAGTTTTGAAATATCAAAAGGTCTTAAAAAATGGGACATTGTGAAAAATAAGCAAGAATACCATTTCTGTCAAAATTAGTTGATCAGTTCTAAGAACTAGTTGACTGGTTCTTAAAACTTATTTTTACATTGAACAAACCAGTCGATTAGTTTCTAGAACCAGTCGATTGAGTGACTATTTCAAATACATAGCTTGAACACACTATCCAATACAAACGACTAACTTTTAAAGCTAAACCAGTGCATAAAAGAACCAGTCGAATGACTCTAAGAATCAGTTGACTGATTGTTCTTAAACACGTGAACCTCAAACTCCCTAAACAAATCAGTCGAACTGACCAGTCAATTGGATTTTAATCCAGTCGACTGATTGGTGATTCAGTCAACTGATTTGTTGATCTAGCTATCGAAAACTCAAATTTTGAATAAATGAAAAAGGGGGGAACGACTATATTTTGAAAAGCAACGGCCATATTCTTTTGAAGGTTATAAATAGAGAATCTTTAAAGCATTTATTGCTATCTCTTTACAAGCTTACACTTCTACATCTCTATTTTTTTACCTTAGATCTGACCATTGAGAACTTAGATCTAAAATTTTTATTTATTTTAAATACTCTGAGCTTATGCCTGATCAATCTATAGAGTAAGCATTTATTGTACCAATCTACTCTTGAAGAGAATGCTTGTTGCTAAATAAACTTTGTATCTTCTCATTACAATGAGATTTGAGGGTAGGTGTCACCATTGTGAGGCAAAATGAGATATTTTAATGGGCAAAGAATTTGGAACTCTTGTTGTAAAGGTTTAATCTCCACTTATAAGGAAATCAAGATAGTGAAAAAACTCAAATAACAATATTGAAGTCAAAGACATTGGAAGTTTTGTAAACCTCGAAAAAATTGTTATGATTACTCTTTCTTTGTCTACTCTTTTATATAATTGTGCATTTTTAACATTTATTTTTAAATTTTATAAAAATTACCAATATTTGTTAAATACCTATTCACTTCCTTCTAAAGTAAATTTCTAGGCAACGTATTTTTTAAAAAAAATTTCTTACTAAAATGCCATCATTCTAATTTTTAGTCTGCACACAACTAACGTGAAATTATGACCCCAAAAAAAAAAAACTGAATTTTAATTGTGCGTAGAACAAGTCCAAACATATTAAAATGGATGCATGAACATTGAGTTACGCAATGTCCGGTTATTGCATGTGCTTGCCACATGGTAGGTCCCAAGGTAAGTCTTCAACATTCAAGCACATTTTGGTTCCGAGCCTTCTGACATAATATATATATATATATATATATATATATATATTCACACAGCATTATTACCCTCATCAATATTGCAGAAAGGAATAAAGGGTTCTCTAAAATCTTTGATTAACCAACTAACATAGTTAATCAACAGCCATGGTTTTATGTATATATAAAAAGGCCTGAAAATCATGCGCCAGTGCACTCACATGCTTTATTAAGTTTAGCCTTCGTACACATTTCTTGAATGCGTTTGCAAGCATGTCATAAATTTAGCTGGTTGGCTTCTTTAAGAACATTCATACTAATGGTTAAAATTTACATGCTAATTTATTTATATAGACATGTTAATTTGTGTTAGTTGTTTTTTAAGTTAGTAAAATTTTTTTTTTCAATAAACATGTTAAATACATTTTCTACCTGAAATAATTTTTTTAATTATTTCTTTTTTTCTTTTTTTTTTCCACAAAATATTAAAAAATTATATTTTTTTATCATTGTGACTAATCAAAGAAATGATTACAATTAGCAAACAAAACTAACAAATAACGTGAACTTTTCAAGTTAACACATGAAATAATATTTTTATTAGAGTAATTTCTTTCCTCACTTCTTAGCAGTTGACATTAACACACACATTTAACACGTCTATTGTGGATGCTCTAAAGCCATTTTCAAATTATGTTGTTTCACACACACACACGTGTGTGTGTATATATATATATATATATTTATTCAAAATCAAATAAATATTTCATCCAAGTGAGTGAGGGCACCCAAAGAGAAAGGAAGGCAGGAAACCCGGGGGGAGGGGTTACAGGTCAGCTAAGACAATTCATCACCTTCCCAACCAGACCAATAATTTGGTCAGTTAACAGTCCGCCAACCAGATCAATATCTCTTACATGTGATATTTGACCGCCTAACAAATGGCAGACACGTCACTCCTTACCTGCAAGACAAGTCATTCAAATTTTGAGTCATGTGAGTCCTTCAACCCTCTTTATTGACCTGTCAATTCAGTCTTCTGCCACGTACCCTATTTGACCAATAAAATGTTTGCCATGCCATGTGTAATTCACTTAATTTTAAAAAGAAATTACTTCGTTCCAAATCTGACAGAGGAGGAAACTCATCTTACTCAGCTCTCATAATCTTAATTTATTATATATATAATTACATAAATATCATATAATTATTTAATTTTAAATAAAAACTAAATAAATAAAAATATACGTGATGAATTATAATTAAGATTGACTGTAGCTATGGGTTCTACTTCATCTATAATTTTTCTAAGGAAGGCCAAAAAAGACATGTCTAACTTCCTTCTTGAGTTAAAAATAGACGAAAAGTAATCAATTACAAGTAAATGTTCAATAATATAAGGAATTGTTTAGAAAAAAAGTGAGAATCAATTTAATAGTATAAATTAATGAATTTTAAATTTTAATATATTTGGGAACCTTACAAATATATTAACCATGTGAAAAAATAAGTCAAGCTTATCATCACTTATTTCATTTTGAAAACTTAGAAATCCACTAATATCTTCTTCCTTACATTTTTTTCCTTCAAATTTTCATCACAAATAATAAATAATGTAATATACATTCAAGGTATATTAAAAAGAATAATATTAAAAATGAACGTTAACCATGACCTCTAAATTCTAAGGTCTTCAATTGGGTCTCAAAATTTACATTTTAAAATGTTTAAAATATGAATAAATTCAAATTAAAATAATTTTTTTAAAAAAAAATCAAATAACTCAATGAATTATCAAACAACCTCTATTGATTTACAATAAACACTTGCACGGCCTATATAAATAGAACCCACTACTCAATATTAAATACACTAATTAAGTGAAGAAGAAGAAGAAGAGGTTGAGAAATGCATGTGTAAGTTGGGCCCGTGAGCTGGAGGAGAGGTAGGGCCCAAATTATAACAATTTGCATGTGCACATGAATTTGAAAGTTGAATCCCTTGGTTCGGCATTCGGTCGGCTCCAACGTGATCATCGCTAATTCGTATGTTCTCACACAACTATATAGCTCTTATCATCTCAGCTGGGCCCCACCCACTCTCCTCTTCTATATATATCCATATAGCTAGCTACCCATTTCCCTCACACTCTCAAGCACAAGTTTCAAACCAAGTCTCTCTCTCTCTCTCTCTCTCTCTCTCTCTCTCTCTCTCTCACACACACACACACATTTGTACATATAATGGGCACCAAATCAATGCAAATTGTGCCATTTCTCTTCTTTCTATTAAATTTATGTCTCTATGGCACCTGTGGAGACTATGGTGGTTGGGAAAGTGCCCACGCAACCTTCTATGGTGGTGGTGATGCTACCGGCACAATGGGTGAGTTTGGAATTTTATATGTTTGAGCATCGTGGGTCTTCAAAAATTTTGCAATGAACTATCTTGAGACACACTAATAACATCTTGTCATGTAAAAAAAATGCTTTTTTTTTTCTCTTGAAAATAAACATCCTGTCAAAATTAATGACACGATCTTATTGGCATGATTCATCATGAACCGAGTTCATAGCAAAACGTCTCATCGATACTACTGCCCATGTATTGGTGCACTCCCCTGATCTTTTTTTCTTCTTTAATTCTGGCCTTAATAATGTTTCTTTGTGATATATATGGTGTGGGTGCAGGGGGTGCATGTGGGTATGGGAACTTGTACAGCCAGGGGTATGGGACTAACACTGCAGCCCTAAGCACGGCCCTCTTCAACAATGGCTTAAGCTGTGGAGCATGTTACCAATTGAGGTGCAATGACGATCCCAAATGGTGCCTTGGCAGTACAATCACCGTGACAGCCACCAACTTTTGTCCTCCAAACTATGCTTTGTCTAATGACAATGGCGGATGGTGTAATCCACCTCTCCAACACTTTGACTTGGCAGAGCCTTCTTTCCTCCAAATTGCACAATACCGTGCTGGTATTGTCCCCGTTGTCTACAGAAGGTAATAACAACTCCTCAGGTAGTCTACACTATATACTGCTAGATGTTTGATATATATTATCGGTTCATTATCTAATAAGTTTTTACAAAAACTAATGATCTAACAGTAGAAACTGTGTTTTCTATTTCTAATGTTTGTGTTGGTCCTGTGGACAGGGTTCCTTGTGTGAAGAAAGGAGGAATGAGGTTTACCATTAATGGCCATTCTTACTTCAACTTGGTATTGGTAACAAACGTCGGTGGGGCAGGGGATGTCCATGAAGCGTGGATAAAGGGGTCTAGGACAGGGTGGCAAGTCATGTCCAGAAATTGGGGCCAAAACTGGCAGAGCAACTCCTACCTCAACGGCCAAAGCTTATCTTTCCGAGTTACAAGCAGCGATGGCAGGACAGTCACCAGTTACAACGTTGTGCCAGCAGGTTGGCAATTTGGACAAACTTTTGAAGGAGGCCAATTCTAGCAAGCAACCAAACTCCTGTCCTGTGTGTGTTTCTTAAGGCATTTGCTTTAATTTAAAGTTCCAGGAGACCTGTGGCTGTCTAATGCTGTGGTAGCAAAAACAGCACCAGCAACGCTTTAATACATGGATGTCGATACATATACATATATATATATATATATATATATATAAATATATACTTGTAGCAACGTTTATGTTGGCAAAATAGACTGTAGATATATAAATATGCCCAAGTTGGTTGAAGACCAAATGTTGGGTGAAATAAGTCACATACCGACCAAATGTCGGGTGAAATGAGTCATATATAGATCCCTTTATATATTTGTGGTATATGTGCCACCACCCTTGGCCAAAAAGCCTGAAATATATATATATATATATATATATATATATATAGAATTCATGATTATATTGGAATTAATGCTGTACTTTTTCTACATTCTTGTTTCTCTTCCCACGGAGCATTTGAAAGAGTAAAATCCTAAAGTAGTGAAAAAAAAAATTTATTTACTAGTTTGGAGTTTTTTTTAACTTATTTACCGTATTAGAGTTGTTTTTAAAATCATTTTTCTAAAAAAAATTTTTTATTAAGAAATCGTCTTTCAAAAAGACGTTTTTGAAAGCGTTTTTTTAAAGACGATTTAAAACAATTTTTTTTATTGAGAAATCGTCTTTCAAAAAGACGATTTTAAAAACTTCTTTCTAAAAGACGATTTCAAACAATTTTTTATTTTTATTTTTAATTCTCCTAAATTTTTTATTAAGAAATCGTCTTTCAAAAAAACACTTTTAAAATCGTCTTTTCGAAAGACGCTTTTACAATCGCCTTTCAAAAATAAATTTAATGATTTTGTGTTGGCAAAAGTGAGAAACAATTTTTTTTTGGTTGAAATTGTCTTTTAGAAAGATGCTTTTGAAATCAGTCTTTCAGAAATAAATTTTTTGATTTTGGGTTGGTCACGGATGGGAGGTGACAAGAGCCATGTCTCCACTAGGGTCATGGGGACCTATGGATATGCTGCAACATAGTATTTACAAAATGTAAAGACGTCTTCTTCATAAAGAAGAAATAGCGAAAAAGAAAAAAGCCAACAACAAAAAAAAGATTTTGCTGACCAAATCCATTAATATTCAAACTATCACTACAAGCTGATCATAATGTCATAGTAGATGATATAGGTTACATTTACCACTGCAAGGACAATATGATGTGATAAAATGTAATAGAAAAGCATTAAGTTCAAAATATTTCCCAATCAACTCAAGACAGAATTGAGGAAGAAACTTTTTTTCCACCTACTCTAGGTAAAAAACCTGCACAGGTACAACATGGAGACAAAAGTCCGCTCGAAGCAAAGCAGCTTTGGCATCCATTGTTGCAATAACATTTTATGGTAGCTTGTATTATGGGAAATACTTACTGCGAACAGAAAACATTGAAAAATGGAAAGCAGATGAAGACACTTAAAAATACATAGGAAAAATTCCTATTTTCATTCATGTCATTACACAGGGTATGTACATGATTATATAGTAAGGATTCCCACAAATCACGGGACTGATACGGGATTGACTCCTATAAATCTTGGGATTTGATTCCCACAATCAATCTAAAAATAGAAGGAGAATCCTATAAGAATTAATTACAATAAAAATCTCAACACTCCCCCTCAAGTTGGTGCATAGATGTCATACATACCCAACTTGCCTAAAACCTTTGAGAACACTTGGCTTGAGACTGCTTTGGTGAGGATGTCAACCAACTAATCTTCTGATTGAATCTTTGGCAACTCCACGCTTCTTTCAACCAACTTCTCCTTGATGAAGAATCTGTCTACCTCGACATACTTTATACGATCATGTTGAACCGGATTATGAGCTATATCACATGCTGCTTTGTTGTCACAATATAGTCGAATTGATAGCCTATATAAATATCCCAAGTCCTACAAGAGAAGTCTTAGCTAGAACGCCTCACAAATTCCAAGTGCCATCCCTTTATATTCGGCTTCTGCACTTGATCGTGCAATAACATGTTGTTTCTTGCTCCTCCAGGTAACGAGATTACCACCCACAAAGGTAAAGTAACGCGAACTAGATTGTCTGTCATCTACTGCTCCATCCCAGTCAGCATCAGTATATACATTTATATTTTGATCATTTATGTTTTTGGTGAATAAAATTCCTTTTCTAGGAGCAGACTTTAGATACCTCAAAATGCGCATGACTGCATTCATATGTTGCTCTCCAGGATTATGCATAAATTAGCTGACAATACTCAAAGCATGGGCAAGATCCAGTCTTGTATGTGCTAAGTACATCAATCTCCCAACAAGTCTTTGGTATCTCCCTTTGTCAACTGGTACCTGATCAAACTCGATACATGACTTCAAACCTTTTTCTACTGGTGTATGAGTTGATTGACATGTTGTCATACCAGTCTCCTGCAACAAATCTAAGGCATACTTTCTTTGAGAGAGGAAGATCCCTTTATTAGATCTAGACACTTCGATCCCAAGGAAATATTGCGAAGGACCTAGGTCTTTCATTTTGAATTCTCTGGACAAGTACTTTTGTAAAGCCTTCCATTATTCTCAATCATTTCTTGTAACAACCATGTCATCCACATATACAATGAGTGTAGTGATCTTTCCTTGTTGTTTCTTTAGGAATAAAGTGTGGTCTGAGTTGCTCGGTCGGTAACCAAAGGTTGTCATAGACTTTGTAAACCTTCCAAACCATGCTCTCGGAGATTGTTTCAACCTATACAATGATTTTTTTAGTTTTCATACCTTCTGATTGTGCCTGTCTGATATCACGTATCCTGGTGGAAGATCCATGTAGAGTTCCTCAGATAACTCACCGTGTAAACACATCGAGCTGTTGCAATAATGGCCAATCCAAGTTTGTCACTAAAGACAACAACACCTACACTGTGTTGATTTTAGCTACAGGAGCAAATGTTTCTGTATAATCGATCCCATAGGTTTGGGAATACTCTTTTGCCACTAGTCTTGCTTTAAATCGTTCGATTGTACCATATGCTTTATACTTCACGGTGTAAATCCATCGACATCCAACTGATTTCTTTCCCTGAGGACGATCAACAAGATCCCAAGTTTGATTTTTTTGCAAGGATTTCATCTTCTCATTCATAGTGGTTTTCCACCTTGGGTCAGCTAAGGCTTCCTGCACACTATTAGGAATAGATACAGTAGATAATTGATTTACAAATGACAGATTTGATTCTGACATACGATGATTTGACACATAATGATTCATGGGATATTTAACTTTACTAGACAGTTCAGGTTCATATGTGGGCTTAGAAATACCTCAAGTGAGACGTGGTGGTTTTCTGGATGGTTCAAACACTAAATTAGGAGCATCTGTAGCAAGAAATTGGTTGGGTGTACAGTTGATTGTGGCATGAGGGACTCAGACTCAATCAATGATGGAGGTGGAGCTACACTTTTCGTTTCTTCCATACCTTCAGTTTTTTGTTGTTCATTATCACCTGAATCCAAATTGCTCACACCTTGGTTACGTGATTCAGGGAATTCTCTAACCTCAGAGTTATAAAAATCATATTCTAGAAAATCATAGTCTAGAGTCTAAATTTATTTCTGATACTTCCTCTGAAGTTCAGGCTTAGAGGAAAAATACATTGATTCTTCATAGAAAACAACATTCATGGTGATAAACATCCGTTGAGTCAGAGGATGATAACATCAGTACCCTTTTTGATGTGCAGCATATTCGAGAAAGACACACCACAACGCTCGAGGAGTCAACGTGTTGCGCTAATGCTTGTGGAGATGCACAAATGCTACATAACCGAAGACATGAGGAGGTAAGTTTGGGATGGTTAGGGCAACAACTACTTCAGCAAGTGGCTGGACTGGTGTTCGAAGTCAGTAGAGCTAGAGGGTACTCGGTTGATTAAGTATTCTACAGAAGTAAGGGTTTCTCCCCAATAAGATAATGGCATATGAGCTTCTATTAATGACGCACGAACAACCTCTAACAAGTGTTGATTTTTTTGCTCAACGACATCGTTCTGTTGAGGTGTATCAGGACAAGTAGTTTGATGAATAGTTCTGTGTGCTTCCAAATACTTCTGAAGGTCAGAACTCTGGTATTCTCCCCCATTGTCACTGCGAAGAATTTGAACATGTGCATTATATTGAGTGCTAATCATTTTATGAAACTTTTAAAACAACATGTTCACTTCACCTTTGGACGTCATTAAACATAACCGCCAGGTCATCCGGGTACAATCATCAATAAAAGTAACAAACCAACGTGATCCATCCAAAGTAGAGACTTTGGACAAACCCCAAATATCATAATGTATAACCATAAAAGGAATTTGAATTTTATTGAAACTTAAAGGAAACAAGGCACGATCGCTTTTTGCCAATTCACAAACATCACAGCGGAAAGTAGAAATGTCATTTTTTCAAATAGACTAGGAAATAATTTCTTCAAATAACCAAAAGAAGCATGCCTCAAACGTTGATGCCAAAGAAAGATGTCAGATTTCTTCTTCTCCCCCTTAGACCCATCCACAATCAAAGCGTGTTGTAACTTGTCCGAAGTCTTTGACGCTAAGTCCAAGTAATACAACTTCCCTCGTCTAACACCACAACCAATTGTTTCCTGTGTTTGGATGTTCTGAAACACACAACAATTAGGCCAAAAAATTATAACACAAGATAAGGCTGTGGTTTGGTTATTTAGGAAACTGACAAAATATTATAATTTAAGGATGGAACAACCAAAATAGAATCTAAATTTAAAGTATCAGTGAGAGACAAAGAACCTTCCTTAATAATCGGGGTTGTAGTACCATTGGCAATAGATACAAATTTTTGTAAGGATGGATTAAGAGGGGAGACTTGTTTAGAATCAAATGTCATATGATCTGTGGCACCAGAATCAATTATCCATGCACTATTAGAAACAGATGTAGAGATATGTAAAACCTTACCCCCCTTCTTTTGCAGTCGCTACCAATGTTGATGCGTGTTTAGCCTTATCATCATCTAGCATTGTTTCAACAACTGCAACAGTAGATGATGTCTTGGAATTCCTCTTCTGTGGATCACGACTATAATCCCACCATTCTAGATAGCCTATAAGCTCAAAACATTTACTTTTGATATGACCAGTCTAGTTGCAATGAGTGCATTTGTATGTAGACTTGTCAACACTATTGGCAATTTTAGGATGATTAGGCCTCGCTCGTGCTTGTTGCTACGAGTGATATTTAGCTACCATGGCAGAAGCTTCAGAATTGTTAGACTCACTTTTCAGAGTGGTACGTCGTACTCCCTCACGACGAATCAGAGAATAACATTCCTCCAAATTTCGGATTGGTTCTTTGCACAGAATCTCTCCACGAATTTGATCAAAATCATCTTCCAATCCTGCAAGAAATATGTGTACCTTCAATCGTTCAATGGACTTCCGGTATGCTTTAATGTCATCCGGATCTTTCATGACCACTTTATCACGGTGATCTAGCTCTTGAAAAATTTCGGTCAACTCCCCATAATATACAGAGAGTGATTTTCCATTTTGTCTAATAGTGAAGGCCTTCTGATTCAAGGAAAACACCTGTAATTCATCACTTCCATCATAGAAGGCTTTGGACAGGGCACTCCAAATTTCGTGGGCAGTGGGTAGGCATAAATAATGCTTCATAATCTCTAAAGACATGGACATCAATAGCCACCTATTGACTTTTTGATTTTCAGCATACCATTTTTCATATCCATCTTCAGATTCTGTAAATGGATTTGTCTTGCCACCGATGAAGGAGAGTTTTTCCCGCTCAACAATATGCATTTCCATTAACTGGGACCAAATGTCATAGTTGGATTCGGTGAGAATAATTCATGAATTAAAAACACTTTCAGATTTAACAATAATAGGAACTGATTTCGTCCTAGACGATTTATAAAATTTTTTGCACATAGTTATTCTGGGTTTGATTCGATTTTACAGTTTAAAAAAAATTGAAGATGGGCTCTAGTTCACAAAAACTTTAGAAATATACGATCAGACCACAAATATGAGTGGTCAACTCCAAATAAAGCATGTGAAATCAACTATTTTGAGAAACTGAGGCAGCCAAACATTCATTCCTCGTTCCTCTTCTGTTTCTTCACTACAGATTCTGGTATCATAGATCCATCCATGGTTTGCTCCTCAGCGAGTTTCTGCGAGTCTGTTATTGGACTCGTAGCAACAATCGGAGGATCTCTCACCACAAGCAGCAGCGAGCGGCGCAATGCAGCAGTGGTCGTAGCTGATTGGTGGTCGCCAGTCGACTTTCTCAAGAACCTCCTTCACTGAAGTTCTTCAGGGATAAAGAGAAAAGTTTGACAGTGGCTTTAACAATGAAATACCAATGGGATTTAAAACAGATTTTACAATGGTTTGGAACGGTGGTGGCTCTCCACGATCTCAGTTTCAATCGATGATGGCAGGTGACAGCATCAGTCAGTAGTGGATAGGTACAAGAGGCAGATAAGGGAAATTGCAACAACTAAGTAGATCTTCACAAATCCAACAAGTTGCATCGCAAAATCGGTAGCTCACAAATTATCGATCGTCACAGAGAGGAAACTATTGTTGTCTCACTTTGATTGTTCGAGAAAAAAAGAAGATAATATTGATGTTGTTATAGTCTCCCTCGTCGCCTTACAAGTCGAGAAACCCAGCTTACCATTACCGGAATTGATAGAGTAACAATGGGGACTGATCAATTAGTCGTTGAGGTAAAACAAAGAAAGGTAGAAAGGGCTAAAAATAAAAACCCTAGATCTTCTACTCATCTGTGCAACTACGGCGAGAGTGGAGAGGCTCTGATACCAACTTAAAAATAAAGAGGAAAAATTCATATTTTCATTCATGTCATTACATAGGGTATGTACATGATTATATAGTAAGGATTTCCACAAATCACGGGATTGATACGGGATTGACTCCTATAAATCTTGGAATTTGATTCCCACAATCGATCTAAAAATAGAAAGAGAATCCTATAAGAATCAATTACAATAAAAATCTCAACAAGGAAATCCCTCAAACATGTTGGTAGGTTAGTTTGGCAAAGGTGGTTGAAAGGAAACTACGAAGGCTTATTCACATCAACCTCACAAGGCATCTGAACTCATCTATTGAACCTCGAACTCTGGAAACCAAT
Organism: Nyssa sinensis; assembly: GCA_008638375.1. NCBI lineage: Eukaryota > Viridiplantae > Streptophyta > Magnoliopsida > Cornales > Nyssaceae > Nyssa > Nyssa sinensis. The sequence continues at coordinate 3,900,298 of CM018050.1, forward strand.
GCCCTACAACCATATTAAAAATGGGGAAATTATTTAAACTTAAACAATAGCATGATTTAAACAACTGTGTGGCCCTTTATATTTTGTGATTTGAAATTGGCCAGTCTTTTTTTTATATATAGCATGCAGTCTCCATTTACACATTTCATGAAGTTTACATCTCACAGCCCAAATATCCTTGTTGCTTTCAATCACCTCATACTGATTATGACATCTAATTGAAAATTCTTTGACAGCTTACTACAATTTTTTCTTGTCATTAAATTAAAGACCTTTGCTCAACTTATTTGTTATTGGATCCCATATGAAAGGATGGGGCAAATGAGATGAACTGCTCCCACCAACATCATCAGTAAAATTGACATGTGAAAAAAATGGAGAATCAGCCTCATGCAAACGAATACAATGCTCATCGGTTTCATCCATTCCATCCTCATCACCCGATTGAAACATATCATCATCTTCTTCTTCTAACAATGGATTAAAGAGATTACTTCTATCCATGGAATTGTTGTAAATCTCCTTACCCTGAACAATATTTACAATACTCGCAATATTAAAAAAGTGAGACTTCATATGTTCTGTATGACATGTCTCAGCCACCAATATAGGACTGAAACTTTGATGTACCATGGGGACAACTTCACTAATTGGGCAATCACTGTCTTGTGTGAGTAGTCAAGTAAAAGGACTGTGCTCAATCTCCACCGGTTGAGATACAGCACAAGGATGATGCACATCTTCTGTCTTCATATACAAGTCAATGCTATATAATGTCGGATTGCTTAGAACAACTTCAATCATTGAATCCACTGTCTCATTATCAACGACTTCTAATAGAGAGTATTTGTTATGCTCAATTGGAAATCAACAAGTCATCTTTAGGTGGACTTGTGTGATATCCAACTTTATTATAGCATACATTTTCGCCAAAAGTTCATTATAACTTATTCCTTTCCTTAACATAATGTTTCGTTAAGCATTCATATCATACCATATATTATCTTGTTCTCTATAACAAATATTTTCTCCCCAATAATATAGTACAAGTATTGATTTTCCAACCATTTTTAACCTTCAAAAAATAAATACAAGCCATCAAAATTTGGAAATACGTTTTTGAAAACGTCTTTTGAAAAGATGCTTTTGGAAAACTATTAAAAAAAAATTTCAGGTTGCAACATCTAATCTTTGTAACAAAAATAACCTACAACCTGTATTTTCCAAGGATATTGATACGCAAAAAAATACCTCACAACCGATCTTCATAGGACACGTGTCCAAAACTTGACAGCCAAACTGACTTTAGTAAAAGAGTCCATGAGGTATAACGATTTGGCATACCGAGCTCGTTACATACCTCGGTATGCCGACCTTATGATGATAAGATACAAACAAAATAAGGCAAAATATCACGAATAATGATGACAACACTGTCGCCTTCTGACACACGCCACACTCTAGTCCTGTAAAAGACGGAAAGGGCTCCTAGCCCCTTATAATCATCATGGTCGGTGGCAACTATGACACATGTAATCATTATAAGAAGTTCCACCGCTTGACCATTGGTTCTGATATTTCTCGCAACTTATAAATAAGAGGAGAAAGGTATGTTCAAAGAGAGATCTTTTGGGCATAATAAAGAGAATTATATAACCGAGAATATACATTACTATCTTCTCTAACTTAGATATCGGAGTGGTTACCATCGGAGCCCTCCCCGATGGCATTTTAACTCTTTGTTTTTCAGGATCTCAGCCAGGGATGATTCAAGCCTTGACGAAGTCAAAAACTGCAGCATCAGTTTGGCGCCGTCTGTGGGAAACGATTGATAATCATTCCTATTTTGTTTCCTAATTTTCAAACTTTGAGCCTTCGTTATGGCTCCGAATCGCCGTTCCAGACAAATGACTCAGAGCCAGCCATTAGCCGGTGATGAAGAAGGTGAAACTTCCAATCCTGTACAACAACAGCTCGACCAAATTAGAGAGCAGATGCAGAGACAGTCCGATCAAATGCAAGGACAACTTTCGGCAATATCCCAGGTCTTGGCCTCTTTAACCTAGAACTTGCCGGATATCCCTATAGCTCTTCCGCCAGGTATCCCTACCGGAAGAAATCCAATCTCACCCCTAGCTGGCACGAGGCTTTATGACGACGGAGGTCCCAGTTCCCGTCCAATTGATCTCCAAGACGTAGTTCGAATCGGAGAAGAACCTCGCCAATCCCATGTAATGGGACAGCAGGCATCAAATCTTCATCCTACTATGCACCACAGCACAAATAGGGATTTGAGTCCTGTTAATTCAGGGGCCAATCCTGTACGGTCAGGCTCTCGACCTCGGCAGGCGTCAATACCACCCCAAAGAATCTCGGGACATGTTGCACCTAGCCAGGAACATCCATTACACACTGGACATGAGGCTGGCGTGCCCGCACCATAGTACTCTGCCCCATCCAGGATACGTCCAAGGATGGAAGAGGTGGCGGATTTCGTGGGATTGGCAGACCTTGCAAAAGAAGGAGACACTCTCGTTAAACAAGATGAAATAGCCCGGCTGCTCGGTAGGTTCACTACTCCCTTCACAGCAGCCATCCTATTGGAGGAACGTCCTCGAAAATTTATTGTTCCAAAATTTACTCCATATGACGGGTCGGACGATCCTGGAGATCACCTCTCCAACTATCAACATACGATGGCCCTGCATGGTGCCACTGATGCTTTCTTATGCCGCACGTTCGTCACAAGTCTCAAAGGCGCAGCTTTACGATGGTTCCATAACCTCCCTCAAGAGTCAGTTCTGAGCTTTTATGAGCTCAGCAGACTGCTTCCTTGATCAATTTTTAACTCGCCGGAGGCTGAGAAAGGGACCAGAATTTCTTCTAACGATTAAGCAACAAAAGAGGGAATCACTTCGAGACTACATCGCCCTATTCAACTCTGAACTCACCGAAATTACGGACTGCGGTCTGGGTTTTTTGGTGGCAGCACTTCATGCGGGATTATGGTCGGGACGATTTCATGATTCCTTAACCAAGAATCCTCCAGCCGACATGGCGTCACTAATGGAGCGAGCCCGGAAGCATATCAATCTGGAAGACACCAGAGCATCTTTTCGCAAAGCAAGAGAGCAATCGCAGCAGAACGATGCTAGTCAAAAGCAAAGTTCTAGGACTACAAACAAAAGGCAGCGGAGCCCGGATAAAAGAACTACTTCCCGAACTCAGAGCCAACCAGCAAGTGGGAGGCCTCAATCATATGCACCTCTGAATACAACGTTTACACCCTTGAATGCCTCTCTCACACAAGTCTATCATCAAGTTCGAACACGAGAAAATTTGAAGGCTCCAGACCCTTTGTATTGCCATCCAGACTCCCGAGATCGGAGCAAGTATTGTGAGTTCCATAAAGATCACGGGCATACAACGGAGATGTGTAGAAACCTCCAACAGGAGATCGAACAATTGATTCAGAGAGGACGTCTGAAAGAGTTTATTCAGCATGGAGGCTCAACTAATCAGAATCAGAGGCCCCAGCAACCTAGGCAAGACCAACGGCCCCAACAGCCACGACAGGGTCAAGGTCTCGGACCAAATGATCCTCAAACTAACTAACCTCGTCCAAATAATCAGGTTATCCTTGTCCTCCACGCTGATAACTCATTGACCGGTATGTCCAACCGGGCAAAGAAACGTTATGTTCGGGAAGCAAGGGCAGAAACAGACCCTCTTCTTGTATCTACAATTGAGAAAAGGCCTAAACCACTACAGCATATCCAGTTTTCAGAAATGGATCTGGTTGGCATACACTGTCCTCACAGTGATGCACGCATTATCTCCTGCAGAGTGGCAAACTTTGATGTCAAAAGAGTATTGGTCGATACTAGATGTTCCACCAACATCCTCTTTTATGAACCTTTTAAAAATATGCAGCTCGGCACCACCGACCTCAAAGCAACCACCGCCGTAATAGCAGGTTTTGATGGTAACTTGAGCTCGCCATTGGGAGGTATCAAACTGCCGACCACGGTAAGAGAAGGAGAGGATCAAAAAACTCTCATCTCTGAGTATATGATCATCGACTCTTGATCACCTTATAACATCATCATCGGAAGACCATGGCTCCATCAAATGGGAGCAGTTACTTCCACTCTTCACCAATGCCTCAAGTATGTGCATAATGATCGCGTATGTACCATTAGAGGCTCCCAGCTAACATCCCGAGAATGCCATGTCGTTGCGATGAAGGGAAAATATCCCAAATAGCAATTACAAACACCTCGGGATCCCTTTGAAGCACAGGAAGAAAATTCCTTTTGTAAGCAAGCACGTTACACGTCAACAAAACAAACAAGCTCGGTATGCCAAAGTTGAAAAAGATCCAGATTTGAAGAGACTAAGTAAAGCCATCTTATTATGAAGGATGATTGCCTTGGACAAACTTATCGTATAAGCAATCGACACTTCGGTATCCAGGTTAGCCTTATTATTTCAGTTGTTTACGTCAAGTGTTTTAACAACAAAAAGTTATAATCAACAATCTGGGCAACAAATTCATCTTACAAGAAAAACTTCATTAAAAAATAAAATAGTTCTTTACATAAATCTGAGTCTACAAATGAGGTATCAATAAGTCCTAAATTGTTTAAAAAAAAATATATATATATATATATATATAATACAAAAAGACGCTACTTTGGCTTTACTGGGGGGATAACAGAGATAGGCACAGCATCTTTGATCACTTGATCCTGGGCTGGTTGTTCGGATGAGTTCGGTACAGATGACTCAACCATCACCTCTTCCAACTTTGAGATATCCAGAGCTGGGTATAGCTTCTGAATCTTCTTTCTGCAGAGAAGATAGCCAGAATCCATGAGTTCTCTTCCCATGGAGTGCACCAGATCCATCATCCCCGCCTTAGTAGCTACCTTTGCTTCTTCAATCTTCTTAACCTCGGCAGCCTCGGCTTCCTTAAACTTTTTCTTTAGTTCGTCCAAATTCTGACGATACTTGTCCCTTTGACCAAGCATGGCATCTCTAGTCTGAGATACCTCTATATGCTTGACCTTAAGGGCCTCATGTTGAGTCTCCAAAGCTTTAACTTTACTTTGGGATGCCGCTAGCTCTGAGTGTGCTACTGTTAGATCGGCACGAGCTGCCTTGATGTCTGAATGAGCCACGTTTAGCTCCAAGTGAGTCTTTATTAATTCTACTTGAAGATTACTCAGCTTCTCAGCCTGATCAAAGCGGTCCATAAGGATCCCCATAGCTCAGAGGCCCTATACACAAAGAATAAACCGAAGTAAATATGATGATGAGAAAATATATCTATACATTGTAAACAGTAGAAAACTTACCCTTGCATGGGCGGTCATCATGTCACCAATAACCTGCCTTGAACTCTGGCCTTGGAAGCCAGGAGGAAGTCCCGCCTTGAGGGCTAACTTCATAGCCTCAATGCCCGAGGGTGCATCGGACGGGTTTATTAAAGTTGGGTTTGGACCCTCCTGAGAAGCCGTCTGGGCCGAGGGATCGGAGGACTGGTTCGCTAGAGGAGCCCCCACATCAGCAGACAGCGGAACATTGGCATACGGTACCTCGGTTGTCCCCTGTGCCTGCATTTCAGAAGCTCCACGCGCAGCTCTGGAGATCATCGGCCTTTTCTTCTGAGCCGATAGAGGAACGGTAGAGGAAGATGGAACTTCAGTAGGATTTGGAACTTCGGTAGGCTTCAGCACAGCTGAAGAGGCTGTTCCCCCGGCTTTGGCCTTGACTAGGGGAACATATCCGACAATTATGGATTTCTTCACCGATGATGCGTCTTCCTTCGTTAAACCAGCAGCCATTAGGTTCCCCGCAAATAAGATGCTCGAATGAGGTCGAAGGACAGGTTGTAGAAGTCGACGATATCTCTCTTCGACCTCAGGAGTAAAATCCGCTTTCTTCCACTTTCTTGGATCTGCAAAAATAGAAAATAACAAATATTTAATCAGTAAACAAGCAGAGTATGCGAAAAACCTTACACTTACCTCAGATCTGAATGCTTACCCTTCGGACCGGTATGTCGAGGAAAAATACTCATATGATTCTTATAATCTTCTCGTTCCCAGCCACCCCCCACAAAGAATTACCATTTCTTCCATGTCTTATTGGAAGATGGTACCGATGTTAGAGGTCTATACCTCTGATCAAAACATATGTAAAAGAGCTTCTCTTGATTGAGATACTTCATCTCTATCCTAATACGGATGAGATCCAGATCTAGTTGGACCCCATTCAAATGACCTAAAACTATGATGGCCAACAGTTGTCTCCAACTATTTACATTCAACTCGGCCGGAAAAATGTTGAACCATGTGAAAATTCGATGAAAATAGGATAGAAAGGGAACCTAACACCTAAATCAAACCATTCCAAGTAAGCACAGATTTCACCCCTTCTAATATCAGAGGGGCGCTCTAAAGGTTTAGGAACCCTACAAGACACATTTTTTGGAAACTTGAATTGTGTCCTAATTGCCCTTAACATCTCATTCGTCATAGCACTATCTCCTTCTTCTCTCTGAGACGTACTAACCTCCTTGTCGCTAGGCCCCGAAACAGATCCAAACGAAGAAGAAGAGGACGAAGAAGAAGAATCGTCCCCACTAGTTGTATCTAAGTCAACCCTAACTTCCTCCCTGTCGGAATTCGACATGGCTGACAGTAGGGTTCAACAGAAATACAAAAGGAACAACAAAAGGGGACGAAGAAGGAAGAAGAACGAAGAAATGCAAAAGAAATCAGAAATTACCAGGAATGGATGATGAAGTTCAGAAAATAGCGGTCGAAATCCTTCAAACAATGATCGCCCAAAATCGTATTTCTTGTCAAGAGAAGCACTTGTACGTAAAGAATGGGAAGTATTTGGAATAAACAAAATTTATTTTGAAAAAGCTTCCCCCACCATTATTCATGAACAAATCGGCATTCATTGCCTTGATAGAAAGAACGACCGCATTTAAGTTTTCTCGAGAAATCTCAAAACGGCTGCTGCAATCATGACCTCGATCACCCAAACGCCATACATACGCGTGGTAAGGAAAACGACAGCTGTCACTTCTTTTTGAAATAAAGAGATTACGCGGGCCATTAATGAACGCGTGATCCTGAAAACAAACCCTAAACCTAAGTTCTGAACACGTGTTCAAAACTCAGGCTCGGGGGGGAGTAGCTGATACGCCAAAAAATACCTCACAATCGATCTTCATAGGACACGTGTCCAAAACTTGACAGCCAAACTGACTTCAGTAAAAGAGTCCATGAGGTATAACGATTTGGCATATCGAGCTCGTTACATACCTCGGTATGCCGACCTTATGATAACAAGATACAAACAAAATAAGGCAAAATATCACGAATAATGATGACAACACTGTCGCCTTCTGACACACGCCACACTCTAGTCCTGTAAAAGACGGAAAGGGATCCTAGCCCCTTATAATCATCATGGTCGGTGGCAACTATGACACATGTAATCATTATAAGAAGTTCCACCGCTTGACCGTTGGTTCTGATATTTCTTGCAACTTATAAATAAGAGGAGAAAGGTATGTTCAAAGAGAGATCTTTTGGGCATAATAAAGAGAATTATATAACCGAGAATATACATTACTATCTTCTCTAACTTAGCCATCGGAGTGGCTACCACCGGAGCCCTCCCCGATGGCATTTTAACTCTTTGTTTTTCAGGATCTCAGCCAAGGACGATTCAAGCCTTGACGAAGTCAAAAACTGCAGCATCAGATATCAAAAGAAGAATATCCTTTAAAATTGTTTAAAAATTATATTAAGTAAAACCACTCTATTGTTTAAAAATGAAGTTTAAAAATAAAGTGAAAAGGGAAAACCTTTCCTAAATGCACAGACATAAACTAAGGAAGAATTTTATAATGTGAAAAAGGCAATATAAAAAAAAAACTAATATGCTTCTAACAATTAGAAACAACATGCTTCAGAAAAGTTCAATACGAGATTAAATCAACAAATGAGTGAGAATAGGAAGCCTATTAGTGTATTATAAAAAAAAACTTCAGATAAAGTAAAGAATTTCATATATTTCTCAACAAAAAAAAAAAAAAAACACTAAAATGCAATTTCACTATCATTAAGCAAAAAGTAAAGAACTATAAGTGAGAATATCTCAAAAATAATGGGTCTTGTTTTATCTCAAATTTTTGTCAACAGTTTTTTCAACTTCACTTTTATTTCAATAATAGAACCCTTGTATGAATTATGCACCTTGAGATCTACCAAAGGCCTTACAATGACGATTGGAAAATTAGAGCAAACATGATTGAAAATTTTTTTTGGTAAAACAGAATTTTTCTAAAATGAGAAATCTGTAATTTTATTTTGATAAACACAAAATTTATTTAATCATAACAAATTCTCAAGGCAAAGAGGAAAATCTTGCCTAATGTGGAATACTTGTAGTCTTGTATTATACGTGAATGTTGCAAGTTGGATAATGTTAGCAGGCATGCTGGATAATGTTGGCATGTGCTTCTAGAGACTTTAAAATCTCATGAATCAAAACCTTGTAGGACAATGAGATGTAATGTTTGAGAAAAACAGAATTTTGAAAGCTTAAATAATTGAATTTGGCCAAAAAAAGGGTTGGGCTCATGCCTATGCAGTGAGTCTTAATCAAAACAATTATACTCATTCTTTGGCTGTGAGTCTAATCTCATAAGCGTTTGAAAGAAAAAAAAAGTTTATAATTAGAGGGTTGTATAATTATTCTGTGGTTTCACCGAGTACAAAAAAAAAAAAAAAGGGAAAAAGGCCCTAATATTTCGATACAAAAACCCTAATTTTATTCCTATAGAGAGAAAAAGCCCTATCTTTTAATGAGGAAATCAAGAAAAGGAAACCCTATTGTACCTCAATCAAGCCAATCAGCTGCTACAACAGTTATGAGAGAGTGGCCCCGGCCGTGATGGTTCTTGATAGAATGTTGGTACGAGAAATTGAGCTCTAGTCAAGCTCGACTAAGCCTTCAAATAAATCTGACAAACTTATAGAAAACTTACCCAACGAATTTTTAAGAATTTCAGTTACACTGAAATAAAACTAGCTCTATTTTTTTTTTGGAGAGAAAAGTCTTAACTTCACATATCAAGATATTACGTGGGATAAAGGAGCTGGTGCAGAGGTGTTCAGGGAGACGAATGCTTACGCTTCAGCCGAGATATAGCAGAGATAGCTGGACAAAGACCACAACCATGAAATCTGGTTTGAAAGCATAAATGAATATTTGCGTGACTCACACACACACACACACACACAACAATGGGGTCCCAAAAAAAATTCAGCACTCCAAGTGACAAAAATGCTCTCTATAACCAATTAATACTACAATGTGCAAATTTGTCTTTATCTATTAAATCATAAATGATGTTACCCTGCATCATTATTTCATATCAGTATAATTTGGTAGGCAAACAAGACATTTGAAATTCAAATTTGAGAAAAATAAAATTATTATTCACTAAAAACTAGTGCCACATCTTTTATTACTAGTTTGGAAGCACGTGGATTGCATGTGAAAAGTGTATTCATATTTATATATATATATATATATATATATTTGTATTATAAAATGTATTATCACATAATAACCTTAACTCATTCTCTCTGTCTCCACCAAAACTAAATAGTAACAAATACCAAAGAAATATGATTGATTGGGAAAAAAACACATGGACTTAACTTGATGCACATATTCGACAAGTAATGAGATTATGCTTTCAATAGTACAAAAATGTTTTTACTTATAAAAAAAAATTTAGTACAAAAAGGTTATATTGCCAAAAAATAAAAAATTAATCTAGAGGAAAGAGGTTGCAAGTTGAAATCCTATCATTATTCTTACTTTTAAATATAATTATTTTCCTACCTCCATTAAAGTTGATGATTTGGATATGTAATATAATTATTTTTATTTAGGACTCTTTAACTATTTGATTTCACTTTCTTTCCCCTTTTTTTTCCTTTAATTTTTATATTTTTCTTTTTGTACACGTTTATTTTTTAGGATTCTAAAGCCCATCTTAATAGATTGGATTTAAATGGATGAAAGGAAATAGAATTATGAAAATTAAACCAAGAGCAAAGAGCCCTATAAGAATTATGGCAAAAAATGACCCGAAATAAATGTTTCTATACAGTATCTAGGACCTCTTTATTAGTGTGCTTTTAAAAAACTGATCTTTCTCTATTAACTGTTTACTTTTTTTCACACTTCTTATTTACACAGTTATATTATTACTTAATTAAAAAGGTTTCTATTAAAACTAAAGGTTCGTTGTTTATTATGATTAATTATTTTCAATTACTAATAAAATTAAATTAAAGAGCCATACGAGAATTATGCAACGGAATTCTAAAACAATACAAAGTGTAAAAAAAAAAATATATATATATATATATCTAATTTTAGAGGGTATTTTTGTCAAGTCAAAAGTGTCAAACAAAAACAACTCTCATACTTTTATAAATAATATAAATATAGATATAGATTATTATTATCAAAGTCTTTATAAAAAATAAAAAATAAAAATTTAAAGGACTACATTTTCAGTAAGGTATAATAATTGATAGTCAATTGTAGAGAAACTGTTATAGATTCTTTCATAAACATATAAACATACATTTCAAAAGGAAAAATTGATATTTTCTACAAAATTCACAAGGTTTCCAAGAAAACAGATACTGGCAGGCAAAAATTGGGAAAGAGCTCCATACAGCCAAAACCACAAGGGAACGCATCCTCCTCATCTCATTCAACTAGAGTTCATCAAGCTGCAACAGTTCACATGGATGATGAACAAGCCCCATGTAAAATCAAAAACACCACCTCTGCCCAATAAAGACAATACTGCACATCAGAAAAACCATACCAGCAAACTCAATAATTTAGCAGGGAGTATTTCACTCTCAACATAATTTTCCCTTTCTCAACACCAAGTTTTCCACCAGTAACCAACCAATGACCAGGAGGATCTTGTGGGCCCTTGCTCATATCGGACATATCAACAAACTTCACCAGCTTGTTGCCTGCTGCAATGTGTTCCCTTGATCCCGAGCTTGAGTCCCCCATATTGTTTCCATTAGAGACCAGCTTGTTCAACTTGTCAGCTGGGGAATGGTCCCACAACGATCTTCGTATTGTGCAGCCTGGTAGCCTAGAATACAGAAGCTTCATATATAAGACATTTCTAGACCCAAAATCCCACACCCCAAGCTGAGCTCCAGTGACTATGTATACGCCAGAGAGGTCACCTATGAAGGTTTCGAAGCTCTCAATTGGTGCAGTACTCACATATGAGAAGTTCTTCCATTTCACTGGCTCAAACCATCGGCTATCTTGCTCTTCGGGACCCTGCCACTTGGGAGCTCCAATAGCCACATGAGTATCCCAGTATGGTTGGAGGATCTTAGGAAGGGTTGCCAAGTGTTGAATATGAATACTTAGCCGATTCTGCTTAGCACCTTCTAGACATAATTGCAAGCCAGTCACAGGCCTACGTCCAACTGATATCTGCATTCAAGTTAAGCCGAGATAAATCAAAAGGAATTAGAAGGTTATAAATTACGTACCCTAGTATGGTTTCTTTAAATACGCAATGCCAACTCAAGCTCAGAAACAGAACCATGAGCCCACTTCAAGATAATAACTTACCAACCATACCCTTTTGGGTTTCCCAAAGATTTAATTGCCTAACCACAACAAGAATGTAAAGATGGATGATCAGCATTGTCTGATCAGGTTTCTTTTAGCCAATCAAATCAAGTTGGTGGTGGTGCTAATGATAATGATTAACCATAGTCATAATAACAGACATGATGTCTTCTGTTCTTTCTTAAAATGGTCATACATAATCAAATGTTGAGGAAAACAGATCAACTTATGTAAAAGCTACACCATCCATTCTATTCAAATACTACATCAAACAAAACATAGATTCTGTCTAACAAGTATACCATTCCACCTATTTGCTGAGCATCTGAGTATTGTAATAAAGAGCAGAAAGCCCTAACCACATGTATTCGGGTGTATGACTCAGTAAGTTGGATTTTAAAATAAAATTATGCCAGCGTAAATAAGCATGGAATCCATCTTTCACACGCATAAGTTCAGGACAGAATAGCTATAAGTTCATGTGCAGCCAGCTGGGGACACAAAAACGTACTTGTTCTTGGCTGATGTAAAGCTTTTGCCCCATCATGCTGAACTGCAAAGATGGGCAAACAGGTTCCTTCCGCTGGGGGCCGGGAAGCTTGTTCTGTACAGGGGCCCATATCCGAGGGATCTGAAACTCTAGGAAATATCGCAGCTCTTCAATCTGAGGCTTGTCTGCGCACAATTATCCAAAACAATTTTCAAGATAGCAATTACGAAAAAACCAGATTGTTATCATTGTTTTTGTTGTTTATATTGCAGGAAAATGGAAAGCACATTAAGGCTTTCCAACTTGTTGAAGTTTAAGACGTCTTACATTCAAGATAAAGACCTATAGCACGAGCCAAATGCTCCTTTCCAGTTACACCTTCAAGAAGAAGTGTGATGGGAAAAAATGACATCTCAATGACATCTGGAGAGGACCGAACAGTTCTTGCCCACTGAGTGTGGCTTTGTTCCAGATCATCTCCTCCCCTCCGTCGGAAAATGACTGTAACATCCTGCATCAGAAATAATTCAAGAAAATTCTGAGTTGTCTGTAAAACAAAAGTCCTGACAGTGAACAAAGTTTGTTCTATACCGCTCATACAAATACCACCATCCAACCTCCAAAGACATAATGCCACATGCATCAAAATTTATAATGAATATAGAATAAACATGCTTTACTTCTATTGAGACACCGGTCTAACATCTATGCAATATATACAATAGCCAATTATGCAATATATAAAAGTGAAGCTGGAAAAGGGTGTTTGAGCGACATCATTACTCTGTAATTGTAAGTAGTGGAAAAATCAGTAGACAAGAGTATATAACACCCAGAAAAGGGAAGAAAATAACACTAATGAGGCTCCACTGAAATCAATTCCTCATCTGGAAATTTAGTGATTTGAGAAACATTAGGCTTCAAAACTATGATTATCAATAAAATTTAATAATGATTTTAGCTAGCATGTCATTATCCAAGAGTTTATTAAAAATAAATTATCACTGTTCACTGCATTTATACAATCAATAACCTCTTCTTCTCATCATTGAATATTCTCCCAATGCATTTAGCAAGATGGAGACTTGTTGATCCAACCCATTGTTCAAATTCGTCATACTAGTCACTAACTCAAGGGGGAAGAAAAAAGGAAAGGGGAAGAGGGGGATGGGGCGGGGGGGCACTCAAGATGACTTGGTCATACTGTTGTGGATTAGAATAGGGTTATACACTGCTATGATCTTCTTTAAATTGACTAGCGAGACAACATTTTCTTGCCCAAAGTCACAGCGTATCAAGAGACAAATCACTTGATGTTGCACAAGATGGAGACCCCTAATGCAAAATGTCTCAAAAAACAGCCAAAGAGGTTGTCATCTCACTAAATGTCTGTACCATGTCTCAATCTATCTCAAAAGGCTTCAAGACCAAGGAAGTCTCAAACAATACATCTCAGTGTTGGCCAAGACTTCGAACCATGACCCAGCACCAAATTAACTTATGATGCATCAAATAAGGATAGTCTTGTAAGCCTAGTCATAAAATATTTTCCAAATTCTACCAAAAAAAACCATTTAAAAGAATACTCTTCAAATGATTGAAGTGATTACTTGTATGCAGAGTCCTTGAGAATTTCAGTCAAATTTAGGAATTTTTGAGCGGCAACTCTTTTACAAAGAACGAAGCTAAATCACTCTTAATCATAATGAAAGTCTACCTTATTAACAATAATAGCTTCTCAGCATATAATTCCTTTAATATTAACAAGAAAAAAATTAAGAGAGAACTTTAAAAAAAATTAATAGAAAAATGCAAAAGGAGCAAGCTGAAGGGAGTGGAGAGAGATAGTCACAGACTGTTTTAAAAGGCACTGTTGATGCTTGCCTTGAAACTTTGAAAGAATATCGATGATCCTGAGAAGTATATGCTTCAAACTCAAAGGCATTCAAAAATGATGCTTCAAAAGTTTTTTTTTTTTAAAGTACTTCCAAACTTATTAATTTTTTCCTTTAATAAGTTAAGTAATATCAATAGAACCCCTCGATTGAGAGGAATTTAAAAACAAAAATGATGCTTGACCGCGTTCATGAAGTCTTAAAACCCAAACACTTAATTGAAATGGGTTTTTATATAAATGGGTTAATGCTCTCATATGACTTCCATATGATACTAAATTTTTTTTCTTCCCCAACAAGCACAAGAACGAGGGAAGGTGAAAAGAGAAAAAAAAGTGTTGTACCTTCTATTTTTTCGGTATAGAAAGACTTTCAATAAGTATTTTTTTAAAGAAGATTAGAAAAAATATCTAACCATCCCTCATAATTTTGAAATTATAATGATTGTTGAAGTTTCAAAATACTAGAACTTCCTCTTTTTCAACTAATAATAATATTGATTTCTATTTTTTAATAAAAAATTTAAGTCCCAAAAGCTTACACTTCAACGCCTTGAGGCTTATGCTTCACCTTACAAAGGGTCAAACGCCTTGCCTTGCAGTTTCACTTTTTGAAACATTGATTACAAATATGTTAACCAAAATATTCTTTTGAATGAGACTAAAAGACAATTAAATGGTTAAGCATCAGTTAGTGTTGATGATTGGTTTCTCAAAGAGCCATGTCAGATGCTATGTGTCATAATAAAAGGGACCACAGCAAAGCAAACACGTGGCTTAGGTAAGGCAAGCATCTCCTGTGGCAAAGACACATCCCCTGGATTCAGAGGCTAGGGCTAATTAGTCATGAATCAGAGCCAAGTAGCAAATAGATATCATTCATTTGCAATCTGATGCTTGACATGTAGAAGAAGAGGCAGGGACTGGGAACCAATGCATGTGTGGCCCAGTGCTGATGGTGATGACATAGAAGTTTTCTTGGGATTTTTGGAAGGTTCTTGGTCTAGTGGCAAGAATGGGGGGGCTAGGCAAGACGATTTCCCTCAAAGCGTGGTCCGCATGGAGCTGTGCATTAATGGGCTAAGGTTGGACTAACCATTACTTATTTGATCTCTTAAAGTACAGTCAAAACCATAAGTAAGGATAGCAACGGAACAGATCAGGGGCAGGGGACACCTTCCCCAACCCCACCCCATAAAAAAATAATAAAAATAAAATTTTCCCTGTAAACCTGTTTAAACCTTGTAATGGAATGGGACAAGTCACCATGGGGGTGCTCATTTAATATTGATTTTTATTTTGCTTATTAAATTAATTGTAAGATATTACACGTGTCAAAATAAGAAATATGGATATCAATAGAGAATTAGAATGATACAATTTTATTTTACAAATGTATAACTCTATCAAGTTTGTTAGGGTATGACGAATTTCTAACAAATCAAATTAAATTCTCATCCCTTCTATAACCAAAACTATTGGGTCTAGCAATTCTATAGAGCCCATGGAGCTGAAGGATCAGGGGATGTAGTGTGCTTAGACCCAAGCTACTACATTCATCATCTACCTCTCTATTCAAGCTGGCCCACTCCCGTCTGAATTGGATTCATCCAATAGTCCCCTCGATACATGCTCATCTCCTCTTGCAAAGAAACCCTTCCATCAATATTTAGCATTAAGAACCTGATATACAATGTTGGCCCATTCTCTAATAGCTTAAGCTTTTAGAGCAACCGGTGATCTAACATGGTATCAGAGCCTTAGTTATAAGAGGTTTTGGGTTCAAGTCTCTCCATTTGCATTTATTCTCCCGTTGTATTTGTTTGTGCAAAGTTGCACTATGTTTTGCGTTTGTTTATAGTCTGTTTGCTTTTTTGCCTCTCCGCGTGCGAGTCTGAGGTCGCATGCAAAAGGAGAGTGTTAAGAGTTTGATATACATTATTGACTCATTTTCTTATGGCTTAAGCTTTTGGACCAACCAGTGATCTAACATAATATCAGAGCCTTGATTATGACTTATAAGAGGTCTTAGGTTTAAGTCTCTCCATTTACATTTATTCTCCCGTTGTTTTTTGTTTGTGCAAAGTTGCACTATGTTTTGTGTGTTTGTGGTCTGTTTGCTTGTTTGCCTCTCCACATGCAAGTCCTAAGTTGCACATGAGAGGGGGAGTGTTAAGAGCTTGATATACATTATTGGCCCAAGATTTTGGAGCAACGGGTGATCTAACATTTAGAAAGTCAAATTTAGGATTCTATAAGTAGACAACTCTTTTATTTATTTATTTTTTTTATTTTTTTTATAATCGTGGATTTACAATCCCTGCCGCAGAGCGAGCTAAGTTGACCGACTAGTCCCACGGAACGGTGCATACTCCCACTACACACTAGGTAAAGCGGACATTTGGTGTTAGGCCTTGGAGTGGCCCCAAGGGAAGTTTTTTTTTTGAGCCTATGGAGCATCGAATCCAAGACCAATGGGGGATTACTCCCATCTATCTTGCGGCCGGCTACCACTTGGCCACCCCCCTTGGGGTTACAACTCTTTTATAAAGAAAATAAATGAATCTTATGAGGTATAATCACTCTTGATCATAATAAAATGAAAGTCTGACCTATGAACAACGGCATTTCCCAGAATATAGTCTTTCTAACATTAACTTGGCCACCCCCCTTGGGGTTACAACTCTTTAATAAAGAAAATAAATGAATATTATGAGCTATAATCACTCTTGATCATAATAAAATGAAAGTCTAACCTATGAACAACAGCATTTCCCAGAATATAGTCTTTCTAACAATAACTTGGGGGGAAATAAAGGAGAGGCCTGCAAAAGACAAACTAAGAGAGTAGTGAAAGAAAAACAGTATCTTAAGGTACACAAGGGGGAGAGAGAGAGAGAGAGCCACACAGTTGTTGGTCTAAAACACTACTTTGAATGAAAGTAAATATAGAGCCAACTGCAGGTGATACAACATTAATTTGACGCGAACGAAAACATAAAAGGATGGATACAACCAACGTCAATATCCACAACGGAAACAATCAAACCAACGAAGAACAATCAACCCAAAAAAAAAGAATAAATTCTCTAAAATTTGATATTATATTATTATTGATAAAAAAAAACTTAATAATAAAGACCATATTAATGCAGTTAGAAAATTTCTAATTTGAATAGGAAACCACTACTCCTGTACTAATCGACACTAGAAAAAATAGATATTTTATCTAAAATAACTATTAGAGAACGTAATAATAAAGTTACACCCTCTCTAACAGCTTCAGCTTTTAGATGAGTTGGTGATTTAATACGATATCAGAGCAGGCAAAAGATCCTGAGTTCAAATTTCACCGTCACCCTGATAATATGAATTGAAATATGTAGATTCTGACTGGCCTCACGTGAGGAGGCATGTGAGAGAATATAATAATAAAGTTACACCCTCTCTAACAGCTGTTAGAGAGGGTGTAACTAAAGAATCTTACAATAACTGTGAAACATGTATCCATGTTTTTAGTTGGTACCATATCTGTCCTAAATCATAGTTAGAGCCCCCCGCTTGAAAAGAACTCGAACTTGAGTTAACTGAATGCACTCAACCTTGAAATCGTCCATAACTTATCAATAATGATTGAATCTTTCCAAGAACAATTGAAAACTCAAAGATTTCTCCTTTTGCATCATCTATGAAGTCTGTAATGTTAGGCTCTTAGTTTAGAGTCAATAATGATCCCATAACGAAACAAGAAAAATAATCTTTCTTAATTCACTACAATTTCAATTTTCTCATAATCAAAATCATCTTGTGGTGCTTCAGATTCATTCTCAACGGTAATGTTGACTACTTTCATGAGAATCTTTTGCTTCTTTACAATAGTAATTAAATTACTATTATCTTTCTTTTCCACAATAGAGATTGTTGAATCCATTGGTGCTACTAGATCCACACTTTGATAAATTGGCTTTAAATTATTTTCTTCTTCTTTCTGCACAATAGGTGTTTCAACAACTATTTCAGCAACATCAATACAAATATGTTCCACTCTATTTTCTTTTGACTCCTTGTGATTGTCTTCAAGGGATGGAATAACTTGATCTGCGCTTTCTATGATAAGAGATTCCTCTGTAAGGATGTGCATGTCCTTCAACGGTTCAATATATGCAACTTTATCCATCAAAATCACTTTCTTAATTTCATTTTCTCTTTTGCCATTCCTTGGTGCTAGGAATAGGTTTTGGAGTTTCTCTTTCTTCTTAACAATATATTCTAGCACTCTAACATAATCCCTAGTTGGTATACATTTATTTTCTAAAACTTGCAAATAATTTTTTGACAAAAATATATCCATCAACAACCTCATCATTCTTGGCCATGAACGAATGTATTTTTTACCTTGTAGTTGTTTGTGCATCTGTAAATCAAACCATCACCTTTTCAATAATCTAATAAATTTGTCTTTTACCCAAAAATATTCTTTTTTTCTTCTAAAAGTCCCCTATCATCAAAACAACCATTCAAATCATATACTCAATCATGAAAGTCTTCAAAATAATTTTCAAAATAAAAATTATCATCAAAATCAAGAAGTCTTTCGTAATTGCGTAAGGCTATTCGAAAAAAAACATGTCCACGCATAGGTTGACTGCGACCTCCATCAACAGTGCAATACCTATTATTTTCACAATTCTCTTCTATTCGAGACTCCAAACAAGTAACAGAATGTCTCCTACGAATGTCGTCGTAAGGAGTTCTAATGTTGTCTCCACCAATTGTCATCCAGTCAAGTGAATACTCTCTCTGATACCAACTGACGCAACACGAAAACATGAAAGAATGAATACGACCAACGTCAATATCCACAATGGTGAACAATCAACCCAAAAGAGAGAATAAATTCTCTAAAATTCAAAATTATATTATTATTAATTAAAAAATTGAATAATAAAGACCTATTACATCACATTAATACAATTAGAAAACTTCTGCTTTTAATAGGAAACCACCACTACTATTATACTTATCCTAATAAGACTAGGAAAATAGATATTTTATTTAAATTAACCAATTTGAGATAAGCTCAAATTTGGAAACTAAAAAATCCTACAATAACTGTGAAACATGTATCCATGTGTTTAGCACGTACCATATTTGTCCTACTTCATAATTAGAGCCCATTGTACGTGAATAAAACATTGGAGTTAAGTACAAATAGAGTGTTTTGCAAAGTTAATAGACGCTTGAGGTGCACCAGTCTCTTCGAGTCTAAGTGCAAGGTGCAAGGTGCAACATAAGGAAAGCATGAGCAAATAAGGCATGTGTGATAGAAATGCATATCACATACATATAATTGAAACAATTGAAGATACATAATACAAACAAGTCAAAATTATTTGTTTAAAAAAAGGGAGAATTTTTTAGAATATCAATTCAAAAGTTTAGGTAGAAGTGTAAAGTGGGTCGGGCCCATCATGCATAGAGCAGGCCCGACACATGGGCCAGGCCTAGAATGGCACGAGCCTGCAGGTCATGCTGAGCCTGCCCTTCGCAGCCAATGGGCCCAGCACGGCCCAGTGGGCTGTTTGGCACGACCAGTAAGCACAGCCAGCCTAGCCCACTTGTTGAGATTCCCTTTCGATTTTAAATGTTACAAACTACCGTTTTGCCCCTTTAACAACCATATTAACGGCTAGTTTAAGGGGCATTATTGGAAATTTCAATTGTAATGCTATTTTTGCCCCTTTAACAGCCATATTAACGGCTAATTTGAGGGGCATTCTAGAAAAATTGATGAAATTAACCATTTTACCCCTTCTAACAACTATATAATGGCTAGCTAAGAAGCACGGACACTCTATTTTGGTTCACGTGTCCGTGTCGGACACATGTCGGACACCGACACTCTCGGACACTTCCCGGACACGTGTCTGGACACTTGAATCATGAATGTTGATGATTAAATGAAGAAATTCTTTAATTTTTATTTAATGGCTTTATTGTTTTAATATCTTAATAATATTTTTTAAATTTGTATATTTTTATGCCACGTTTGATTGAAATAACATTAGGTTTTTATTATATGGTCATATAAAAAATTTATATATATTCAACGTGTCTCTAACATGTCCGTATCCTACTTTTTTGAGAAATAACGTATCTGCGTGTCTGTGTCGTGTCGTATCCGTGTCCCGTGTCCGTATCCGTATCCGTGCTTCTTAGATGGCTAGTTTTAAGAGTCAAATTCGAATTTCACTTACCAATTTTTTCTATATATAACTTGCACCCCATTTCATTTTTCCTCACCAATTCAGGCACATTCACTCTACCCTACAATTCTCTCTACAAGCTCTCTCATATAATTTTAGCTCTCTTTATATTTTTCAAGTAGATAACAAAATAAAAATTGTTTTTGTTAAAGATTGAAGTGTGATAAAGTCTACTACAATTGCAAGTTCGCAAATTGGAAGAAGCCTAATCACATTCAATATTTCAACATTATGGTATAATTTTTTTATTATTATTATTGTTTAATATAATAATATTTATTATTATGTACTAATTAGTTACTATAAACTTATAATCTTATGTTTTAATTATACTAATTAATATTGTTGTTATTATTATTAGTAGTGTTATTATTTAGTAACTGTTCTTATTAATTCTAATTGTTTGTATCTTTTTAAATTGTAATTCTAATTGTTAATTTTTTTTATTTCTTTGAAAATGGACCCTAGAAATATTGACATAAACAACTTTAACTCCGGTAAATATGATGAATTTGATGAAGATTCTAACCAACCTTCTACCGTCCCTACTACAAAAGAGAAGCTGCACATCAAATGTGGGGAATCATTTAGCATAAAAGACTAAGAAATGCTAGTGGGCCAATGGAACCTAAGACTATTTGTAATTATTGCAAAAATACTTATATCTGCGAAAGCAATTGTGGCATAGGCCACCTTGTACAACATTCTACAAAATTCCTAAAAACCATGGCGACGGTAATGATCCGACTGAGTCAAGGTAGTAGTAGTAGTGGTGGTGGATGGAGAACTTTTATTGATGAGTAGCCTATACTTCAAGGGGAGGATCCACATTGTCAAAATTTTATGAGATAATGTACAACCTTGCTATTCCAGTGTTGCTAAAAACCTAAGAAGCACGGAAATGGAGGGACACAAACACGCTAACATTGAATTTTTTTAAATAGTAGTACACGAATATGTTGAGGACACGATTAATAATATATAGTTATTTTTATATATATGATCATATAATCTAATTCTAGCATTATTTCAATCAATTTTAAGACTATTTATCAAAAATTAATATTAATAGTAAAGACCTACATTATAATAGGTTACATTAAGTTGATTTACTAAAAATTAATATAATTTTTTTTAACTAATTTAGTAATATAAAACAAGTATATTAGTGAATTACACAAATTAAAAAAAATTAAACAAATAAATTATTATTATTATTTGATCTAAGAAATAATAAAGATCAAAGTGGTACCAAGCAAGCAAGAAAGTATTTATTATTTTTCGACTGTTTTTTTAATAATAAAAATTAAAACAAAAGGTAATACAAATTAAACTAATTAACATAATTTAATAAATACAATTAAAGAAGGGGTTTAAATCAATTTTAATAGATAGATTAAAAGAAAAGAGTCTAATAAAACTAAAAGGGACACATCATAGGGGAATAAAAGGGGAGGGGACCACATCTTCAAAGTGGGGAGGTGGGAGAACAGTTGCGAACCACAGGGGGGAAAAGGAGTCGAGATCAAAGAGAGAGAGAGGAGAAGAAGAGGAGGTAGAGTCGGGAACCACACGAGACAGAGAGGGATCGAAGAGACAGACAGAGAGAAGTACCCATGTGTTGTCGTCATCTTCAGGTAGGTGACAACCTTTTTTCTGTTCACTTTCTTTGCCTTTAGATCTCATGATCTCCATTCTTTTATTAATTTTTTTTAAACACTAGTCTTTTCCGTGTTCGACGGTGTCCCTAGTGTGTCGGGAGCATGTTTGAAAAATTGAAAAACAAAGAAAAAACTTGGATACTCAATTTTAACGTGTCGGACATGTGTCCATGTCGCAGACTAGTCGGACACCGACACTCTGGCCTCAAGAACATGTTGGTGCTTCTTAACTAAAAACACAAGAATAAGCGATGCCATAAAAAGATTTAATGATTTAAAAAAGAATTTAGTTTCTGAATTTTCTAGTTTTTAATGCTTCTATTTCTTGCACTTCTAATATGCGGTCCGGTATAAATCAATTATATTTGTGGTAACACACATTATATTGATAATAATTGGAATTTACATAAAAAAAAAATATTACTTTCCATCCCATAGAGCCACCTCACAAAGCTACTAATATATTTAATTCTATTATTATTGTATTCAAAGAACATGAAGTGCAAGATAAAATTTTTAGTATTACTTTTGATAATGTCATTACAAATACTACTTCTATTGATATGTTCAAACGTGTTTCGTGTCCACCATTTGGTGGTACTTTTTCTAACAGTAGTTGTGTATGCCATATAATTAATTTAATGGTTCAAGATGGTTTAAAATTAATTCAGACTCAAATGTAGAATGTATGGATTAAAAACTAGAAAATTAAAATTTGGCATTGACAATCAGTTGGAACTCTACATATCTTATGTTAGATTCTTGTGAAAAATATCAAGTAATTCTAGATTATCATAAGATTCTACAAAATGAAAAAAAAAAATCAAAATCATATGTATATATTAAAAATCTCTTTTCAAAACAAGCCTAAAACTCAATGAAAATGTAGGAGAAAGGACATTTGGAATGTATAAACTTCTAAAATGTAGAAAATTAAAGTAATAAGCAAGAAAAATTGACATAAATTAAAAAATATATACTTATTATTTCATTAATACAACTGACATTACAATATTATAATACCTCAAACTTGAGGAGGCGAAAGTCCCATGGCTAATCAATGCTTGAAATCATTATTAAACCATGAATTGAATCAAATGCAATAAATCATTTTTATAAAGAGAAAAAAAACTTGGTTTTGAGAGAAATAAGTTTTTTAAAAAAAAATAGCTACTACCGTAAATTACTTTTGCAAAACCAAATAAAAATGAAAATTTAAATTAAAAGAAAAATAACTACTGAACTTTTTAGGACTAAGAACTCTATTATAATATGCTATAAAAGAAGTCATGAAGATCAAAATCGACAAAAATGTTTTTAATAGCTCAATTCTTTGCTCATCTAGAATATCATTCCAAGGCTCAAAAAAATAAATTTTGTTCTAGTTGATTTATTTAGGGTATTCTATTAGGTTGTGGACTTTATTTATTATTGTCATTTTGGCCACTAGGTGTAAACTATTAGAAAGGACTAAAGGGAATAAAAAAAAAGAGGCAAAAAGGTAGAATCTTACAATCCTACAACTTGATCCTAACAATCCTGCTTTATAATGATTTTTAGCACGATTCAGATCAATTTTGAGTTTTGGGATGATCCTACAATCCAGATCGCAGTTTTAACAACTATGGGTAAAAATTGGGTTTGGTCATACCTAAGCCAAAAAATGACCCGTGCAAGTTCGTCTTCATCTTCTTCTATTCACTCTAAATTGTACAGATATTTAAAAAATGATTTGATTAGTATTTTAACTCCCGAGGAGTTGGAAGATTTTGATATTTTGGCACAATAGAGAACACAGGCGTGGAATTTTCCTATGCTTTCCATCATGGCTCGTTATCTACTAACACCTTCAACCTCAACAGTAGCATCAGAGTCTGCTTTTAGTGCCTGTAGCAAGGCACTAAAAGAGAGAGCAAGTTGGCACCAAACATGTTGGAGGCCCTCGTGTGCATGAAGAATTGGGAGCATCCAAGACTTCGAGTTCAAAACCGAGTGGATGATATGGTTGAAAATTTTTCAAACTTAGATGTAGGATCATTATAAATGTATTCATTGCAATAAATCAATCAATAAATGTATCAAAAAACTCACATTACAATACAAATGTAAAAGACTACGTAAGTCATTTGTAATTGAATTTATTTTTTAATAAAATGTTGATGTTTATTTTCTATTTTGTTGTCAATTATTATTACGTATTTATTTTCAAGCAAAAAAAATTATCAACTATTATTACATAACAATTTTGAAAAAAAAATAAAAAAGTTGAACAAAATATCAAGTTATCAACTAACATAAATAAAGCAAACATAAAAAATAAAAATAAAAAACTAACAAAGAAATATACTATACTCTTGTAACTTTCAGAAATTAACAACTTAAAAAAGAAGTTAAACAAGACATAAAAGTTATGTATATTAATTATAAAATAAAACAAACTTATGTAAATTAATTAACTAATAAATTAACTACTATACAAATAATTCAATAAACTAATAAACAATAATATTAAACCAAAAAATAAACTACTAAATATACAAACTAACACTTTGGAAAATTAAAAAAAAAATTGAGAAAAAAATCAACTACGGATTTAGAAGGAAAAAAAAAACAGTAAGACAAAAAAGGGAAAAAAAGATGCAAAATCGGGTGGGCGGCCTGTATGCATGGTTTAGCACGCAACGGGCCCGTGCCAATGGGTCATGCTGGGCTGGGGGATTTTTGAGCTGCGCATGGCGCGGTATGGCACGACCCATTTGATGCCTCTAAGTTTAGCTAAATCAAATATTGAGAAATTTAATTGTGTGCGCGCATTTAATTAGATCAATGTATAATTGAAACAATGTAAAACATGCAATACAAAACTAGTCAAAACATGGTTCAACTTCAACATCTCGGCCATTACCGAGCCATCTCTATCTCGAAGGATCCGGAGATGAGATTGAGACGCAATAATATCATCTCGGGCCATATCATGAGACATCTTGCCCGAGAAGCTGCTATCTTGTGCGACATTACGCAAGTCTTTTCGCGATATGACTAACATCGTGCAAGACAATGTCACCTCGCTATTCAATTTTGAAAAACACCACAGCAGCTACTCGCCTTCACCTGATACCAATCCACAACACTGCAACCAAGTTGTCTTGAGACCCATGAATTAATTACAAACACCTGTGACTCTGAATCATGAGTCAAAAACTAAAGATATAAAGTTGAATTTTTTGGCAAATCAACAAGGTGTATAAGCCAAACTAATGTGCACACATCCATTCAATATGCGCATGCATTAACTAAAACAAATGCTATTGTAAATGCGAGATAATAAAAGCCACACACAGAAATTTTAAACAAATACTTATTAGATCATCATAAATATACGGAAATAGATGTGTCCATAAACTTCAAATATATGATTTGATTAAACAATATGATCTATCAACAAAATGTGATATGATATAGACCATGCCAATTAACGGCCATTAAATGAAAAATGAAGGCAGCGCGCGCTTTCTTTGAGTGTAGAGCCTGCTAAAAGGCACAAACCTGAGAGCTTTAAGTCCACTTGACTGGAAGCCTTGCCTATTGCAGGTTGAGGCACATTAACTAAGCCTTGAGAAGCCTAGGGCTTAGGCACACCTTTAACAACTATGGTGCATTGTATCAATCAATGCAACTCCCCTCACCTGGTAGGCTAAAGGGATTGTGATATTGATTAAATGCCCCCTCTTACAAGTTGCAATTAGCAATCAGTGACGAGGAACCTATCCCAATTCAGATGTAGAGTCAAAATCATGGAGAAAACATTGACTCATCATTACCCTTCCACAACATTATACTTATTTTTGATACTTCATAATAATTAATAGATACAATTGTGTGCCTATAAAAATTCTTATCTGCAATCATAGAATTTTACTTAGTAGATTAATAATTTGAGTTAATTTAGATCATCCATGTGAATATGGGTACTGTAAACAGTGCAGGATGGCACAACAAGTTATTGATTTTTCATATATATAAAGCTTACGCAGATAAACTCCCAGAAAAAGAATCAAGCAATAATTCAATAAAGAGCGCATGTATCATAAGGCAATAACACTATCATGTGCAGAAAGAACTTTAAAAATACAGGACAAAGGCCTCCACATACTTCTTTCCCATTCCCGGCAAGATAAGGTGCGCTAGAGGGTTGAGGATATATCCCTTGGCTATTGAATAAAGAAGGATCAACACCCTGGAAATACAGAGAGAAAATTTGAAAGAGAAACAGAAGGTTAGCTCATGATCGCAACTCGAGACAGATGAGAGATTAGAAACCAGAAAAATTTTCT
Organism: Nyssa sinensis; assembly: GCA_008638375.1. NCBI lineage: Eukaryota > Viridiplantae > Streptophyta > Magnoliopsida > Cornales > Nyssaceae > Nyssa > Nyssa sinensis. The sequence goes on from CM018050.1 coordinate 3,926,670, forward strand.
TGTCCATGAGTAATAAATGGGAAATATAGTGGAACTAGCCTTTTCCTTGTATTTCAATAGACCTGAACTTGTATGGCCTTCGGTGCTGGAGAACCTCTGATTTCCAATATCCTGAACATAATTTTTTATCTCCATGGTTGACAAAGGTGATGACTGGTGCTGTTTAACGTAAATGACATCTTTACCACCAATAGTTACAGATGTAATAACATGTGTCCCAAAGTTTTCAATAAAACTGTCCCAGGAAAAATAAATTAAAATAAAAGAACAAGAAGAAGAAGAAGAAGAAAAAGAAGAATTAATAATTATTAGAAAATAGAGACAATTAAAAAAAAAAACCACTAGTAGCAAATAATTTCTATAAATAATTTGAAGTTTCATACCTTGCTAAGGAGGGTGGGTCCCACGTTGTTGGGACTGCTCGTCTGACACTTTCTTGTAACACTAATGGGGACTTTATGAGTTGAAACTTAGCAAGTGGAATGAAAAAACCATCCATGGAAAGGGTCTTTGTGGCTGCAGCATCTATATGCTTAGAACTAGTAAAGCTGAATGCAGCATTGAAGCTACCAAGAGGAACATTTCCTGATAAATTAGATTTTCTATTGAAATATTCTACCATCTGCAGTCAATCAAAGTGAGATAGATATTAGAACAACTAGTTCGGTAGAAAGAATTACAGCAGCCTACATGGTAATTAATTTACAAGATAACTGTGCAACGGTTTCATCCTTCAGGCAAGTAATCTTGGTCATTGCCACTATTTTTTCTAAACATATTTGAGTCTAATACTATCTGCAATGATCCCAGTAATGTTCTTGATTATCAGAACCAACTTGGTTAAAGAAATATTCCATATCAGGTTAAAACAGTAAATAAAATTCTTCTTACATAGAAACTTGTAAGACTAAAGGTTCTCTTGTAATAAAACCAAATTTTCATCCCCAAAAAAAAGGTCAAACTAATTTGAAACAAATTTGAGTACTAAATAAACTCAAAAGCTGCTCTCTCTCTCTCTCTCTCTCTCTCTCTCTCTCTCGCGGTTTGAGGGAAGAGATGGGGGGAGCGTGGTCAATGGAGAGAAATTTTAACCCATGGAGTTCCAGGATAAGAAATGATAACAAAGAAAAGAATATCTGTTACAAAAATTGATTCTTTCATTCTATTAATAATTTTGATTCTATTTCATTCTATTAATAATTTTGATTCTAAATAACTCGTTCACAGAACTTTCCATTGATAGTGTCTTGCACTACAAAATATTGGTTCTTCTAAATTAATAATTCAAAACAAGCAGAAGTGGATGCTTTCACAAACTCCAAATATTAGAACCTCCATAGGACAAGCACAGCCCTAAACCAGCTATCAAATCCATTCCCACTTTAACCCCTGCAGTACATTTCTGAGGACTAACAGCTCATAAACTTTCCTAGTCTTTTACATATGTCCTTACTGGTCTATAAATAACCAATGATGCAAAAACAAGGTAATGCGTGTTCAAAGGGATAACCCCAGCCAAGTATAAGGTTGTAGCTTCTTTAGTTGGGCTTCTATAAAAAAAAGTTAAAGCAAAGCAAAGCTTAACCCACGCTCAATTACTCTTACACAAGGATGATTAGTGTAAACTTAAAGACCTTCAGCTTATTGATAAGTTTGTTTATTATCATATTTTGACCATACTCGATGCTTACACAAGAAAAATTGTGAATTCATAATTGCAGCATAATAGTTTATGAGCCAAATCAAGCAGAATTTGGTGTAACTCACGCCTCACTTGTAAAAAAAAAAACTTGGGGAACTTATCATTAAGCATGACTAGGTTAGCTAGAGAACAAGGTAAAAACGAGATAACATATGAATTAAGCACAAGCTCCGCAGAGGGTTAAAAATGGGGCGTGGTCACTTCACTGCCACATTGAGCATTTCTCAAACCCTAAAGTCAACAAGTCTTTCCAGCATCAAATAATTCATGCACACAACCGCTAAATCCCAAAACAAATCCATGAGTTGAATTGTTGAAGTGAGAGATATCAAAAAAAAAAGAAAAAAACACCACGGTAACATAAAATCAAGTTTCAATCGAGCAATGAAAGATTAGTTACGTGAGATTGAAAGAAAGGTAACAATAACATACCTCATGAAAACTACAAACCCCTGAACCTTCCCGCTCAGTAGCCTCCTGAGAGTACCTAATGTCCCTTGAAATATTGGGCACAACCAAACCATCATACAAACATAGATCCCGAGTTGGTTCTTCATCAATTTCAACAATCCTAGACCCTGACACTCCTTTACAGTATAGCAACCTGGTATCAAAGTTCACATCAAAGCCCCTTCCTAGTGCCTGTACTGAATTGATAGCTGTGTGTAAAGCTGCAGCATTTTCTTCCATTTCATCAGCCCACCAAAATATTCTTGAAACCCTACAATCCCAATTTTTTTATTTTTTTTTTGAATCAGTACAATCCCAATTTGATTTAATCAAAGGCAAAGTTTGTTCATAAACCAAATTTATGACCCAATTGCCAATTAGGGTTATTCAAACTGAACACTCTCGATTAATTTGAAAAATAAAAAGAACACACAAGTATCCATGCTTGAACGAACAAGAAAGTTGACTATGTAACCATGGATGAACTCTTAACTTGCAGATTGGTTAGATTACCAAACTCAAACCTCTAAACTATTTTTTCTCTCTCTAACCCGTTTCCTACTTAGGTTGACTCAGAGAAACCCCCAAAGAGACATGTACCAATAAACAACGAGATGTCCCCATACTCCGCATATCCCCTAGATCTTGATTCTTGAATCCGTGGAGATTTCCGATCGTTTCGATCTCTCTCTGTCAATGTCTATCTAAACTCGTTTGTAAATTCTCTCTATTACTGTGCACTTTCTCTCTCTATACTGGTAAACCAGTCTCCTATTATATTGTCCAAAAGGGGCATTGACTCTTCAGTCATTTATTACTTTTCTTCTCATCGAAATGCAACGGTGCCTTCACAAGGCGTACGTTTTGCTCACATCCACACCGTCACTGGTCTTGGATATCAACTTGTACGCTACCCAGTTTCATCCAACGGTAAGAAGGTAAGGAGAATGTACTCACCAGGCGACAGACCTGCCCCATTCCACGGAGAGTTCGATGGAATTTGTGATCAGCAATGCGAGGGTTCTTTTCTTTGTTTTTGTCATTCATTTTCCCCTCGATGACTCAACTTTAATGCGGACCAGTAACAAAGACACTTATATGGATGGTCATGTTGACTTCATCAAATTTTAATTATGGCAAATTATAGTTTAGTATGAATTATGTTGTTGTAAATAGTTTTTCTAAGGAAATTACTTTCGTGTCCAAAAAAAAAATCGTGTTCAAATGGTGTAGTTATTAAATAATTGGGGAGTTGGCAACCACTCGAGGGCTCTTCCAAATGAAAGATCATCAAGTGACGATGAGTTTTATTTTCATCGGATCATGAATTGAGTTAGGTTGAGTTGGATTGAATGGGGTTATTTTTACAATGTTCTTGACTTGTATGATTAATTGTAATATGTTGTATCATTTAGTTTATTGATTAATTGTAATTTATATACTATAATACCTCAATCCTTCTTTTTAAAATAAATTATGCAATTATTGACATTATAGGTCTTTTTTGCCTGGCAATTTGGGCATAAAGAGTGGGAGGATTAACATGGTTTTTTTTTTACCATTAATCGACCAATAGATTAGCTATTAAAAAAAAATCGTGTGGCAACATTTTATTTGTTATCATCACTTAATAAAAAGGACAAAAGGTTTAGCAGTAAGATAATATTGAAAAAAATTATGATTATGTACATCAAAATCTAATATATGGAATAAGTAATCATCTTATTGTTATAATATAAAATATATAAGGAGGTTTGGGTATTAGGTCCCTCGTAAAATGCTTAATTAGTTTAAGGTCCTACCCAAAATATTTTAATCCAAAATGTCTCTACGTATTTTATTAACAAAAATGTTCATTTAGTATAAAAAGTCAATGTATCTTGAGAATGCTGCTAAAAAGTCTATATTTGAGGCGAAAGTTGCTTTCACCAATGCTACATCATCACTTTTTTTTCCTATGATTTCAAAATTAAATCACTAGCAATGTATAAATCTATTTTTTTCAAAAAATATATATATTTGGACTCTAAAAATCGAGATCTATAAAACAAGATCCATATTGAATGTGAAATTCAAGTAAAAAAAATTTATGTTGTTTGAACAAAGAAATTCCATTCAATGGACAGAAGTTTGAAATTTTTTGAAAGAAAAAAATCATGTGAGTTAGTATTTTTGGGTTGTCTTTGAACTAAAACTACAATCAGCTCCCAATGAATTTGCATGTAAATCTTAAATCACTAGAAAACTGTTTGAGTCTACTTTTCAACAAAAAAACGGAACCCAATTTCTATTTTTCTAAAGCAAGATATGACTATTTTATCACAACATGTTAAGGCTGTCACTCAACAAAGAGTTTTTGTTAGTCAATATTTTTTGTGTTGTCTTCAAATTAAAACCTCAATCAGCTTCCAATGAATTATAAATCAAATCTTATGTCACTAGAAAGATCTATGAGTCTACTTTTCAATAATAAAAAAAAAAACTCAATTTTGATTTTTCTAGAGCAAAATATGGTCATTTTACTATAGAATGTTCAAGTTGTCATTCAACAGAGAATTTTTGTTAGTTAATATTTTTGTGTTGTTTTCAAATTAAAATTACAATCTGATCCAAATGAATTAGCCTGCAAATATTATATTACTAGAAAATTTTATGAGTCTACTTTCCTAACAAAAAAATAAAAATAAAGCTCGATTTTAATTTTTCTAGAATAAGATATGACTATTTTAGCATAGCATGTTCAAGCTGTCACTCAACATAGAATTTTTGTTAAATAGTATTTTTTAGTTGTTTTCAAATAAAAATTGCAACCTGCTTCCGAAGAATTAGAGTGCAAATCTTATATTATTAGAAAGCTATACGAGTCTACTTTTCAAAAAAAAAACATAGAGCCCTAGTTTAGATTTTTATACAGCAAGATATAACTATTTTACCACAACATTTTCAAGTTATCACTCGATAGAAATTTTCAAATTAAAACTGTAATATGCTCTGAACGAATTAGCATGCAAATCTTATATCACTAGAAATCTCTATGAGTCTACTTTTAAAAAAAAAAAAAAGAGCGAAACTCAGTTTTGATTTTTTTAGAACAAGATATGACTAATTTACTATATCATGTTTAATCTGTCACTCAACAAAGAATTGTTGTTAATTAATATTATTGGACTGTCTTCAAATTAAAACTGTAATCTGCTCCAAATGAATTAGTCTGCAAATATTATATTACTAAAAAGTTTTATGAGTCTACTTCCCAACAAAAAAAAATAGAGCTCAGTTTCGATTTTTGTAGACCAAGATATGACTATTTTATCACAGTAAGTTCAAGTTGTCACTCAACATAAAATTTTTGTTAAATAATATTCTTGGGTTGTATTCAAATTGAAATTGCAATCAACTTCTAATGAATTAGAATGCAAATCTTAAATCACTAGAAAGCTCTATGAGTCTACTTTCCAACAAAAAAAAAAAAAATAGAACTCAATTTCAATTTTTTTAAAGCAAGATATGGGCATTTTACTACAACATGTTAAAGCTGTATTAAATAATTAGATAATTTTAATTTTAAAATAAAACTGTCACAGACTCAATTGAAATAAGCGTGAATAGAGCACACGTCCAAATCCTATTCCATTGGGAAAAATAAATAAATAAAAGAATAAGAAAAGGAAAAAAATAGTGATAACATAAGTCTTTTTGTTTTTTGTTAGCACGTTTATACCGGTTGTACCTAATTTTTTTTGTAGTTTTGTTATAATTTAAATTGGAAAATGTACACAAGTGGAATTTTTAGAATCTTTAATCATTATATGACACAAAAAAATTTGAAACTTTCACCACACTTTGTTGATAATTTATTTTGAATTAATTAAAGTCCAATGGGCCACCTTATTTTGCAAATTCTGTATGAATTTCGTTTTTTTTTTTTACATGATATGATTTCATTTCTACAAAAATTTTTTTTACAGAATTTTCTACATAATATGATTCTTGTTTGATAATTCTCGATTTTCAGAATCCAAATATAAAATTTTTATAAAAAAACAAACTTATATATTATAAGTTATTTAATTTTAAAATTTCAAAATAACAAAAAAAAGTGATGACATAGTAGGGTATGTGCAAGTTAAGTGGAAAGAAGCTCCGTATTTTTGTAAGTAGAAAAATAAAGGTAATTTTGTCATTAATAACAAAATGATGGTATCACTTCATTACTATTGGACTTTGGGATCACACAATTTAAAAACTCAAAATCTTTTAAGGTTAAAATATTTTTTCTTGGACTTTAGTCTCTAAACACTTATTTTGAAGACTTTCCATTAATTAACTCTATTTTTAAAAAGACAGTCATATTCATAGCATAAGATAATTGCAGTGTTTTTTTTTCTTTTTAATTTTTAAAAGGTATACTAATTGTACATGAATTTATCATTGATCTTCTAATAATTATTACAATTTATAAAATTAATTTTATGATAAATAATTAAAGATAAATTAGACTAACTTATCTTATTGTTTCAGACAATAGTACCGACACTCACACAGATTCCCCCCTAAAGTGACGGATTTATTGCTAACATATGGCATCAGCAATTTTAATTTAATTTAATTTAATTTAATTTTTTTATTTTCAGAATGAGAAATCTTCCTTAAACAAAAAAATAAATTTGGATGTAAAGCACATGATAGGGCACGAGCCTCTCAATTATAACATTATGTAATGACCAGGGAAGCACCTCAAGCAAGCTTGGCTGCTGCACCAAAGGAGTCCCCGACACTTGCATCTTTTGCTGTCCAAAGGTCCTATTGCAATTTGAATCATCATTTCCTTTTACAGCAAGAGATCACAAGGTTTCCTGTTTCTCGGCGACTCCAATAAAAAAAGGTTCAAGTGCCAAGTTGAGAATATCAAAGTCAAAAAGACTGTTGGATTTTGGTTGCCATTAAAACACAGGGCAGGGGCAGGGGCAGGGGCAGGGGCAGCTAAAGGAACAATTGTAATTGTTAGATACTTCATTGAATGTTAATGGGTGGAACAGGCCCAAAGCTAAATTGACATCGTAAATCTCAAGCTACTAGAACAAAAAACATAAATCAACCAACTACACTACTACAGGCATTTTCAGAAAATGATAACATTGATATGGACAAGAATATCACTAGAACAGCGTCTCCTTTACAGTAAGGTCACCTAGACAAAATTATAAGTCCTCCGTGTATCTCTGTTTATTTCTCCATGAGTTTCATCTTTAACATCATTTCTATTCAATGTTTTAATCCATCATTAATCATCATGATTCAGGGAATCACAACATAACTTCATTTATGATATGTATCTCCTATTGCATACTTTTCTCTTTTGAGTTTTGAACAAAAGAAACTTTTCAAAAAATTTACCAGCTCATTGTGAGTTCCTAGTCCTCTTTGCAGCGAAAAGTTGGCGAAGGAAAGAAAATTTCCCTTTTGCACGTGCAGACAACTCAGTCATGGTACCATTACTTGTCACTGCCACTTCAGTGGTATCAGATTCTGACAAAGATGGCGAGGGTGGAGTGAGTGTGAAGAGAAATGTATTAAGCATGCGGATTATCTGACTGAAACTGGGCCGCATATTAGGATCCTCAACCCAACATGACTGTATGATGAATGCGAGATCAGGGGACACATCCTCTGGAAGACTAGGCCTCTCTTGCTGCATTTGGAAATGACAATGCAATAGTGATTAGGAATAAACATATATTGGTCAAAATATTCTTTACAAGAAGATAAATTTGTAAAGATGGTCCTCCACCTACATAGCAGCAAAAATGACAACCAGGAGCACTAAAAATGGATATCTCAATGTAATATATAACCGTTTGCAAATTTTCCACATTGAAAGGGACAACTAGATGTCAATTAATACCACATCATGCCAATGCATATCAACAACTCCTCATTCCCATTCCGTCACGTTGCACTTATATGATACTGTAAGCCCCTGCCTCTAGGGTTCTCACACCACCTTAAAATATAAACAAAATATTAAATGTGTCCTGGGAAAAGGACACCTGACCAGTTTCTTCCTCAGATCATTGTTTTGAAGGCAATAAAACTAGATAGCACCACACGGGTAAAACATAATTTCAGGTAATCTGAGAATCACATGACTGAGAAACCTCAAGAGATGCACCAATACATTGACATGTCAACCGTTGGATCCAGTCTCCACCTGGAGGCATGTGCATCAAATGCTTTTCACAACAATATTTCCAAGTAGGATGCATGAGTCTCAGAAGTCAATGAATACCATGATCCATAATCCATTTCATCGAATATGATGCTAAAGCATACAATTGACATGCATAATGGTCCGAGGCACATGTCATAGCACAAAGACTGAAAGAAACTGCCAACCCCCAGCCAATGTTTGAAGTGTGGCATATCCTAGTGTTGAGTAATGACGTGCTATCTATACAAGCTAAGAATCACGGATGTGGATGTTACATGAAATGGACACGTAAACACAACATTTATTAGTAAAGTAGACACGGATATGTCGGACACGCGTTGAATATATATATTTTATATGAACATATAATAAAACCTAACATTATTTTTTGAAAAGTATAAAACCTAATATTATTTCAATTAAAATTTACATAAAAGCACAAATCACAAAATATCAAAATAACAAAGCCATTAAATAAAAATTCAAGAATTTTATTTAATCATCAACATCCTTATTTCACGATCCAAGTTTTAAAATAAATTTGCTAACTACTACATAGAACACACAAACATATAACTTGAAAAAAAAAAAAAAGGCAAAGAAGAGGGGAGAAAATGAGGGAAATTTTCAGAAAATAAGAAAAAATCTATAAAATGGTGTCAAAAAATGTGTCAGAAATTTAGAAAAAAAATTAGACAATCTTTTTTCGCGTGTCCGGGACTTGTTGGCATCCAGATGTCAAATTATCAAAATAACAAAGCCATTAAATAAAAATTCAAAAACTTCATTTAATCATCAACATCCATGTTCCACGATCCAAGTTTCAAAACAAATTTGCTAACTACTACATAGAACACACAAACATATAACCCAAAAAAAAAAAAGAAGCATAGTAGAGGAAAAATTTCAGAAAAAAGGAAAGAAAATCTAAAAACAGTATCCAAAACGTGTCCGAAATTCAAAAAAAATAAATAATTAGGCCTTTTTTCGCGTGTGCGGGACATGTTCGTGTCCAGATGTGTCTTACATTGATACGTGAACCAAAATAGAGTATCCATACTTCATAGTACACAAGGAAACCAGAATCCTTGGGTTCATGGGATATCGGCAATGTTTCATGCATGCATTTTTATATAGTTAAAATATTTGATACAGAATAATAATTAAAAATAACTTATTGTTAAAAAGAAAAATTCTCTTGATAAATGCAGCAGTAACCTTACAAATTAATACCATCCTAATATCAGCTTGACGATACTTTTAACTAATGGGAATCACTACTATTTTAGTGTAAGGATGGCTTTGGAAGTAGCCTAAAGTTCCCAATAATTATAATGTAAGTTACTGTTATCATGACATGCATTGCTGATAAAACATGGCTTTGGTTACTAGATTGCTTTGCCTGGTCTACATAGCCTTCTTGTGATGTTTTGATCCCTTTTTGTGTCAGCATACTTGTATGACATCACATAGAGTATGCCCCAAGCCAGGCTGTCAACGTGACAATAAGGAGTGCAATTCAAACAGAGGAAATCAAGCCACACAAATCTACAAGAGAAAATATCATAAAAAGGAAGAAAATCTTCAACAAAAGGGGTGCTTAAAAATGACAAAAAAAAAAATCGACCAAAATAAAATGAAAACTTAAAAGCCCTAGTTTTCAGGAAATAAATTTTTTTTGGTTAACGTATCAAGGTTGATGCCTTAAACATAAATTGGGCTGAATAGTTAAACGATATTTGTGCCTCAATACTTTTTGAGGCATGAGCTTAGAATTGAGCCTCGGGGCATCTTTTTAAAACTTCCCAGAGCACCACACACTTTTGAAACAATTGTCAGCTTACAATAGATGTCTTTTTTTTTCTTCACGGTTAAGGGAAAAATCTATAAAAATAACCCTACATCGACTATTTCATTTTTTTCCTTTTGATAAGTAAAGGATAAGTATAATAAACAAACCACCAAGGGAGTGAACTCATTTACGAAAAAAAGGGGTATGACTCTGTAACTATCTTTGAATCTACAAGGAAACATCTCCTCCTCTTAAAAAATTCTTCTATTCCTCTCCCTTAACAAACCGTAAAGGAGACATAACCAAGCTAGCCTTCATACTTCCCTTACATTTCTCCCAACCCATGCTCCCCTGCCGCCCACTTAAAAAATCCCTTACCAAAAAAGGCATAATCCATGAACAACTGAATTGGGAAAAAATAAAACAGCAATCAGTCCCTTGCCAAGGTTGAGGGGCCATTTGGCATAACTAGCCTGTAACCATCTAATACACACATTCAAACACCTAGACTGCTGGATTTTCACCCAAATATAACACATGCATATATATAGCACACACATATACATACACAAAAAAAAGAAAGCAAGAGGCAGATATTTATGAATGGAAGTGTAATCCCTTGCATAGAGAAGCTATCTAGTATAATTGCCCATCATATCAATGCCATCTTTGCATGCTTAAGCTAAGAGTAATTACCACAACAAAAGGTCTATGCCCTTAATGTCTTCTTTTGTCAAAATGTCAGAATTTCCTTCGAGACTTAAGAATTTTTTTTTTTCAGGATGCCTGGGGGGAGGGGTTTGAAAGATACCATATTCACCATTTCATTTGGTTGCATTCTAAAAAGCACAGATATAGACACGGAACACGGATATAGACACGACACGGACACGCAGACACGTTATTTCTCAAAAAAGTAAGACACGGATACGTTAAAAACACGTTGAATATATATATATAATTTTTATATGACCATATAATAAAAACATAATGTTATTGCAATTAAAATTAGTATAAAAATACACAAATCCAAAAAATATTATGAAGATATTAAAATAACAAAGCCATTAAATAAAAATAAAAGAACTTATTCATTTAATCATCAACATCCATGATTCAACTGTTCGACACGTGTCCGGGAAGTATCCGAGAGTGTCGGTATCTGACACGGACACATGAGCTAAAATAGAGTGTCTGTGCTTCATAGGAACTTGCACTAATAATGTATGCCTTGCATGAGTTTCCAGACTTAATAGACTGTTGCATGGCCTTTCAAACTTTTGTTTCTTAAGTCAGCTTGCTTCATGCAGATTATATCATTAATCTACAAATAAAATTTCCCCACAAAGCAAATAAATTAAACAGCCCAATGCGAACAGGAGAAACGATTATTGATGGTTTTTCACACCTTAAAAGCAGCAGCATAAGCAGCCTGCAAATTGGACATGCCTTCAAACGGCATGCGATTGGTTAACAATTCCCATAGGACAATGCCAAAGCTGTAAACATCAACCTTGTTATTGTAATGTTTCTTCTCCCCCTGACGCAATGTCACAGTGCTGTACAGCTGCAAAGTTACATTCAGAATACAACTGAGAAAGAAATCCTATATACACTACCAAGAAATTAAGAGAATCTCTAATGCAGGATGTTAATAAAACACACACTCAATCATTATCATCAACAACAAAAACAGTAACAACGATCAAGCGCAATGACAGAACAAAAGAAACAACAAAGGAATTTGAAAAAAGAACACATTATTGTATGCCACCCCCCCCCCCCCCCCCCCCCCCCCCCGCGCGGGGGGGGGGGTGGAAGTGTAACCAATGGCTTTGACTGTGACAATTGTGGAGTAAAGAGGATTTTTAAAATAAGTAGGGGAAGAAGGAAACCCTCCATGCATATGGTTGGAACCTTAAACCTTAATTAACAAGCACTGAACCCAACTACTAAGTTCTTTCCAGACAGAAACAACGTAAACAAACAAATATTGCATGTCCACATATATAGGAACTATAGCAGATTTTAAGATGGCAAGATAAAGCTGGCCCCAATTTGGATCACTGCATGCTTTCTTTGACCTCCCAACTCACTATCTTGCAGGTGATCTATCATTTCTTAAGCCCCTTGAACTCCAACATTCTAGACAATAAAGAAAAGTAGAGTCAAGAAACACATAATATGATTGTAACAACACCATAATTTACGTAGACCTCTTCTATAGATGGGAAGTACCCATTTCAGATACATATGGCAATAGTATGGGTATGAGATATGTGTCCAACATGTTTGGTCATATTGCAACTAACATGCATGTTTGGTAATCAAATCTATTATTTAATTGTACATAAAACTCTCTTGTCTTGCTTTGTCACGTGGTTTCTTCAAAATCAGTGAAGTGCTCATACTAAACACTTTATGTTACATAAAAGACCATTTTACCCCAGGAAATAAAAGAAGAATATCAAACAATTTGATTTCAATATTTAGTTGTGTTCCCAGGTCCTAGGATTTCTGATAGAAAAGGCAGCACCCGTTAAAGTAGACTGGATGGTCTAATGCCCCAAGTCTTAATTTAGCATATGCTAGATGATGTAGGGCTCACTTGGGATGTTGACTAAACATGGGAAGGATCAAATATGGCTTTGTGGGCCTACTAATTAAATGAAACAGCACTTAGATACATTTTATCACATATATTTATTCATTGTATGCAGCCATGTTCAAGTTCATTTTCTCACATGACAAGTTCATTCAATGTAAACCTCTAGGGAATAGAAACATACTTTTGCATTAAACACGTGTTTGTAAAGCTTATAAATTGATGTAACTTCAAGCCTTTGAACCATGAATGAGAATACAAAATTTCCAGCTTTCCAGCTCTCAAGGTTTGTGTGATGCAACCTATTTCATTGGTGTGATCCCAAAGAGGCTTTGAGTGTGAGGCCTAGACTTCTCTCCTTTTACCTCTTGTTCTTATTTTATTTATCTTTTGTTGTAGTTCTATTCTAAATCACCAAACAACACTCAATTTTACAGTTCACGAGCACTGTTCACAGCTCCAACACAACCTCTGCTTCTTTGTATTCCATCACCCTTGACATAGTTCTACTGCTGTCCTACATCCTTTTGGTATCCGAGCCAGGGGTAGCACTGTGTCTATACGATCAGGAAGGGATTTTAGAGCGAGAGACTCATAATCAGCGATATGAAATGTTATTCAGAATTTTAGAGCAACTAAATGGGATTAGTATTCAACTAAACGACTTGAAAACTAGAATTCCTCATGCCGCTAATAATGTAGAGGCCAACGGCAGAAGGTGCAGCCCCCAAATCCTCTGCTGGGGAGTGAATTACGGGCTGAAATACCACAACCTCTCATGCTTGAAGATTGATACGAGACACATGATATGGCCGGAGATATCACCAAGAAAGTAAGAATTGTGGTTCCAGATTTCGAAGGTAAACTCAATCCTACTATATTTTCAGATTGGTTTGCTTTCATTGAGGAATACTTCAATTGGTACGATATGACTTACGATTGAAGAGTAAGATTTGCTAAGATGAAGCTTGTGGGATTAGCAAAAGTTTAGATGACAGGTGTTGAAGGTGATATTAAGAGATTGGGACAACCACCAATCGGTACATGGCAAGAGATGAAGGCTAAGCTTCGGGAGATATACATGTCATCAAATTACCATGAGAAGTCATGTGACCAACTTATTACATTAAAACAGAATAGCATGTTTGTAGCAGAGAATATGCAGAAATTTGAAGAACTAAAGACAAGAAGTCAAGTAGTGGAAGGTTTGAGTCAAACTCTTGCTCGATTCAAGGCTGGTTTAAGGCCAGAAATGAGGGAATTGCTTCATCAACCCTTGTACAGCCTTGAACATGCTTTCCAAGTTGCTTTAGATATGGAGTAATACTTGAGTTACCCAATTCCCAGAAAGTTTGGGTCTCAAGCCGAGGAGACATCATCAAAGAAGTTCAATGATGAAGATACAGACAATTGATTTTCGTAGTTAGATGTATTCTTATAGCCACTAGAGTTGAAAAGAAAGATTGGAAGCGATTTTTATTTTCAGATGTAGGCTCGTTGTGGAAACCAAACCCAAAAGCTTATTATTGATGGAGGAAGTTGCATGAATGTTGTATCATCAACTACAGTTGAACGCCTTAACCTTCCCGTTCGATTACATCCTTTAACTGTATAAGGTAGCTTGGATTGATAGCACTTCCATTACGATAACTCAACACTGCCTTGTTTCTCTTTCTTATGGTTCTTATAATGATTCTATTTGGTGTGATATAATTCCCATGAAGTTACTCATATCCTTCTTGGTAGACCTTGGCTTTATGATAGAGATGTGTATCATTGTGGAAAAGAAAATACATATACTTTCTCATTCAATAACGAAAAGATTATTTTAAAGCCAATGACTACAGCTGAAATGGAGATATACAAATGGAAGAAGCCTACGAATGTTGTTGGAAAAAAATCAAAGTCCCTCCACATTTTCACCAAGAAGTGTTTTCAAGTGGAGAGCAACGACGCAGGGATTATATATATTGTGGTCATGAAAGAAGTAAAAGAAACAGCTGCTCTACAAACCTCCGCAACGCCATTAGAGGTGACTGAGCTGCTGTCCAACTTCTCTAATGTTGCACCCGAAAAGCTACGTAACATTCCCCAATGCGCAATGTCCAACATGTAATAGACCTCATTCCAGGGTTCCATTGCCTATCGCACGAATCCAAGTGAGTTCACAGAGCGTAAAAGCCAAGTAGATCAATTGATGTCCAAAGGATTTATTCGGGAGTTTGTATTGTATTCCAAACATAAAGCACTCAAATACATCAACTCCCAAAACAGCTCTGTGAACAGGTCTACAGGACGCAGCTCCTTTGAGATTGTGTCAAGTTTCCTTCCCAGGAAACCAATTGCTTTGGTTCCCCTACCTATCGAGGCTCGTCCAAGTGATGGAGCTGATGCTTTAGCAAGCATATCCGTGATATTCATGATGTTCGACGAAAGATCACAATAAGCAATGAGAGCTATAAAAGGTATGCTAATCTGAGAAAACTGTTTGCCAAATTTGATGGAGACTTCGTGATGGTATGACTTCGGCCAGAACGGTTTCCTAAAGGTGCTTACAAGAAACTTCATTCAAATAGTGTTGGTCCATTCAAAGTTCTTAAGAAAATCAGCTTTAATGCCTATGTGCTTGACTTACCGGAACATATGGGCATTAGTAGTAATGTGTTTAATATTGAGGAGCTCACTTGATACTCTAGACATGCTGAAGGCTTGTGTGCTTATCTCCCACCAGGTAAATATTTGAAGGAAGAAATTAAAGACGCCATTGATCATCAAACCATTTCAACCAGATGTGGTGGTTACCAGAAGTATCTCATTAAACGGAAGGGGCATCCACTTACAGATTGTACATGGATTACCGAAAACAAGTTCCAACAACTCAGATTGTACATGGATTACCGAAAACAAGTCCCAACAACTAAACCATGACCTTCATGAGAAATTTCATGCTTTTAACTCGTTGGGGTCGAGTTTTCTCAAGCCAGGGAGAGTTGATAGAAAATGGCAGTACTCTTTAAAAGTGTATAAAAGGCATAGACTGGATGGTTCTAAGGCCCAACCCTTAATTTGGCATATGCTAGATGATGTAAGGCCCACTTGGGGTGTTGACTAAACATGGACCAGATCATATATGGCTTTGTGGGCTTACTAAATAAATGAAATGATACTTGGATACATTTCATTGTATGCAGCCATGTATAGGTTTACTTTCTCACATGACAAGTTCCCATCTAGATCTCTAGGAAATAGGAACATACTTCATTCAACACATGTTTGTAAAGCTTGGAAATTGCTGTAACTTCAAGACTTTCAACTATGAATGATAATACAAAATTTCCAGCTTTCAAACTCTCAAGACTTGTTTGATGCAACCTATTTCTTTGGTGTGATGCCAAAGAAGCTCTAGGTGTAAGGCCTACACTTCTCTCCTTCTAGCTCTTCTTCTTCTTCTATTTATCTTTTGTTGTTGTCTGTTCTAGATCACCAAACAACTCTCAATTTTACTGCTCACGGGTACTATTCACAGCTCCAAAACAACCTCTACTTCTTTGTGTTCCATCACCCTTAACTTAGTTCCACTACTGTCCTATATCAATTTCAGCATTAGATAATCCAATACTCAAAACACATATCCACACCCAACAAAAGTAGCCTAAGTCCGTGTAATATAATGGCACCAAAAGAAGGGTGAAATTTTTTTTTTAGAAAAGAAAAAATAAAAGAAAGCAACTCTTCAAAGATCTAATTCTATATGATGTTGAAGAAGCAATTCTCAATGGCTTTCAAGCATAATCATAATCTTCGCAATTTGTAATATTATATGTCAACAGTTCCAGAACAAAAGGATTATATCAAATTACATCTCTAAAAACCTTGAAGACACCATCTACTGCTTAAACTACAGTTACAACCTAATCCAAATTTATTTTGTTAGTAGTTTTTTTCTTTTGGCTTTTTGAAGGCGGGCGTTGGTACAATGGTAAGTTGATTCATTATAACCTGAAGTTACGAGTTCGAGTCATGAAAATAGCCTCTTTGCTTGTGAGGGGAAGGCTGCGTATCAGGTTCTTTGCTCAGTATTAGGCTCATTAAGCTTCAATAAAGTATTCATCAAGAAGATATACGAGGAAATCTCCTTCAAATGAAAGAAAAGGAAGGGATAAGAGAAAGAAATCTACAAGGAATATGGGGTGAATGGAGGAAGACAATAGAGATAAACCTATCAATGAAATTCCAATGAAATATTTCTTACAATCTTGCTCTCTCCTTGGATAAGAAATCCATCTCTAGATTAGAGGACAAAAGAATACAAACAATGGCATTTCTCATACATTTGATACAGTCATTAATCTCTAATAAGCAAACTAAAGAATCTCCAAAGACTGGGGTGAAGATGATTATGCCGCCAGTGAACCACATTAATAGGCTTATTAATAGGCTTCCCAAACCCTCCTTATCATCAACATTAGACCCCATCTAGGAGTAAAGAACTTGGTATGGCAAGGTCCCTATACCAATCAATTATTACACGTTCACTAAAAGGAAGTGCCTTATGTTTGAGTCTTGAACTAAAGTACTTGGACCGTAATCACACAATAGTAGAAAGTAAACATACAATGGAAAAGTTGGATAAATAAATTCACCAAACAAGATGTTAGGGTTTGTTCCCTAAAAGCCTATGTAATGACATTCAATTAATAAGAATTATTAGATTTGAGAATCATTTACATCATTTAACACAGTTTGATTCATGAGATGAATTGTTGTCCACAAACAATATTGTATGTGATTATGGTATATGGAGTGTGACTCGTGTACAAAAGATCATAATCACAAGTTTCTTATGGCTTGCAAATATTGTTCATAGTCTTGAAAATTGTGGGCAATTTATCTAATTGGACTATAAAACTCTAACTTTTATGGGATAGGGTGATTTAGCTTGATCATCGAAATGGAGATTTCAAGTTAGGGTGTTAGTATATATGATGCATTTAATTGGATCAAATTAAGAACCAATCACGAAATTACTATCATTTAGATTTGGATTCTCATAACTACTAAATTGCAAAGGCTCCTAGTGCTGAGAGAATAGTGGACATGAATCCAAAGTATTGGTCACTTTGATTTACCAATAAGTGAAATTTTTGTTGATCAACATCTCGATATTTTGGGTAACAAGTATGATGGAACTTGGGAACACTTACTTTCAATATGGAATCTATAGTCTCATTATAAGAGGACTTGATATCCCCTTAAAATAATTTATGGGATTCAATCACTTGAGTCTAGGCCTGTCATATTTTAGTAAATTGTTTATAGAAATGAATTAATTAAGTGATCAAATTATTAAATTAAGTATTTCCCTAGCTCTTGGGGTGCCTAAATCCTTAATTCCTTATTACCATTTTACTTCAGCTAGTACCCAAGTCCTTATTTCCCCATCACCATCTGCTTTATCTCTATTAGATCTTCATTTAAAGCAGAAACGTCTTGCCTCCACTCAAACTATCAGTGTACGCTCTTTCTCATTACACTTCTCATGGTTGTTGTCCATCTTTGTAACTCATCACCCATATATATTGACTAATTTTGAGCATAATTTCTGCTTCGAATGCTCGTTTGAAGATGCCTGAGATTGAGTTTGTTCCGATCACCTGAGGATGTTTGCTCAAATAGAGGAGAAGTCTTTTGAGATTGTTCGGGAAACGGAGGCGAAGGGAGAGCTCCTTCAAATCATTGAACGGGGCCAGGGGTGGTAAGAAGGTTGTGGGTCTTGAGATGGGAGTTGGATTGGCTTTGCACTACCCTGGAGCAGTTCTTTTCAGGCAAACGTCGAGTGTTTTTTCCTCTTGGATTGCACGGTAGAGATAGAAACTTAATACTATGGAAAGGTTCAAATCATCGGGGTAATTTCACGCGGCTTGAAGGGCGTTCTCATCGGGGAACTCGACTTTTGTTCCTGCCTGAAGATCAGTCGAATGGTGGGTGGGCAATTTATGCGAAGGCCTTCAGATCAATGGGCTTAGCTGACCTGAGACCATCCATGATTCAAAAGAGGTCTTTTTTGGACGTATGTAGAATACAGGACTGGCCGACAGAACTAGTGATGGTGGAACCGAGGTCTGCTAATGCCAGTGTCGATCTAGAGGTTTCGATAGGCTCCTTGCGGCAGTCGTCTCAACCATCTCCGTCGCTGCCTCGTCGGAAGATTTGGAGATCTGAACTCTCCAGTCCCCGACAGGGTGAAGATCCACCGTTGGGCCCTCAAGAAATGGGGGATTCAAGCCGGCCTGAAAGTCCTTGATCTGAACGGTGCATGGTTTCTTTTCGAGTTGCCGTCGGAAGAGGAAGCCATTAGAATCCTTAACAAGCGGAACTGGTCCTTCGAAGGTCTGACAATGACGCTGCAACCGTGGACTCCATCGGGCTGTTGCTCGAGGTCGGAAGACAGCAGGCTAACCTGGATCAGGTTCATGGGCTTACCGGCTTTTCTGTGGAGTACCGACGTCTTTCGCGCCATGGGGGATCGTTGTGGCAGCTTTGTGACTTTAGACAGGGACACTGTTGAACGTCGGCATCTCCGATGGGCGAGAGTGTTAGTCAGAGGGCGAACAAGGGATATCCCGGCTTCTCTGCGAATCAAGTGTGGAAAATGGTCCTTCGACATTCCGATCTGGTCGAAAGCGGGACCAACGTGCTCTGAGGATGAATCCCGTCGGCCGGAGGTTGCAGCGGGGAGAGATACAGACAGAGAAGCTGTTTTGGGCGTCCACGCGTTGAGAGCGCGTCAGTGGCACAACACTCATGTCAAGGACGATCCATGTGGCAATCATCGGTCGACTGTCCTCTCTACAGGTTCAGACAATTCAAATTTCAAATTTCCCTGTGCTCATAAAGACAAGCGCAGAGATGGAAAGATTCGAGAAGGTCGGAGAGAAACGGGCCCTAACTTTCTTTCAAACAACAGATATGGGCTTGGATTGGGCCACCTCCAAATGTTTAGAAGTGGTCTGGGTTATCAAGGGAGGCCTCGAGTCTACCCCAAAAAGCAGCGCATTCAGCAACCCTTTAAGGCCCAAGACCGGAATTCACATAAGGCCCAAAAGAAAAGTTATTTCCAGGGGAGGGCTGAGGCAGCCCAGGCAGCAAGGGGCAGGGCCAATTCAAGGCGTCTCACCCATCAGGCGGATCTTGTTAAAAGAACACCTGAGTCTCAGGCACAAGGAGATGGCGACCGAGCTTCGGAAGCGGAAGTCGACGCAGCCATGGAGGAAGGAGCCAAGGAGCCTGCGTTGGGGAGTGATAAAGGAAAGGAAAGAGAAGGATTACAGGCTGCGATAGTGCCAGTTGATGACATCTCAGAGGGGCAAGCCTCTGATCACAGTGGTATGTTGGACGAGAAGGAATTTCTTCACTACTTGGAATCTAGCTCCTGTAAAGATGTTTGCCCAAACACCTGGGGAGCTGGTTGCTCCTTTGCTGCAGAAATGGAGCTGCAGTCAATTCAGGACAGAACTTCCGAACAGGGGGACACAATGGTGGTGCGGCAAGGAGAAACGTTCTTGAACCTGGAGGATTACAACCCTCTTGCTGTAATACTACCGGATGTCAATATGAATCTAGAGGCGCACTCAGCTGAACTCATCTGTCCGCAACAACAGATAACGGAGGGGTGGGTGCTGAGAAAATTAGGAAAGGTTAGCAAAATACTGGGTGTCCCTAGTGTAGGCTATGAAGATCGCTTGATGGATCTGTTTAGGGAAATTATGTTGTGCAATTCGCTGCCTAGGCCCTGCTCCAACAGTGGCAGCACTGAGAAAGCGAAGGAAGATAAGTCAGTGAAGCGAATGAGAAGAGTTATGAAAGAATTGTCATGTTCGGTTAATTATGGGGGCAGCAAACAGCCTGAGGCCTTGGTGGAAGGCATTGAGAGATTCTAACCCCTTTGTTTCTATGAATTTAAAAATTCTTTCATGGAACGTGAGAGGGTTGAATAATCCGGATAAGCGCATAGTCATTAAAGGCTTATTACAGGAATGGAGGCCTGCTATCATCTGCTTTCAGGAAACCAAAATGGAGAGCATCTCGAGGCGTGTTGTTCGCTCCATATGGGGTTCGAGATGGGTCAGGTGGACTGCTCTGGCTGGCCAGGGCACTGCGAGAGGTATTCTAGTGGCCTGGGATTCCCGTTTGGTCAATTGTTTGGAGCACAAAGTGGGGGCGTTCACTGTTTCGTGCAAGTTTACTCTAATTTCCAATTCCTTGGTGTGGGGTTTTTGCGGGGTTTATGGGCCAGTGGTGGATGGCGCTAGAAATTTGTTTTGGAACGAATTACAATCGTCGATCTCTTCCTGGAATGTTCCGTGGTGCCTTGGGGGGGATTTCAATGTTGTGCGGAGCCCAGACGAAAGATCGGGGAGAGGAAGATTGACTAGGGCTATGAGAAATTTTAACGAGTTCATTAATTCTCAAAGCCTGGTGGATCTTCCTATGGAAGGAGGGAATTACACTTGGTCTAGGGGGGGCAATCAATTAGTTATGTCTCGGCTGGATAGATTCATGGTGTCGATTAATTGGGAGGATGACTTTCCCGGCATCTCTCAGAAATGTCTCCCCCGTCCCTGTTCTGACCACCATCCTATTATGTTGTATTGCGGTGGTTTTAACGCATGAAAAGGTCCCTTCAGATTTGAGAATATATGGCTAGAATATGAAGGCTTCGTGGACTTGGTGCGAACTTGGTGGAATTCGTATGTGGTGGTGGGGACTCCAAGTTATTGCATTGCTAAAAAATTGAAACTTCTTAAAGAGGACCTCAGAGAGTGGAATCGCGGTGTCTTTGGTTCTATTCAGGAAAGGAAGAAGGCTTTGCTATAGAAGCTCATGGATTTTGATAAGGAAGAGCAACAGGGTTCTCTCACGGATGAGAAAAGGACAGAGAGAGATGGTCTAAAGGGCCAAATAGGCTAGGTTCTCAAATTGGAGGAAATTTCATGGAGACAGAAATTCCGTGCCATTTGGCTCAAGGAGGGTGACCGTAATACAAAATTCTTTCACAAAATGGCCTCCTCTCACTACAGAAAGAACAGAATCTCCTCAATCGTTATTAATGACCAGGTCATCAATGAGGAGGAGCCTATCAGAAGGGGAATTTCTGAGTTTTACTCTAGCCTATACACAGAACCGTGCAGCTGGAGGCCCGGGGTAGAGGATATCCTTCTAAACAGGCTGAACGGTGATGAAGCATTGAATCTGGAAATCCCATTCTTAGAAGATGAAGTGGAGAGTGCTTTGGAGGCATGCAACGGAGATAAAGCTCCGGGCCCCGACGGGTTCACTATGGCCTTCTTCAAATCTTGCTGGGACGTGTTGAAAGAGGATGTGATGGCGGTCTTTGGGTCCTTCTATAGGGAGGGGGGCTTTGAACGAAGTCTCAATGCCTCTTTCATAGCCCTCATTCCTAAGAAGGAAGGAGCCAGTAGCATCAAGGACTTCCGCCCAATCAGTTTAGTGAGCAGTGTCTACAAGCTGATCGCAAAGGTTCTTTCATTACGGTTGAAAAAGGTTATAGGCTCCATCATTTCTCCTAGCCAAAACGCTTTTATGGAAGGTCGTCAAATCCTGGATGCGGCTCTTATAGCTAATGAATGCATTGATGCTAGGCTAAATCAAAAGACGAAAGGGCTGGTTTGTAAGTTGGATATTGAAAAAGCCTTTGACCATGATAACTGGAGTTTCTTGATGGGTATGTTAGATAAGATGGGCTTTGGGGTCAAATGGAGGAGATGGATTCAGTCATGTATAACCACAGTCTCTTTTTCAGTCCTTGTGAATGGCTCCCCCACGGGATTTTTTCGTTCTTCTAGAGGACTGAGGCAGGGGGACCCTTTATCTCCTTTCCTCTTTGTTATTGCTATGGAGGCTTTGAGCGGATTCATGACCCGTGCTGAGGATGTCGGTCTTATCAAAGGCTTCCAAGTGGGGGTCAGAGGGAGCGAAGGTGCTGCCATTTCCCATCTGCTATTTGCGGATGACACCATCATTTTTTGTGGCTCCTCAGTTCGTCAGCTTCGTTTTGTCCGGTGTATCTTAATGTGTTTTGAGGCGGTTTCAGGCTTGAGGATCAATCTTGCAAAGAGTAGCATCACTCCGGTTGGGCCGGTCCAGGATTTGGACATTCTAGCGAGTGTTTTGGGTTGCAAGGTGGAATTCCTTCCTCTGGTTTACTTGGGCCTTCCGCTAGGGGCAAAGGCGAGATCTATTAGGATCTGGGATCCTGTGGTTAAAAGGTTTCAAAGTAAGCTTGCAGGTTGGAAAAGTCAACTCCTTTCTAAGAGAGGCAGGCTCACTCTTCTTAAAAGTTCCTTAGCGAACCTTCCCACTTATTTCATGTCCCTTTTCCCTGTTCCAAAGACAGTTAGCAGAAGATTGGAGAAGCTTCAACGTGACTTCTTATGGGGTCATGATGGCGACCGTAGGAAGCTCCATCTAGTAGCTTGGGAGAAAATTAAGAAGCCAATGTTTTTGGGCGGTTTAGGGGTAAAGGACTTGAGAATCTTCAATAAAGCCCTTCTTGGTAAATGGTTATGAAAATTTGGGGAAAGTGATAGGATGCTTTGGAGGCAGATCATTGTTTCCAAGTACAGATGTGAAGATGGGGGGTGGTGTTCTTGCGAGGTGGGGGGCCCGAAGGGATGTGGTCTTTGGAGTTATATTAGAGATGATTGGAGGAACTTCAAAGACAGATGTAGCTTTGTTATTGGGATCGGCTCTAGGGTGAAATTCTGGGACGATATGTGGATCGGGGTGGAGGCGTTGAAGGTGAGATTTCCCATGATCTACAGTTTAGCTTGCGACAAAGCGGCTTGGGCTAGTGAGTACATGGAGAGAATTGGGAATCAGTTTACATGGTCTCCTCACTTCAGGAGGGACTTTCATGACTGGGAACTTGAAGAGGTCAGCTCTTTCATTTGCCACATCAGCCAGTACCGGGTTAGGGGTGGTATAGAGGATAAGAGGGTTTGGATGCCGGATAAAAAGTCTTTTTCTGTTAGTTCCTTCTACAAGAGCATATGCGGTTCTGAAATCCTTCCTTTTCCTTGGAAGATTATTTGGCACTCAAAAGCCCCCCCCCAAAAAGCCTCTTTTTTTGTTTGGGAAGCTTCTTGGAATGCCATCTCTACTACCGATAATTTGGCTAGCCGATGCTACCTCTATAGGAATAATGAGGAAAGGGTGAATCACGTCCTCATCCATTGTCATCATTCTTGGAGCTGCTGGAATCTCATTTTTGGGTTGTTTGGCTTTTCTTGGGTTATGCCAGGCTCCGTCAAAGATCTCATGTTGGCTTGGACAGGGTGTAATCTATCTAAAGAGACTAGGAGAATTTGGAAATTAGCTCCAATTTGTTTGTTGTGGTGCATTTGGAGAGAAAGAAACAACCGTATTTTGAAGACCGAGAGCTCTCAACTCCTTATTTTAAAGATGTCTTTTTGCATTTATTATTTTTTTGGGCCAAAGAGGCCTCCCCTATAAATGTCTCTTCCTTTGTTAATTTTTTGGGATCTCTAAGATAGATGTAAGACAGTTGTAATCTTTTGAGGTTTTTGCCCTTGTTGCCCTTCTTGGGCAACCATATATACAATCTTACTTATCAAAAAAAAAAAGTATTCAAGGTATTTAAGATGTAAATAAAAAGATTGACAGTAAGTTACCTAGTTCTGTTTACAAATAAACAAATTATAGAGGGGCTTGTTTGCAGTAAATTAATAGGTCAAGGGATGGGTTGGCACTTTTTGTAAGACTTGTAACTTCTGTGTAATTTATATAAGTCCTAGAATGCAATTATAATTTTATAATGGTGTACATTATGATTAATAGGTTTTTGAAGGAGTTATGAGACAACTGTAAACTTCCTAGACCAATTGGAGCTAGGACTTGTGGGTCCCTTATGATCCCCTCTCTAGCCTCTATGTATCATAACCTATTAGGAGTGGCCGGCTACCAAGAGTGATACACACATTCCCATGTAAAATTCTTTGGGAGGTTGAGAGCTCATCCTCTCATGTTGGCTTGGCCGATTGAGGAATAGAGAGAAAGATTAAAGGTTTCAAAGCTTCTCTATATCAAAAATCAGAATTGAGGTATTTATTTATTCCTTCTCATGATTGATTCATGTATGTTAAAAGAAATTAAAATCTGAGACTTTCAAAAGAAGTTTAGAAATTCTTTGACACACGCTTCCGTTTTTTCCAACACAGGAAACTAGTAGCAAACTAGGTAGTTTGTCACCTATGGAATACTCTTGCTCTCAATTTGAGGATGACACCTGAGAAAGGATCTGCCATCAACTAGCACATCAGGTCTAATCAAAATGTAGATCCTTGGCCTTTCCAACAAATTGTTTATGTACCATACTAACAGAATTGAATGACTATCTATGTTAGCTGGCTTCATTGCTCTTGCAGCGTATTTCAATTGAGCCACAGCCTTGTATCATTTTTTTTTATAAGTAAAATGTATTAATATAGAACCACTAACACATCAAAGGGAACGCTACTCATGTACGAGTATAGCAATTTATTGGGGGAGATCATTACAATTCATCTGCCCTGAAATATCAACAAAAGAGTACAGGGAGACGGGATATTTCCCTTAACCCAAAAATAAAAAGTATCAAGAATGAAGAATCTGGTTCTTCAACCTATATATGGGTAACCCCACCTACTCGAAGGTACGTAGGGTTCACTCCCACCAAAGGCACCACATTACACAAAGGGAAGCTGCTGTCCATGCATGAAAGATCCTTTAGCTAGGCCAGCAGCACCTAACTAGCCAAAAGATCCTTTACCGACTAAGCATAAAACAAACTACTCAAAAAACAACACAGAACATGAACTATACATCCCTAACTACCAGACAATGAAGAAGGAAATGATTGGGTGACGCTTCCATTCACTTGCACATGTAACACCAGTTAGGAATAAGTTTTCCCTTCCTCCCCAAACTATCTAGCATGAGAAACAACTCCATAGCCACAGTCCAAACAAAGAAGGAAATCTTCGAAGGGACATTAACCTTCCAAATACCTTTACATGGGAAACTAACCCCATTATCCCCCCAAAGCACTCTATAGAAAGATCAAACGCTAAACCACTCAGTTGATCCCGACTTCCATTTAATGATATCTTCAGTATCAACTGCCACTCAAACCCCATATAGTAAAGCCAAAAAAGATTCTAAAGATGGCACTTTCCAATTCTGAAATGGCCCGATGAAGAAGGGACTCCAATCCACCCCATTATTCGAGAAACAAACATAGTCAACTATTTTGCCTCCCAGTCCATAGCAATACGAAACAAATCTGGAAAACTTTGTTTCAACAAAGTGTCCTCGCACCATACATTATGCCAACAACTCACCCAATTCCCATTTCTCTCAACAAACTCAATTTGTGTAGCAAACTCACTCCAACATCTTCTAATCAAGGTTGTTAAAATCGGGATCCTACGTTGGATCGTTTTGGGGGTTCATAAGATCGGATCGAGAATCGTAAGATCTTCCAAAATTCTCAAAAAAATGGCCAAGTATATATGTAAAAGTAAAGAGTTATTAAAAATCAATAATAAATAAGGCTAAAATAAATAAATAAAGTATGATATTATGACACCATATAGAAATATATGTATCTACAATTTTTTATTTGTATTTGCTTATAAAATATAAATTTTAAATTTCTAAAATAATACAAATTCATTTTAAAGAAATAAACTAAAAATATTCTCTAATATAAAAAGCTAAATATAGCAATACTTGTTAAGATTTAGTTTGAATCATTAAATAATCAACGATTTTGGTGAATTTTTAGTTCACAAAGTGAAAACAATCCTACTAACAATCATACGATCCTGGTACATGTGCGATTTTTATACAATCTGGATCGATTTAGCTATATTAGATCGTAGGATTCTACGATCTGGATCGCGATTTTGATAACTATGCTTCTAATCCTCCTCCACAAGCTAACCCATATACACGTCCCCCCATCCACTGTAGTCCATTCCCCAAGGACCAAGACCATATACCCTTCCACAACACTACGCCAAAGACAATAATGTTCCACCACGAACCATTATAGCCATTTCCCAAGTAAGACCTATTAAACTACCTAAGGGACAGCACCCTGAGGCCTCCACATTAAAGAGGAGGGCACAACATTTTCCATGCAACCAAGTGGTATTTAAACTCCTCCCCCATACCACTCCATAAAAAGTCACTCTAAATCTTCCCCAACCTGTCAGCACCTAAATCTGGGATAGAAAAAAGCGACATCAAATAAGTAGGCAAACTAGAGAGGATTCTTTTGATAAGAGTCAGCACTGTCTCTTCCAGCTCACTAGACGCTTCTCCATTCTCTCCGCAATTGAATCCCAAGTCGTTGTTACCCTAGAACTGAGAATTTATTGTATGGTTCGGGACAAATGGTCCCGGCCAATCATGAATTGAAAAGTATGCAATATGTTGGATTTGTAAGAGACAATAAAGTAATTTTTGCAAACATGGTCATTTATGATTGGTCTGGACCATTGACTAGTCAATGGCCCAAGACCATACAATAATTTCTCCCTAGAGCTAGCTCCCAAATGCAACCCCAAGTACAAAATGGGAAAATGTTGCACCACACAACCCAAATTACTTGCCAATAAGTCCACAAATTTGTTTAAGATCTTTTAATTACTCCGTACAAGAAAATGTTATTATTTATGTTATAAGAATAATATATATACATACATACACGCACCTAGATGCTAGGATCCACTATTGACCTTAAGATATTTTTTGGCGCCTACCCGCACACCGGGGGGTGGTGGGTACCAAGTCTTGAATCAATTCCCATTCTCAATAATATATAGAGGGACGCATAATTGAACCATTAATAGACTGAATGGTACTGACTAATCAGGTTAGCAAACAAACCCTACCACAGGAATTATAGCCATTTAGCTCATACAAAATGGTTTTTCAATCATATACAAACATTTAAATTATAGATCAGACAAAAGACACAAACCTCAGGAGCCATCCAACGGTAAGTTCCAGTTTCTGCAGTCATCATCTCAGTCACAGATTCTTCTCTTGCAAGTCCAAAATCTGCAAGCTTCACAGATTTCTGGTTGGCCGTAAGCAACAAATTGTCTGCAAATTTTAAGTTTTTTAACAGGTCAAAAAGCATAGAATTAAACTACATTAAGTACCTTCTGTGGTCAAGGAAATAACCACATATTCTGCTTTATCTCACAACTTAAAAATTAACATTATCAGCATCAATCACCCAAACTATAAAGGTGAATAATAAAGATATCTAGGCAGGTAAACTTTTAGTCATGTTCTCAACATGAATAAGCCCCATCTTTTTTATTCTCATATGCAATTTCGGATAGGTTAACTGGAATTGATCATAGGAAAGCACCATCCTAAACATAGATAACAAAGATATCAACGAACTAAATGCACAACAATCCATGGACCTGCTCAATAATTCATAGGAAAAAAAGAAAATATAAAAATAAAAATTGAAAAACAAATAATGACGTTTACCAATACATCAATTATCACTGTTGTCAATATTGAAAAAAAAAAAAAGAGTCAAACCCCAGACTCCAGAGGATAACTCCCTCAAAGACTTGAGCCCCAAGGATGTTATCCTTTGGTGGTCTTGCACACACCGGCCCTCCTGGTTAATCCGCGGACTAGCGTAGAGGCGGGGAGTCAAACCCATGCCAACCACTTGAAGATCATCCTACCAACCAACTACGGTAGCGCCCCGAGGGATTGGCCCCAAGACTCAAACTGGGAACTTCGGGATCAATACCTAATGCCCTTTCCAATTGAGCTAACCCTTGGGGTTCACTATTGTCAATATTAAATCGTACTCTTTTTATTAATTAAGATGATCTGAAATGTTTTGAGGTTTTTTACATGCTGTTTATTTAAAGGGAAAATAAAAGAAAAAGAAAAATGTGGAAGAGAGAGAGGATTAGGACGCTGTGTTGTCTATTTATTCGAGATATGATAGATAAACCTTAATAAACACTTTGAACTAAAACAATGATGAATCAAATAATATATCAACACAGCAAAGATGGTTCATCCTATATTACAAAATGTAACAAAATTGAGAACAAACAAAATTTTATACAGCTCAATTAGCCGTGCAGTACCAGGTTTTAGATCTCTGTGTATAATCCCATTGGCATGTAGACAATCCATGGCTCGAGCAATGTCGAGGGCGAAACTTAATGCAACATATAGGTCTAATTGTTTAGGACGAATACTGACTAAATACTTCCGGAGTGACATCCCTGGTAATAGCTCCGTAACTATAACCATTAAAGGATCCTTACAAGCTCCAATAAACTGCAAAGGTAGGAATGATATCACTTTCAGCAAAATGCACTTGAAAAATTGGAAGTAGGGAAAGCGGTAAGAGAGAAGCAAGTATGAATGGGAAAGCTTTATGACAAGTTGAGCCAGTTTTCAATACATATGGAACCTTATAATACCAAATAAGAACTTATAATAATAATAATGATAATACAAATAATAATAAGAACAAGAAGAAAAAGAAGAATAATAGATGGAATCACACATTTGACAAAAGACACTCACTTTGACAAGGTTCTCATGTTTTACTCTCGACATCATAGTAACTTCCCTGGCAAAACGATTTTCAAGTGCAGATCTTTCGTCTGAAGTGTTCCCACGTCGAAGAACTTTTACGGCAACAATTTGACTACCATACCTGGAAAAGGATTATATTATACCTAAGTTGCTAGCACATAAATCACCACGTAAACTGCACATAAAAGTAAGCACACAGATGTGCTGATGCATTGCTGTTGTTTATTTGATGACACAGGAACAAGTATTAGTTTACAAGACAGAGAATCATATATGGGTATCCATGAAGAAATAAATTTACACAGATTCTGTGTGCTTACGCATGTGCATTGCTGTTTATTTGATGACACAGGAACAAGTATCAGTTTACAAGACACAGAAATTAACCTTCATATGGGTATCGATGAAGAAATAAATTTACACATAATTACACTATAACTGCACACATAATTGTGCTACACTTTCTTGCATTTTCAATTAGGTTGGCAAATCTTACAGTACTTAGTTTGGCTTCTGTGGACATATAATTGAAGAATCCTGTGGTTATTTTTAGAGTATATGGTTTAGTTTATATCTAAGATTTTTCAAGCTCAGTACAATTGTACAACCCTGTCCTGCATACTTTCCGAAGTGTTCCCACGGTAAAGAAATTTTATGGCAACAATTTGATCATCGTACCTGGAAAAAGGATTATACTATTCCTAAGTAACTAGGGCACAAATTATCAGTCAAACTGCTCAAAAAACTAAAGAGGCAACTATTACTGAAGTTCACAACACAGACAACTAAACCTTCATATGAGTACTAATGAGAAAATAGACCAATACAGGTATATATTATAATTTTACAACACTTTTCACCAATTATTTTGAGGTTGACAGATCTTGGTGTACTTTGTATAAATCAATTTTAGTGTAATTTAGCAACCTAAAAAAGAATTAAAGCATCATCACAAACTACAATACTATGAATTAAGTTTGCACTCACCTCCCTTCATAAACTTCCCCATGCGCTCCCTCGCCAATTTTCGATCCAATAAACAGTTTTTTTGGGTCAACCAGGAGACTCTCGTCAATCATTAATTGAGAGGCAGTGATTGATTTATTCTGCGAAAGCAATTTCGGGCTACCCTCAACTGATGTCCGTACAATGGGCTTCTCATATTCCCCCTCTTCTCCTCTACTCTTCTCACTGCAATTCATGTTGCAACCCTCAGATTATGCCCGAGTGCCTCATCCCAACCCTCCCTCAAAGCGCACATCAAAGCATCAACCTCTATGCTCTGATTATTTGCAAGGTAGCCACTTTCCCAATTAAATAGAGATCAACTTTTGGTAAACATGCCTTGCAATCCAGGACTACCTTCTCAAATTGCTATACAAAAATCCAATTCCTGCAACTATATCAACTTTCATACTGCATACTACCATTCAAAGCTCAAATAAACTTCTTAAATTACAGCTCACCGATCTTCCTACCAAAAATGCCAAAAAAATAAATCCTCTAATTTCTCGAATAAATTTTAAGAATCGCAAAATTGCTCGTTCTCGGCAAATAACTTCAGTTTCAAACTTTTGATACTTTAACTTAAACTTGAAGCCTCGAAATCCGTGAAGATGAAAAAGTAAAACCCTAGAAATGAAGAAAGTTAGGGTACAGAAGAAACTTACATATGCAGCATGCACATATACAAATTCATACATATATATAGACACACCAACAATGAAAAGCTAAAGTTTGGTGCTTGAGATCATAAGATGTTGAAGTTGCATAAGATAACTATAACCCTAAAAAGTGACAGTCTCTGCGTTTTCTCTCTCTAAAACATAATTTCGCTTTCTCTCTACAATGGAATCGGAAGCGTTCCGACGAAGATATTCCGAGTGTATCTATTCCGGTCAGGGTTTAAAGTGGAAAATAAAGGAAAACAACAAAGAAAAAAATAAAGTACTAGTAGTGGATGTTTGGAGAAATTGAGTGCCAATGGGAGGGAGACACGTGGAACGCATAGAAGGAAAGATTTAGGTCACAGCATCAGCGATTTGGACGTTCTTGGTCGAGAATGCCTCCACGAGTACTCGGAGTATAGACAAACCGATCCTCCCACTTCTCTCGGCTCAGCTCGGCTCTCCTTGTGGCCGCCGGGTTGTTGCTCTTCTTCTTGGAAGCTCCAACACTAGTCGTGCAATTCAATTCACGTGCGCCCTCGATTAAATAATGTGGTACAGCCTACACAAGATATACCACTGATGCTTATTACTCAAAGAGATTGTGTTGGAAATTATTCAAAGTTTCAACCTGGATAACATCATGTTCACATTCCTTTAATTGTCTATTTTTTTTTAAATGAATTAAATTTTATTTAAATTTTTTAAAACTGACTTTTCGACCAAATATCCACAAATAAATTATTAATTAAGATGGGTTTAAGTCTATTCTTTTTAATTTAAAAAATTTATCAATATTTATGTGACTGAAATACTCTTTACTACCATACAGAAGTGTGATTGAACGATAAAAATGTTGAGGATAAAATTCAAACGTCTTGAACTTGAATTTTCTCTATATCGATCGTTGACAGTTAGAGCTTAAATGATGGACCTGCATATCATATAGAGGAAGGCTTAGTCTGGTGAGAGTAAATTGTCCAAAATACTCCTTACCGATTCATAAAAAGAGAAATACTCTTTACTATGTAAAATCAAACATCTCCCACAACATCCTTCCCTAAATCAAGGAAGTGTTTCAAGTAAGTTTTTCCTAATTACAAATTATAAGTTCATTTTAAATAAAATTTATATATATGAGCTCTAAAAATCGAGACCTATCAAATAAAATCCATATTGCATATGAAATTTGGAAAGAAAAAAATTGCTCTAGAATAGTGAAATTTCATCCAACAAAATAGTTAAATTTCACTATTTGAAATATTTAAATTTCACTATTTTCATTGGAAACAATGATAATTAAGCCTTGAAAAAAAATAAAAAATTAAGAGATGGAGAGAATGCTCACAAAATTGCAATAACACGGTAAAATTTTATAGTGTTAAGCAAATAAACTCAAATAAGGTGGGATTTAATTTTCACATAAGAGAGTAAATTGAAAAATTAGAACAAACAGTAAAATTTCACTATTTGTAAAAATGGTGAAATTTTGCATTGCTATAAAATAAAATAGCAATGAAACTTTGCACTACCAATTCAATCTTTGTATGAAAATTAGCCCTTGTTGGTTGGGTCTAAATAGTGAAATTTTACTGTTTTGGTCTAAACAGTGAAATACATAAACCAATTAGAGATTGTAAAAATCAAAGGCTTCCTCTGCCGCTACTTTGAGAACCAAGTTTCTTACATAATGCGTCACATTCAAATCTAGCTTTTTTGGAAAGTTCAAGGAAAAGTCCATTTGAAAAAGTTTATTGATTTCCCTGGTAATATATGAATGAATTTTATGTTCACAACACGGAGGATAAAACCTCACATTCATTTATATATTTTGATTTCATTCCCTAGCCACCAACCTCATCTTTTTCTCTCCATTGTTACCTCCATAACCCATCACACCAATAAAAAAAAAAAAAGAACACAAAGAAATGGCCATGGTTGGAAGAAAATGTCGTGAGTGACAAATGGGAACTGCAATCAATAACAAATGGATAGCTACAATGCCAACATATGGATCTAGTGCACCAATGGCTCACTATACACCATCGACATCTACTCATCAGCCCTCAAATCAACCCAAGGCTACAATCAGTTAATGCTCGACACTGTATCAGTCTTTAAGGAAGTTAGTGCCAACGCCGCCCTCATCTCTATCGTCCTCAACTCCTACGTCGCATCACCACCACCATTGGCAACATCAATATTGACAACCATCTTCATTCGTTATTGTGGTGGTGGAAGGCCATGGATCGTTCTCGTAACGGCGCAATTCAGTGCTTCGCGGGTTGCTTCCACATGTGGCTTTTTGTCGTTGGAGTCTTTTCTCGCCAACCCGTGCTAGTCATGCGATTGGTTCTTCAGTCCATTATTTGAAGGAGTTTGTCAATGGAGTTCTAAGGTAAAAAAGGCTTTGGAGGTTTTGTATTGCGCCATTATACATATCATGCAAAAAGGAGGAAATAAAGCTAGGTTATATTTTTCATTTATAAATAAAAAAATTGCCACCTCATCACAAAGGATCTCAGCTAAAAAAAGTACATACATGTGGATTTATAACCAAAAAAAAAAAAAATGAGCATAGACCTAAGCTAAAAAAAAGTCTCCTCAAGGAATTTATCACTAATAACCCCTTTTAAAAATTTGTTAAGAACAAATGTGAATCTTCATATTATTAAAAGGTGTTTATCATATTGATGGAATCATAAAAAATTTAAATTTTAATTGGAAGACACGTGTCCGGATTGTGGAAAGTTCAAGAGAGTAATAGCTTTTTTGAACTCGATTCATTTTATTACAAGGACCTCATATCGCTCCTCCAATAGGACCTTAGGTCATCCTAATATGAGGACCTCACCTCATTCCATACTAGGGGTCTCAGCTCAATCTTTTGTTTCGAAAAGATTGACTTCTCTCATTATGAACAACTCAACATGTTTCTCTTAAGGAACTCTAACTCATTCATTCAAACTTTTTTGGGATAACCAGAACATATAAAGCCTAACCTAATCACTTAATTGGATACAACACGTAATGTGAATAATAGTTCCTAAATCCATGTAATGGATTGACGCCTAGAGCACTGCTCATGCTTTTAGTCAACGTAGTTTCTGTAAGGGCATAATCTTATCCATCAAATGATATCACACCATATGTACAGGGTAGAGTGGAGTGCTCGAGCCACCCCTATTAAATAAGACCCAAACTTATCATCACAACTAAGTAAGCTGTGACTCGATTTGAATTCGTTTGAACCGAAGGGTGATGTTTTGTCCCGAATAGAGCTCTGCTTAACTAGATCTGACATTAGCTCAAATGTAGCTTTAACTCGGGATGATCGATAGCTCATACGATCTGACTAAGTCTGACCGCGTTTGACACGAGTCAACTTAATTCAAACATCCCAAAGTGGGAAGAATCCATAATTGCAAGAAATCAAGAGACGTTACCCCTATACAAGGCATTATCTATGGCCCGATATCGTTTCATGATCAGGGAGTTACTTGTAATTAAGGGCACGCTCTCCCCATGTAAAACTATTTATTTAAACCCTAATCCTTGCATGCACTAGGCATATGCAAATTACCACATTGAAACATTAACCTTCATACATCCTTATTTGCTTCTTCAAGCACTGTTCTCACTCGACCATCGGAAAGTCCTTAAAAGACACCACACCGATGTCTTATGACCCCCTTTGGTAGTATTTTTTGTTTTGTAAGAGGGTAAGTTATTTGTGGAGATTTACTTCCCCAAAAATTAGTTCTTTCATCGAGAATCTAAGAGTCATATACTCAAAGACCATTGTTTGTGTGCAGAGGGATATCACACGGATATCACTCAAAGTCTCAAGTCGTGAATTACCTAGAAGGGGGGGTTGAATAGGTAGGTCTAGAATTAAAAATTTATTTTGTGTTAATTCCAATTCTTGGTTGATTACAATGATGACACGATCAATCAACAAATCATTCAATGTGATTAATCCAATGTTTAAGCCCTTCCACCAATGAAACCACCAAGAATCAACCAATTCAACATTAACCAAAATTAACAACTATATTGATTTTATAGAAATTTTCACAATTCAATTCAAAATCAACTAAGTTATCAATTTCTTCAATCAATTTACTAAATTAAGTTTTTAATTATCTCAATTGAATGCACAATTATAAAATCATAAATTAAGTTTTTCAATTATCTCAATTGAATGCACAATTATGAAATCATGAATAAATTCAATTTCTTAAATAAAGCGGAAGCAATTCAAATCAAGCATATAGTAAATTAAAAGAGAATGAGATAGAAGATATTGCACACCGATTGATAATGGAGAAAAACTACCAAGGACAACAATCCTTGGAGTAAAACTCCAGAGCTGGGCCAACTATGACGAAAAGTGAAACACAACGAGTCTCCGAACAATCTAAGTAGCTCTAGTACCGTTCTCACCAATTGTCTTCAAATTCCCCTCGAATCCTCAAGCTATCATAGTCAATCCTTCAAACAATTAGATTTCTCCGCGATCTCGGACTCCTCTGATCAAGCCTCCTCAAAATAATCATGAATCCACACGACCTTGGCATCCATCGATCACTCATTGTCGAATCTTCATGCTTGAACTCCTTCAATCGTCAATGGTGAATTTGACGAGAACCAAGGCTCTTAAAATCTGATCGAATTGTGTGCTTTGATAAAATCGGATCAATAAAAACGAGTAGAGAAAATAATGAATGTCATGAATGATCAAACTCTCACTAAAGCATCAAGATCTATCAATAATTTTGCTCTCACAAATTGAGACTCTCGCACTCTATTTTTTTCCTGCTCTTAAATATTTTTCACCTATTTGTCGCAAAGAGCTTGGTTGATCCCCTATTGAGAAGGAATCAGATTATAAATTTGTTTTATGCTCAGGGTTCATTCGAATGAACAATCATTCGTTCCAACGAGCATTTGCTCGTTCGCATGAACATGTAACGAGTATCGAACAAATACAACTCTGAGGCTGCAATAACTTGTTTGATACAGGGGTTTGAACGAATGAAAATGAATGAGAGCGAACCCTACTGTTGTTCATTTGAACAAGCTAAAGCTTCATTTGAATGAGCAACAATGAGTTTCTTATTCAAAGGTTGTCTTGTGAACTGAATTTTGGCCATTATCTTTCTTTTTATTCAATTATACTAGTATTCTAACCTTTTACTTATAAGTTCTCCAATAAGTACCTTTTTTTTTTTTTATCTCTTATGTTAGTTACTAGTTGATATAAATTTTTAAATTTATTGTCTTAAATTAATCTTCATTATTTTATCATAATTTAAGGATTATTATCAGTAACCTTTGTTTAAGTGTAATTATATACTAATGCTATCAATATCTTTAAGTTGACACTAATTACTAAGTAATTAGGTCATGGATGTTACAATATCCACCATTACAGACAAGTGATGGCACTGTTTGAAGGGGAAGATGCCCTTTTGTGCATAATTTTTCCTTCAGCTTGGACGGAACCATGCTAAACTGGAAATTTAGTGCCAGAATCAATTCATAATTTCTCTGAACTTTGCTCAACCTTCCTCACTTAGTATTCAACCTACTAGGAGATCAAAAAAGATGCCAAACATCTTTTCATTATTCGGATGAAGTAGAACGAGTCTCTCAAAGACTATATCACATGTAAAATGTAGTCCTAATTTTGTATGTGGTAATGTATATAATATGTGTGGTTTGTGTAGCTTGAAGAGACGGACGCTTATATCATGAGTATGAAGTTTTGGTAAGGATGGTGTGGCTAAAGTAAGGTTTTAGAAACCTAACCCCTAATTCTTAATTAAAATTGGAGGGTTTTGATGCATGAAAATATATTGTTTCATGCATGAAAGTATGTTGGAAGACATTTTATAGAGATAGAATTACATATGAACATGATTTAGCCTGATTTGGTGTTTTCTACATAGAGATCTTGGCCAACTGCCCACTTTGAGGGGGTGTATCTTCTTACTTACTGGAAGTTAAATTATGAGCCATATAATATATATATATATATATATATATATAGATCCCTTTTTCATTAACTTTAAAATGATATATGAATGGATTAGAAATTAAATAGATATGACATTTTTACCAAAAGTGTACAAATTCTAACCTTAGTGGATTGTTTGGCTCACATCTTAAGCTACATGTGGTATTTTTTAGGATTCTAAAACTCAATTAAACTAGACTTAAAGGGGAATATCTTCAAAAAACTTCATGACTTTTAGACTAGTTGTTTGAGAGATATTGAACTTAGAAGTTTGATGTGCTATATTGTGAAACAGGTACAAGCAGGTGGCTAATGGAGTGAAGGATAGGATCACTTGTTTAATCCTGATTCGATAGTTGGTTCGAACCACCTTGTAGCCCATAACTTTGATAACCCTTGTTTTATGTATAATGGCTAATTTTGCATTCTAATTTATTTTATTATCCTTTTGGAGGGCATTTTAGCTTTTTTGGGCCATATGATATTAATGTAAAGTATATAGTATTCTAAAAGTAATTTTATTGATTTAATCAAATGGAAAAATGTGGATGACTTGGTGGAGAAACTTAAATAAAGGGTTTTACCCTTGGCTCTTTAGGGCATGGGGTGTGACATCCTTGTAGTGAGATGAATGCGCTCAAGAAATAGGTTACCCCCTAGATGCTCCACATTCCAGACACGTCTTCTAATTGAAGCTTAAATTGATTATGGTCTCATCAAAACGACTCACCTAGAATTATTTTTCTACAATCAAAATGTCCTCCAAATAGGCATTAAATGCAAAGTGGCCACGATGGTACTATTATTTCATATTTAGGCCATATTTGTGGGGGGTGTTGCAAGGGTTTCACTTTTCAAATGTTCATTTAAAAGCACGTAAGAAACTCAATTCCAAGCTATTTGGGGGCATTGTGAAACGTCACTTTGGGTGGGTCCCATGCTTCCAATCCCCAAAAGAATGTTGATAAATTACAATTATATCCCCATACAATTAAATTTTAGTGTAAATTATATTTTTTTCGCCTCTTTTAGTTTTTACCTGATTTCAATGTAGTCCTTGTTCTTCTAATTGTTGCAATGTTATCATCTCAGTTTTAGCCTCTTTTTTAATTTAGTTATTCTGTCTATTTTATCCATTTAATCTAGATAGGAAAAGCCACATGTGACTAGCACATGCAACAACTACGGGCAAGGAAATATTTTTACTTGCATTATAACCCATTTTCTTCTAAAACGACCCGTCTTTTTACTATCAGCTAATGGGTTTTCAACAAAGTTCGCAGCACCTTCAATCAAGTAAGTGTCAAACAGGCTACCTAGATGTATTATGCTCAATCATTATTAGTATCAGTGTAAAATTCATTATCATCTATTTTAGTGTCCAATGATCAAAAGTTTTCTTTTTTAAAGATTTGAACGAGAATCCCTTGTGGCTTTCAAACTTAGTTCTACACTCATTTAATTACACTATGGCATACACACGGTAATAGGATTGTCAGTTTCACTAGCCCTTATTAACCTCAATTGCAATTGCATCTGATGTCATTATGAGGTCCTTATAAATTTAGTTATGCTCTATTGGGTGTCTTGTATTATCATTTTACTTCTTATGCTAAATTTCTTTAGGTCAATCAACATATATATAGAGTATTTAGTTTGGTTTAGCCCGCCACATAGAATATAGTTATTTTCCATCTTGCCCTAGAAAGTGTTGGATGTGCAACATTTTAAAACTCATTGTTGGCTTTATTTACAAAACAAACGTATGATTAAATTGTTGTTATTTTAGTTTACACCTAGGGTTGTACTAGGTTTTAGCTCAAGGACGTCGTATGAATGTTGCGTTAGAGGGTGTCATGACTGACGAGGCTATGGCTCCTTGGTGGTCCTTTATTATTTCTTTATAAATGTGTCTATTTCATTAACTAAAGGCTATTTTTTCTTATTGAATTTTCTAAATGCATTAATTCTGTTTTAGCTTAGGTCCCGGTGTGATACTAACCTAGAAGGGAGGGTTAAATAGGTATGCATAATATTTTTGATATTTTTAAATCTTTAACACAACACTAATGATTACTTTAATTGGCTATATATGTGAATAAAAATCTCCAATCATTGTTCAACAATCCTCTACAATTCAACTAATTATCTCAAGATATTCAATTAATCAATCAAGTAGTGTTTATCAATACATACCATTCAACACTGCCCAATTGATTCACTAGTCCAACTTTAGTATCAATTTCACAATTCAAATCTAAATTCGATTAAGAGATCAATTTGTAATTTTCTCATACACTTCAATTTTCTCAAATAAGGTTTTCAATTATCAATTTCATATTCAATGATCACAATCATAAAAACCTAATTATTAAGATAGCAAAAGCAATTAAAATAAGAAAATTAGGAATTTTAAAGACAAAGAGAGTAGAAAGTGCAAACCAAGATGATGACAGAGAAACCACCACGAAAAATTTCCCACGGTGAACAACTCCGAAGCCGGCCATGCTCGGGGAAGAATCTTACTATGATTGAGATTGAAATACAAGTAAACAAGACACGATCTAAGTATGCCAAGCACCATTCTATGCATTCATGCCGTCAACCTCCCTTGAATCCATAAGCTACATAGATGAAATCTTTATACAACTGATTCTCCTTTCGGTCTTAGAATCTTCCGATCGGGCCACTCCACAATTACTAATCCACACAATCTCGGTTTCTACCAATTGCTCAATGTCAAATCCACAAGGTTGAACTTATCTCTCTTCAATGGTGAGAACACATGAAATTGGGGCTCTTTGACATGATTTGGATCTTGTGAATTGATCAAAATCAATGTATAAATTAGTAGAGAAATGCATGATATACAATTTTGGTTGTTCACTTATAGAAGCTCTTAGATCTATCAAATACAAAGCTCTCACGAATATGAATCTTCTCTCACTTTGTTCTATGTTCATAAAACTAAATTTTCGTCAATTTATATGAATGGGATCGGATATCAAAAGAAGCCTGAAAATACATTTTTTTTTATTTTTTACGTAGTGTTGGTTTGTTCAAAGCGAACAACTGGTTCGTTCGAACGAGTATGGAACAAACCTTAAATGAGCAAAGTTTAGAGGCTGCAACCCTTCGTTTGATTCAGTCCTATCGAATGAATGAGAATGAGCTTCTGTAGTTCGTTTGAACGAGCCACTTGGTTCGTTCGAACGAGCAATAAAAAGTTGTTCATTCTAATCTTATCTTGTGGAATCAATTTCCTTAAGTGTTTTGAAATATGCATGTTTAAAAAAATTGTTTCACAATCACTAGACCACTACACACATGATGATATAAGTTTTACTATATGTTATGCATGAAATGTGTGAGTGTGTGAGATCCAAATCACAACAAAAGTCTAAATTACTCAATTACCCTTCAAGAACCAAGGCAACTAGCAGACAATCACGGCAATGAAGCTTGAACCGTTTTGACATAGAACGGGTATTGAGATACTATAAGCCTAGGACTAATGTAGTAATTATATTGAAAACATGTTTTGTCAAAAATCAGATTAGCCAATTATAAAAATGGACCCCATGGTCCTAACAAATTGAAAAAAGAGTCCTGTCATAAAATTGAGACCAAATAATTGACCACAAATAATCTAGGGAGTTTTTTTTAATTTATCATGAATTACTATGAGATGAGGCGTATTGATTTAATAAAAAAATGGTTAGTGTTATATTTATAAAAAAAAAAAATTGGTGTATTTGACCCCTAATAATTTTAGTGTAATTCTTTTATGAATTGATCACGAATTATCACTTCATATGTTATTTTTAAGCCATCAAGTCTTCTTGTGACATTTAGGAGTTCACATGGCCTTTTTGGTCTTATATTAGGATCGATACCATAGTTTTACATGGTTGATTGTTACATTTCTTTGTTGTCCTACAATTAAGAAAGTAGCACTAAAGATGCTAACAACTTTGGTAAAGGCCCTTTTTTTAGATTGATCTTAAAACCTAATCTTAAATTGCTATTAGTTATCAAGAACTAAGACGACAAGTCGTAGCCTCCAACAGACCCCGAGAGGGTAAGCATCGCACAATATAGGGGAGAGGGCAGAGTGTCATCATGAGGTGCCTACCGAAAATTCTACCAAATGAATCCCTAGTAACTGGTTGATTAGTTGTATCAAGATAATTTTCTACTTAAAAGAGAGGATTTTCCTAGTATTGGTAATAAGATTGATTCCATTCCAAATATGCATATTTTAAATTTTCTCTTTTTTTTTTTTTTCTCTCTCTCTCTATATATATATATATATGTATATGTGTGTGTGTGACCAAATTTATCTTAATGAAAGTATGAATTGTAGTTAAGGGCAATACTGCATGGTGTTGCACAAGGTTTGAGGATTGCGAATAGCCAATATTAGTTACTGTATGACTTTTTTTTTCCCTTTTTTTGATTTATGGGGCCTTTTTGTTTCTTCACAAGGTTTTTTCAATGTAATCTCTCTTATACATTAGAATTTTGACATGTAAAACATAGATGATCTTTTGGGGTTTTGGTTGGAATCCTAACAATAGAACTAAAAATCATATGGCTTAGCTATTGTTTGATATTTGGCCGGGTTGGACTTGAACCCATATTAAATAGAGCATCCGCATGACATATGTGTAGAGAGTTAATATAAAAGTACGAATATTATCAAGATAAGTGTAAAGATCTGAAAAATTAAGATAAATTTTTTGTTTTTGCCGGTAGGACACTATTCATGCACTACTTGCTGGTCCCTTATGCATGCATCATTTAGATATATGTCATGTTTAGAAGCATAATTTGAGTATGCCATAGAAGGAAAATATGCGTATAATGTTAAAATACACCTCCTATGATAATTTGATTCTAATCGGAGATAGTTTGAAAAATGGACCAAAAAGGGCATCACGAGTGGCTCGAGTGGACCTGGCTGCACCCGCCAACAAGCAAAAAATAAATTTTTTGAAAAATTATCATTTAAACTTTGGTTAAATTAGAATATCGAACTGAGGCATATCGGGACGGGTTGTAATGTAACGGGGTCCCGCGGCTCATTAAGGGCAAAAGGGTCTTTTCACCCCTTAACCCCTTTAGTATAAATAACACTCTTGGGATCTAAAATCTTCAAAAAATTCTGTAGAAGTTACAGCAAGTCGTGCATGGAGAGAAAGCATGAAGAAAACCTAGGTTTTTCAACTTTCTACCTTCCAAAACTCATCTCTAACCTTGGAATCTCGCAAGCCTTCCTTCTAGGAAGTTGTTCCCCACTAAAAGGGCTATAATCCTACCTATTGGTTCGGCGTTGAAGTGAACACGACTCCTTAGGGTTGAGAAAAACCCTTTTAGGTATGATATTTTGCTAAGTAAATAATAAAGTTAAGTTTAGTAGTGTTTTTATAAGTTAATTGTATAACTTACATGCTTACTTGTTGTTAGAAAATCACTTAACATATAGTTACTTTGAAAACCTAGGGTTGGTACCTTGTGTACTTATGTATTCTTTGGGAATTTGGTGAAGTGATGAACATGTAACATGATTATATGTATAATTCATTACATTCTAGCTTATATTCATGTAGACAAAGTCTTGTAGTTTGAAAGTTATATTTTGCTTAATGTATTGGTACTTT
Source organism: Nyssa sinensis (assembly GCA_008638375.1). Classification (NCBI taxonomy): domain Eukaryota; kingdom Viridiplantae; phylum Streptophyta; class Magnoliopsida; order Cornales; family Nyssaceae; genus Nyssa; species Nyssa sinensis. The sequence goes on from CM018050.1 coordinate 3,969,462, forward strand.
GTGTACTTATGTAATCTTTGAGAATTTGGTAAGGTTGTGAATATGTAACATGATTATATGTATAATTGATTGGATTATATGCTATGTACATGTAGACAAAGTTTTGTAGTTTAAAAGTTATAGTTTACTTTATGTAGGATGCATTATTAAGGCAGACTCCATGGATTTGATAAATGCCTCATTGAAATTGCATAGAAAAATCAAGGCATCTTGGCATACTTGAATCTTTGGAAACATGGCGTGTGTTGAGCACTTTGGTACTATGCATTACAAGGGTGTAGATCTTGTAGTGAAAAACTCAAAATCTGGCCAATGATAGTACTCGCGTGCCGACGGGGGCGAACCGTGAAGCGAGGCATGGGTGGGCATAAAGTTGCATGTATGTGTCATGCATATTGCCATTGCATTAATGAATTGGAAAGGTTTATAGCTTATAAATGTTCACTTTGCACTTGTCACGCCTTACTTTTGTTCTTTATATTAGTATTATGTCATACAAGTAGTCGTGCTTACCCTATATGGGATTACATATTACAGATGAGACTCCCGACACATGAGACTTGATGAAGTCTTGAAGCATGGAGGGAAAAATGGACCTTGAAGAACATTTGGCACTTGGGGCATATTTTTGGTTGTATGAGGGCCTAAACCCTAAGACATATGTATTAACTTGTAAACTTTTGTATAGCATTGAAACAATGGGTAAGGCCCTAAATTTGTAGTGAGCATGGAGCTCGTGACACTTAAGCTTCAAGTATACACACACACACGCACACACACATATATATATATATGGTGGATGTATGTTTTAAATTATGTATGAATAGCTTGTTATTTAAATCATGTATGAATGACTTAGTTGAGTAAGAGGATGTAGTTTGGTAGTTAGTTTAAGAGTAATGGATTTTGTTGTAAAAATATTAGGTGAAAAATTCTTAGAAAACACAGGAGATCATGTCAAAATTTTGTGAGTTAAAAAGGATTTTGGGGTGTGTAAAATGCCTATATATAAATAGGAAGAGTGCCAAAAAGTGGGGATTAAAAACCTTGAGGAAGTAGGTGAAAAATTAAAAAAAATCAGCTTGCAGCACTTCGAAAAAAAATTTAGAAAAGGAAGAAAATAGGTTTTAGCATTACACTGTAGCTATAGTGACAGCACACCGGGCCATGCCCTGCATTCCTAGCCTCGTGCGCGCGCCTGCCTACGTGTTCGCCTGGCTGCCCTGTGTCATGACCCAAAACCCACCCTATGCGGATTAAGGGTCTGTGACCGGGTCTACGGCCCATGGGCCGTTCCCCGTCAAAGGATCTGAAACACTAAGTAGAGTTTTAACAAAACATTTTATAATCATTAAAATGTCTGGTAGTATAGTCAGGTCATCATTTAGATACATGCCAAAAAGAACATAAGTGTTTCAAAATACAGATCCTCAAAAACACAAACAGGACCGTGGTGACATGGGAGGGTTAAGACCTGTCAATATTTAACTTAATGCAAAACTCGCCAAAATAGCTACCAGTAGCTAGCAGCGTCTAGACCCCTGGAGCGCCTAAGGGTTCCCTAACTTCTTGTTGTCCTGAAAAATTTAAGGGAGGGGGGTGAGCTAATAGCCCAATAAGTAATTTCCTAGCTTTAACATGGGTTAGGGTTAATCCAAGGGACTGATAGAACAAAAAGGTAACAGATAGCCAACAACTAATGAGCAACAAGAATTACATAGCCAGTTACCAAGATGCACAACAATATTGACCCGAGGGTCCAAAGAGGCATATCCCAATATAAAACAAGAGGAAATACAAGGTCAATCAAAATTGGGATCTAGCCTACCATGATGGATTGCTGCCACAACAAAACGATAGCCAATCAAAGTTATGTCATGCTTGCAATAATATGATCATTCACAGGGCATAAAATATGATCATCCAACGATTACAAGAATAAATCATCACAAGTTCTAATAACCCGGAAATGCGTGAATCACCCGAGGCCCGGCATACCCCACTGAAACGCATGCTCAGATCCGCCTCGGTTCCTTGGGCTCTCTGAAAAACGTTAGAGCTCTTTTCTCATTGGTCCCGAAGGACATATAAAACCCCAAAGGGTCTTTTCCCCCACGCATTCCGTGAATAGATGGGTCGTTGTGACTGAGCACAACCCCGAGTATATGCAAATTATTATGATCCACAAAATTCCACACGGAACGTATAACAATACCAAACAATTGATATTAAATCAATAAATCATGAAATGTGTGGAATAACAAGACTCATCTCAAGGTCAAGTCATGGTATAATGATATAATGTTGCTCAACTTCACAATAATGTAAGCAAGCAAGTCAAATCCAGAGAATAGGCATAACTGATAATCACAAAACGATTGGCTTCAAATCAGGTAATTCAAGTGGTGATAGAGTACAAAGCTGGCAGCATATGAAAATAAGTGTGACTGGCTGGGAATAACCCATATTAAAACTTCGGAATTACTTACCTCAAAAATAGCTTTCGGTAGTTCAACTAATTTAAATCTCCTGCTCCTTCCCCTTGGAGGTTCCTATAAATCAGAAATTTAATCGTCATTAACCCATCTCAATTATTCAGGGTTGATATTACTGTTCGTGATTTAATTTAACTCTCTCGGTATTATTTAATGGCACTCTTAAGGTTGCTAAGTGTATTACATCGGCCTTCAGAATATTTTATTTGGGTAAACGGGACCCTACCGTTGAGTTCGGAACGTCCAAGAAAATAAATCTAAGCCTTCGTGGCTTTTTATTTGGCTTTGGGTACCTCTAAGGGCAAAATGGTAATTTCATGTTTTAGGTGACTTAATTTTTTGGAACCCCGATTGACAAAACGGATCTCACCATTGAGTCCGGAACGTCCGACATAATTAAATTAGACTATCCTTCATGTTCATTTGGCCTTGGGTACCATCAGGGGTAGTACAGTCATTCACCACTTACGTGTCTGTATTTTTCGGGACTTAATTTTTTAAATCGGACCTTGTCATTGAGTCCGGAATGCCTGAAATAGTGAAAATACACTATTTATTTTATTTTATTTGGACTTCGTTTGGCCTATTAATGACCTAGGGGTAAATTGGTCATTTTTATTTAATTAATAAATAATTAAATAATTTACTTTATTATTTATTAAATTTTCAGGGGTATAAATGAAATAAAATTTCAGAAACTGGGCCAGAGCAACATTTCCCAAAACTGTTGGGGTCAGTTCATGATTTCCAAAAGTTTTAAACTGAACCAAAGGGTTCAGTTCGCATGCAATTGAACCGGACCGGTTCAATCCGGTTTTAACCGGTTCAAGCAACAGTGCTGACGTCATGCTGACGGCAGCCCTAGGATTTTAAAATTTAAAATCAGTTATCAAAACAACGCAGTTTGGTTTAATGGGTTTAATCCGTTTCTTAGTCGGGTCGGGGCCCGACCCGAAAACCCGATCCATGACCCGATACTGTTCATCGTCCCCACCCGTCTAGGGCTACTGTTGCCCTAAAATTTGTAGAATTTTTCCTTTGATTTTTGTGGGATTTCGGCCATCTTTTCTCACTGTTATCGATCCTAATCGATTTCTAGGAACCCTACCAACATTCTAGCATCGATTTAGGGCACTGATTCGAGCTCTAGATAGCTCTGTTTCAAACGATAATCCGCGATCAATAATTGGTTCTAGGGCGCTCATTTCTGGTCCAAACCTCACGGGATTTCTTACGTTGTGACCTACAAGTCATGGGGTTTCAGTCCCTACCCCTAAATCCCCTTTTAATCTAGGTTTTCATAAGTTTGGGTTTTAACCCGAATCGATAATTCGTGATTTGATGGTCGATTCCTAGGTTTTATGGTCGCGCACGTCAGTTTTTGAGATGCTATTAGTACGTAGTTCAAGTTCCAAGCAATCAAAACGAGTTTGGTGAACATCGTTGCAGACCTGCTTCAAGCAAGGTCATCCATGGTGGTTTACACGATTTCTGTGATTTAGGGTAGTTCGGTTGGTCCATGATGTTCACAATCAACCCAGATTTCATGGCATTTATGCTGTGCATCTAATGGCAGTTCTAAAATAAACAAAACTAAACAAAATTGTAAATCAGAAAGTAGGTATTTTTCTCTCGGGTTGTTACCTCTGTACAGTGATTCCCTCCCTGGTTTGTGTTCAAACAAAACCCTCAACAAGTTGGCTTTGATCCCTCCGTGCACTCCCAGTCCTTAACTCCCTTCTATTGCTCCTTCAATGGCCGACCCCACCTTCAAGCATACACACAATGGTCCCCTTCACCTTCTCTCTAAGCCTCTCTTTCAAATATCAGTACACAGAATTATTTTGGGTCTGATTTCCCTCCAATGGTGTGCATAATTCCTATACCCAATATATATCAAGGGTATTTTATTTAATCAATTTGGTTGCATGTGAGCTGATTGGGAGAGTGGTGCTCAAGTATGCTAAGAGTAGGGTGATGGTGGGGCTAGGGTTCATAGGGGTGATGTGTTGCATGCTTGGCCATTGGCCAATCTAGGAGGCAACTTGGGGCAATGCAGTGTTATATACAAATCTTGGTGTATATACACACAAAGTAGTTTGCAGCCTAGTTGGTAAGTTTTTTTTGAGAAAATCTCTTTCCACCAGAGGTCAAGGGTTCAATTCCCCTTGACCACCAATTTGGCCATTTTTCACCATTTTGGGCTAAGGCCCTGTTTGGCTGCGCATTAATTCGGTTTCAATGTTTCCTTCATAACTTTCATTCCGTAACTCCTTTTTTGATGCAGTTTCTTCCGGTCAGTTCCTATTTGAATTATCTTTATTGTCCAAGATCTAGGGTCTGTTTTTACTTTCTTGAGTTTTTTGTAATTAGCTAGTTCGAGTTTTAATTGCGATAAAATAATGCTTAAAATAGCCAAATTACCACATTAATTTCCCAAATGGACTTCATTACATTAATTAAGTAGGAAAATAAGTTCGGGGTGTTACACCCTGCCCGCTTGCGCGCGCTCTTATGTGCCCAGCCCCTTACACCCTTGACACCAGCCCTTGGCCACTTTCCTTAGGCCATATTTGGCCAACTCCTAGGCCATGTTGGCCAATCACCTTGGGCCATGTTTGGCCAATGCGTAGGCCATATTTGGCCACCTTTTTGGGACATGTTTGGCCACTCTTTTGGGCGATGTTCAGCCACCCTTATGGGTCATGTTTGGCCACCCTTTGGAACCATGCTTGGTCACTACTTAGGAAAATATTTGACCTTTACTTAGGCCATATTGGGCCACCAACCTTGACTATTCTTTGTCATCATTTTAGGCTATGCTAAGCAACCACTTGGACCATGCTCGATCACCACCTTGAAGTTGGGTTATGAAAGCACCTAGTTTATGTTTAGCCTACACTTTAAGCCATTATAAGACATGACCTTGGATATTAACAAGTAAGAGTCATTTAAAAACAAATATATTAATTTAATTCTTTTATTTTCTTATTCTCATTAACACCTCGGGTTTATGATAATTCGGGACGTGACAATAAGTTAGAAGTTTAATTTTGAATTTAACAACTACTCATTATATATCTCTAAAAAAGTGGGGTTATGGGAATGATTGAGGTGATAGAACTTATCCAAAAACTCTCCCAACTCTTAGCTCTTTTCTCTTTGAGATTCTTTCTAAGGTTACGATCACGAGACATTTGGATTGTGAAAATACATATGCTACTCGATCTTGTAGCTATCCTATTGATGAGAAAGGTTTTTGCAACGATGTTCATGATTATGAAGCTCGTTACACAAACTTGGTAGATCTTAGGCAATTTCGTAGATTCAGACAACAATTATGACCCGTATCCGACATAGGTATTTCATATAAATTTCCTACATTGGTGTTAGAGTCATTATTTCTTGTGATTCACTTATATGTCGAGATGCATGTTTAAATTCATGGGTATATTAACATGTAAAATGAGTTTAAAACTTGCACAAAAAGTTTTTCTATATGGGTCTTTTTCAAACGAAAAGGTTTCGAAAACTTGTTAAATGATCTACCATAGTAGATGTGTTTGTAATATCCTTATTAGTAAACTCTTAAGGTTTCATGATGAACCATTGTTAGATTTGTGAGAAATCTGAACCAAATTTTTATTTTTTCAAGAAAACCCAAACTATTAGGCCTAAAAATGATATGTAAAACTTTATTTTTTGTGAAAGAAATTTATATCGATGTGTTCCTTATTCCAAGATCTTTCCAATAATATATGGTAGGTGCTTTTTAATCAAAAAATGAGTGAGATATGAGGCCCCAAAGTATGAGTTGCGACTATAACAAATTTTATTGTTAGAGAAGGTGAGTTGCAGAGAAATGCAACCCCAAATTATTTTTTGATAAATTTTTTTACCTATTTTTGAGGCTTTAAAAATTAATTTTTTAACCCAAAAAATTGTTTTAAAATTCTAAAAAAATATTTTTAATGTGAAAATTTCTTGGAAAGGCTCTAAAATATAGGAAAATTTAAAATATGTATGGATCATATTTTTTGGTCATGTGTGAATCATTTTTGTTTTAATTATCATGTAGATAATTATTTATTGTGTTATTATTGCATGTTATTGATCCCCATTAATTGTGAGACCTAATTACCCAATCCCATTATGGTGAGTTTTGGTACAGCCATCAATTCAAGACCCACTACATTATTATGCATGTTAATGAATGTTGTAATTGGATGAGCTTATTTAATTGATGTTCTAATGCAAATGTTTGTTGTGATGTATGAAATTACAAAGTTAATTTTGAGATATTGGGGCAGCATTCCTATTTATTTTACTACTTTCAGTATCTTGATGTAATAGGTTTATTTTACAATATAATAAATTTTAGAAAGGATTATATTTATTTTGTAAGCCTTGTAAAGGGATGTGTTTTCATTGCAAATTCAAATGTCCAAAAATTACAGTGTCACGATGTACTAGAATGTCATTTGAGCTCAAATGCATTCTAGAACATGTGCACTGATTATTATTATTAGATAGATAAATTAAATTATCTTTTAAATTAGAGTTGATTTGTGGATGAATTAAAATTGTTTTAATTCAAAATTATTTTACTCAAAATTATTTAAGAATATACTTTTATTTTACATAAATGGGAGATGATTATGAGCTTAGCAAAATTTTCGATCCCACTATGTAGAATAGAATAATATTTTTAATTAGATTTCTGGTAACAAAATAATATGATTAATGTATGCTTAAATGTCACCTTAGGCATTTTGAGAGTAGCGAAATAGCCTCAATGAATGTGAATGCCGATTTGACTAACATAAATACTTAGAAGTGATCACATCACACATATAGCATGTGTAGATATTAACCAATAGGAAACACAATCCAATACTTTGAGACATGAAAGCCTGTCATAATTAATTAAGTTTTTGCATACACTTTATTATATAGAGCAGCACATATACAAATCTCATTGGAAATTTATTTGGATTTGTTCCATGACAAAAATATTTTTTGTGTTAATTTTAAAAAATATTTTTTGTTTCAATATGTTAGCACAATAAACCAATCAAAATAATAATAAGCAAAAATAAAAGTTAAGAGTGCATTGAGAATTTATAGTGGTTCGACTATGAAATTTAGCCTACGTCCACTCTTTAGCAATGATCCTTGATCTTCTTGTTAGGAATCCACTCAAGTTATTGTTGGGGTGATGGTTTCACTTTGTTACAATCAACTCACGCAGCAACACTTCTTTCGTACATGACTCTTCACAATGATCGATTTTTCATAAGACAAATCGCTCAACACTCAAAGAGTTGAATCACAAATAGAAGAAAGAAAAAGCTCTATTCTCTCACTGAATGAATACAATAAACTCAGTAGAGACAATTTCTTCTTCACAAAAGGGGTATTGAATCAACACTGAGTTTCACCCCAAGCAAGCTCTTGAATCGAAAATTGAGTACACAAGAGAAAATTTCTCACATGTTTTCAACAACACTTGATAAACCCTAGAAGATGCCCACGCATCATATTTATGGGACGACTAAGAAGGGGACCAAAAAATAATTATACGTATCTCAAAATGGTAGGGTTGACCCCTTTCGGGTCGGTTGAAAAGGTCTTCCCGATCAGCTGGCCCCGTCTGGAATGCCTTGAAAAAACCTTTGAATCATAGCTCCTGGTCAGCCAGTACCCTCTCAAGTTATTCTGAACAGGGCAATTTCGGTTAACCAGTAGTGATACCCGGTCAACCGATACCTTCTAGAATTCTTGAACCCTAAAACTAGTGTCTTTTGGTCAACCGATAACGGTACCTGATTAGCCTCTACCTTCAGGAATTCTTGAGCCCTAAAACCAGTGTCTTCCGGTCAGCTGGTATCCTTTATCCAATAGGACTTCAAATTTTATTTTTTGAATCAATATCCTATCAAATCTTAACATATTTTTCTCCAAAAAATTATTAGCACATAATATATAGCATACATATATCTAATAAAAACTTATGAATCAAATAATCATCACATGCTTGGAGGTATACAATTTATTTAAAATCCAAAATGAATGCTCCATAAAACTATCCTCAACATTTTCCCCCTTTTTTATGATGGAAACATTTAGGAAATTTAATGTAATTATACACTCCCCCTTAACCAAAGCTGCCCCTAAGTTGAATAGATTTTTAGCATCTCAAGATTTGATATGAAAGTATATAACAATAAAAACATAAGGCACATAGCATTTAGAAATAACATTCAAAAGTTCAATATCAAAACATAATAAACCCAAAGAGTCCCACATGCCCCCTTTAAAACATGTCCATCAAAATAAGAAGAGAAAGATAATGCAGTAGGGAAGAAAGAAATCCGAAGAGAATCAAACTAAGAATAAAAATGCCAAAAATCTCTCCCCCTTTGTCATCATCAACCTCACTGTGGTGGTAGAATATTGAGATGGGCCATGATAGCTTAAAGAGAATCATTCATCGTGAAAAATTGTCCATCAATATTCTAAGAGAGAGTGTCAAACTTTTTCTCAAACTGATCTAGATGAAGAAGAACAGCAACATTAGATGTAGCATCTTCCTCGTCAATACTCACTTTCTCATCATCTCTTATGGCCTCAACTTCCTTTTGACGAGGAACATAGCCTTTGGCCATTTCCTTCATTATAGTCAAATTACACTCAGTGATACCCCTTGTATTCTTTCAGTATTTTCTCCCCTAGTATCAATCCCAAAATGTTTGAATATCTTAGTGAGGTAGGCCCCATAGGGAAGAGATATCGTCGCATCCCAAATCCCACCCTACATGGACTAGGAATAATAATCGGCCAATTAGGCACCTCGTCAATACACTAACCCTTTTGTAGCATATTAATGATGTGTATAACCAAAGACCTCTTTACATATCCAAGTAGATTATGTTTAGTCATATAAAGTTATGCAACGAAATCCGAGACTGCAAAGTTTTTTATTTGAATGCGGTCACACTTGACAAAACATAAGTAACATTACATCAAAGCTACAATAATATAAGCCCACCATTACATTACATATGAGTATTTGAACTAATACATCATCGGTGAACACCATTCACACTCTATTCTTACTCCATACTACCACATCAATCTGTTATCTGTCACTGCAGGTTGTTATCTCCATGGCTGGGATAATAATTCACTTCATGCTAGATTTTCTATTCATCATAACTTACTATCACCTGGATCTGTAAACTACTCAGTCATTCTTGAAAATATACAGGATAAAATCCTGTAAGCTTTGTGAAAAGCTCATGAGTAACACCAGTTCCTTATCATGGGTTTCTGAAAATCCCTTTTCATAAACTTTGATAATTTCTTAACTTTCATGGATATCAATGGAAAAGAATTGTACTAAAAGCTACTAGTATTCTTAAAACATAAACATATAATTGAGAGTTGTAAGATATTTACTTGAAATCATACAAGAGTTTGTGCTAGATAATTTTATAAGATAATCATGATGTCATAAAATCTGATACTCATGAGCAAGTATTACATGCCACACTTTCTTAAAATGTTTGTCCCTTAGGATCATAGGTTGTCACATGGTGACATGAAAATTGAAGCTATAAAATATTTTGTGCCAAACATCTATAAGTTATGTCCCTTGCGGACCTATAAGAGTCACTTGGGCGACTAGATGTAATTTAGTGCTCTCGGATTACATGGCCCTCTTATTGGATTCAGACTCCCAACTGAGTCGTTTATAGAAACTTACACGAAGTTTACCAGCTCTAACCCCCAGTAGGGCATGTAGAGCACATAAAACTTTATAATAAAACATGCTTGCAAAACATTCTTTAACCTATCCATGCTATAAAATATTTAAAGAGATGCTAATTAAAAGCATGCAATTCAAAATTTATCTCAGTATTCTAAAAACAGTCATGTTGTTGAAACATTTAGTATAATAGTTTGAAACATGTCATAAAGCTGTGAAAGAGTTGCATGTAATATCATAAAGCTATAAAAGAACTATATTTCACAGAAAATGTCTCCATTTTAAGGTTTAAGGTTACTCACCTGTGGTCCAGAGTCTACAGTCACTTGCTTACTTGGCTTGCCTTGGTATTCATTTTATATCTATTTCCTTACTAGTAATCCTAAATCATGGATCAGAACACATTAATACTATATCAGTATATATCTCATTCTAATCATTTGCTATCTTAATATTCTTAGTCTCTTCTAGACTTAATTTTACTCTTTAGGATTCCTTCATGATCTTTAATTAGGGTTCCTAACACTTCTTAGTTCATCGTGTGACTTACTTTAGCCTTTAAGGGTATTTTGGTTATCACATGTCTTATATTGCTCGATATATCATTTACTTTATTAGACTTCATTTTGAGTTTAGAATGTCTTTTAACTATAAAATAGGTCCTTCTTTTATTTTCTAAGTTCGTCTGATTGCTTAATTAAGGCTCAAATGTAGTTTGGTAATTTTACCGTTCATATCCCGTGTTATAGGCACCCAATTATCTTGAACATAGCTCATTTTTAGACTTAGCGGCTCTTATATACATTGGTATGAGTTTTTCTTTACTTTTTATACTCTTCTAATAGCTTCATTAAGTCTTAGGGACATATTCGTTATTTTTCAATTTGTTTCGATCTTCTATTTTTCCTAAACAAACGTCACTGTTGGGTCCATAATGTTGAAGATAATAAAACTAGGCTTTTCAAATCTTAATTTGCTTATTTATGGCTTACATTAAGTCTAGGGGCATTTTTATAATTTTACACATTCAAGCGGGAGATGGGTGCGGATGCTTAATTTGACCTTATTGTTAGATTCAGAGCGACTAAAAATTTTAAATATTCCTTTTTTCATACTTTTTCGGTCTGTCTGGTAGGCCATGTATGATTAAGACGGTTTTAAAATTTCACATTTCTATGTATCTGTATTTTTGGCACCGTGTTTAATGAAACGGGTCTCACAATTGAGTTTAGAACGTCAAAAAACGTTAAGGTAGATATTTTCTTAATCATTGGTGTTTAATTGATAGCTTCATTAATTGTTTAAGACACAATTAGAATTATTCTAGTTTGCACGTTCGTATATTTCGTGGCCTAATTTCATAAATCGGATTTCGTCATTGAGTCTAGTATACCCAAAAACGTTTGGTTAGACTCTTCTTTCACTTTAATTGACCTCTGTTTGAACAATTTTTGGTTAAAAGGTATTTTAGTAATTCTTCCTAATTTTTTAAAAGGGTTTAAAAGTACTTTTTAATTAATTTTCTGGGTAATTTCATAATTTATATGAAAATTTGAGGTTAGAATGTAATTTTAGGGAATTATGATTTAGATCGTCTAGTTTGGAGACTAAAGGCTAAACCAATTCATTATAGGTCAAGAACTAACTGGTTTAAGGCGTCATCTTTGCATCAGCATGACGTCGCACCCTTTTAATGAAATAACGTTGTTCAATTTTAATGTTAGATTTATTTTTTAAAGTGGGTCGACTCGAACCCGATAACCGATCTGATCCAATCCAACCCATTGACTGACCCGGTCAATAGTTGACTAGTCAACAGGGTTTCTCGACGGCGCCGATCGCTTTCTCCAACGACGCTAGTTTTCTAGCGACAATCTTGATTGGTTTTGAACCGTTTTCTTCCAAGGATTTCATTTCTAATGTTCAAATAGGGTTTCATCAAACTTTGGACGTCGAATGAAGGGGTTGCAGGGCTACTCCAATGATAATCGTTTTTTCTGACGAGAAGTTCTAGTCACATTTTCGCTCTCATCCAATCACCAATTTGGTGATTTTTGGATCTTTTGATCCTCATGCAATCCCTTAAAAGTCTAGGCCTTCAAAATCGGTTTAACCAAGGTTTCTCCCAAGGTGGCCGACTATCACCCTTCTTTGTATTTTGCTATTACACACTCCTTTCTAAGTCTTTTCAAGTGATTCAAATTGATTTCTATTTCATTTCTTATCTATATTCATTCCTCATTGAAAAATTCTCATTTCATTGGAGTTATTTCAAACCCAGTTCTTAGGTAGCCCATTAATGGAGACAGACTAGGGTTTTGTAGGCTTTACTATGATATTCAACTTTATTCTTCACTAGGGCTTCTTATTTCAGCTAAATACATTAAAAAAAAGTCAAGGAAGTCAGAGTTATTACTTGTTTTCGGAGATTTTCCCAAGGTTCTCTCTCTAGAATACAACTCTTTCTCTCTCTGCTTGATTCCTCTTTCTTCCCTATTGTTCCATAGCTTCTTCTTAGCTGGAGAACTTGACTTCCTCTTCTCTATGGTTCAAGTCGAGCAGCACATAGTCCCTCACTTCCTCATTTTCCCCCTTCTTGGTTTTTCTCATTCTCTCTCCTTCCCCCCTCTCTCTCTCTCATTCTCTCTCTCTCTCTCTCTTTAGTTGCACGCAACTTTAAGCTACTGCAGGCATGTGGCCACCACCCTTTATGGGCTTCATTCTCAAGTCTACTTCACTACTTCATCTTTAAGAAAACTTTTCACCCCTCACTCCAATTACACACACACACATGGCACACACCTCACACGGCACACACCTCACACGCACAACCATACACACACTCTTTTGCACATCCCTCTCTCACACAAGTGGGTGTATGTACTTGTTTATGTGTATGTACATATATATAGCCATGTAATTATACATATATATATATATATTCATGTATGTGCACTTTTATATATTTTGTATGTATGCGTATATACATGAAATATATTCATGTCCCTCACATGTTATACCCATCATGTCTACGATGCATTGACCATCTTTATTTTGTATTTCCTCTTTTCTCTTATAATTATTAAATAATTATTTATTCAATAACTCATGATTATTTGCTGTAATATTTTCCTTATTTTAGGGTAGTGATGTGTTGTTCACTTATCTCAAATTGTCTCATTAACTTAAGTTCGATTAGGTTCACTTGTGGCGAGATTAAATTCTAACCCCACATTGGGTCATGGCCTACTATGTTAATAGTCTATGGTTTGGTTGGGTTAGCTTTTAACTTCAGTTTGCGTCATCATGACATTGTGCTCAAGAAATTTCTAAAAGTTGCTTTATTAGGTTAATTTTCATCACATTGTCCTTAATTGTCCATTTTACTCGGGCGGGTGTTACAGATATGCCTCTAGAGAATTTAGTCAAAGATTTTTGCATATTTTGAAACATGATGTAAGGAAGATTCAGTGGCGTATTTGTCTCTAAATAGTAAAGAATATAGCATTGTAATGGGAAAACATCATCATAATGTCCCTTCTTGGGAAGCACATTGACACTCACAAACTTGTTGAGAAGATATAGTTTTGAGTTGAGCTTAGTAGCCTTTAGATAGGCTCTGTCATTTCATAGAGGAGTAATTTTTTGATAAACCTTTACCTTATTCTCTACATGGGTACCAATTTTGTCTCCGGTAAAGAAAACTTTCTCCCCTTCATTAGAAACCTCTTGAATTTGGGCTAGATTTTCAAGACTCGTCTCAATGCTAACTCCTTTTACAAAAGATTTAACTTTGTGTCTCCATCAACCTTAACTAACTCCAAGTTACAATAAAAATAATGAATTAGTTCAGGATAAACGTTTTTTGGTACCTTAAGAAGCCATTTCCATCCAAGATTTGTGAAAGGATTTTGAGCCTATCATTGTATTCCACTAGAAGATTCACACCTTAGCCATTATTAATTTTGCGATATGCGTAGTTACCCCATGAATGGGCTGCTGCCACGGATTTGAATAAGTCAGTATTGTAGTGAAACTGTTCACCAGGTCCAAAAGCTCCCTTCTTCCATTTGGTGCTGTTAGGACCTGCACCCACATGCTTCATTCTAGGCATGATTAGAGATTTTGAAAGATAAATTGGGTTCTTTGAATGAAGGGAGTAAAGAACCTTGAATTGGGAGGCTAGGGTTATTGTAAGAGATGAGGAATAAAAGAGGGGTGATTTTAGAAAGTTCAAATCCCATCTTAAAAAGAGGTAAAATCGCACAACCTGAAGCTTACGCGGCTAGCTGGTTGCCCCTTCTGGTTGACTAGAAGGCTCCATGATTTGAAAAATCAACCTCTAGTCAGTATTAGTTGACCGATTCCCATAACCGATTGGCTGGTTCCGTATTTTCTTTACACCAGATGATACCAGTTGACCGGGAACCTATACCCGGTTAGCTGGTAGCCTAGGCTTGAGTTCCATTCTTTTTCATAATAGTACAATGTCAAACTTCATCTCTTTTAGTTTTCTATAGCACATGAAAATAATACATTTTTTATTCATTTTGTAGTCTATACACCAATTATTGTTACGTTTATGGGTGTATTACTTCTTTGTCATTTGAGAGTTTGTACATGGGTTGGAATATCTCTAATCCCCAATTCTCTTCTAAATTTAATGAATTGATTTTCCTCTAATGGCTTGGTAAATATATTAGCTATTTGATCTTCTGTTCTTATGTAATCCAAGCTCACAATATTTCTTTGAACTTGTTCACGAATCAAGTGATAACTTATATTTATGTGTTTTTCCGAATAGTGTTTCACTAGATTTTTTTATATACCAATTGTACTTGTGTTGTCACAAAGAATAGGTAAATTTTATGGCTTTATCCCATAGTCCTTTAGTGTTTGTCTCATCCACATGATTTGTGCACAACAACTACCCGCTACTATGTATTCGGCTTCCGCTGTGGATAAAGATATTGAGTTTTGTTTTCTGCTTAGCCATGATACAAGACAATTCCTTGAAAAACAACAACTTCCACTATTGCTTTTTGTATTTGTTTTGCAACCTGAAAAATTGGCATTCATGTAGGCTTTTAGGCTGGAACAAGTGTCTTTAGGAAACCAAATTCCTAGATTACTTGTTCCTTTCAAATATTTAAAAATTTTCTAATAGCCTTTAAACATGATTCCTTTGGATCAACTTGATACCTAGCACAAATACTTACACTTAACAAGATGTCGGGTCTACTAGCTGTGAGGTATAAAAGACTCCATATCATATCTCTATACATTTTCTTATCTATATTGTTTCCTTCTTCATCTTTATCTATTATTGCATTTTGTGTCATTGGAATTTTACTATGTTTGCATTCACTCAAGTCATATTTCTAGAGAAGTTCCCTAACATATTTTGACTGATTCATAAAGATCCATTCTTTACATTGTTTAACTTGTAAACCTAAGAAAAATTTAAATTCACCTGTCATACTTATTTCAAATTCCTCTTGCATACAAGTGGCAAATTCTTCGCACATATCATTATTAGTGGAATCGAATATGATATCATTTACATAGATTTGCACAAGAAGAATGTCTTTATTTTTCTCTTTTATAGACAAAGTTGTGTCTGTTTTTCCTCTTCTAAAGTTTTCATCAAGTAGGAATCCACGAAATCTTTCATACCATGCCCTAGGAGTTGTTTGGTTTATACAAACTCCGATGGTTGTTTTACATATACTTCTTCATTTATGTATCCATTTAAGTAAATCCTTTGTAACATGCAAATGATAAGAGAATTTTTATAAATTCAAGTTTAGCTATAGGAGTAAAAGTTTCTTCATAATCAATTCCCTCTTTTTGTGATATCTCCTTCATCATCTTGTTTGTTTTTAAAAACCCTTTTTGTGCCAATTATTGAGTGTTTTTTAGGTGTGGGAACTAATTTTCAAACTTTATTTCTCATAAATTGGTCTTGCATTGAAAGCAATCTTGGTTTAATTTAGAACTATATTTTTATTTTTATTATTATTTATTTATTTTTATTTTTGTTTTACATGTGTGTTTTTAACTTTGGATGTGCCGTGTTAGAACTCGTGACATTATTCCTTTTGAGCCAGAGATTGAAAGAACTCTTAGATCACAAAGAAAGAAGAAAGTACTAGCCATGACTGACAGACAACATGATGTACAGCCACGCACCTTGAAGAATTATGTACGGCCAGTTGGGAATGACAATTACTCGGGTATAAGACGCCAGACCATTAATGCCAATAATTTTGAGCTCAAACCAGCCTTGATCAGCATGGTGCAACAAGCCAAATTTATCGGATTGCCACTTGATGATCCCAATATTCATTTGGCGATATTTATGGAGATTTGTGACACTATAAAGATTAATGGTGTTACTGAAGAAACCATTAGACTGAGATTGTTCCTTTTTTCTTTGAAGGACAAGGCAAAAGGTTGGCTACAATCTCTACAACCCGAAAGCATCACTAGTTGGCAAGACATGGCTGAAAAGTTTCTTGCTAAATTCTTTCTACCTGTAAAAACAACCCAACTCTGGAGTGAAATTGGTCAATTCAAGCAAAATGATTTCGAGTCACTCTATGAAGCATGGGAAAGGTATAAAGATTTGATTCGACGCTGCCCTCAACATGGATTGCCTGGATTGGTTACAAGTTCAGATGTTCTATAATGGGTTAAATAGGCAAACTCAGACCATAGTTGATGCTGCTTTTGGTGGAACTTTGATGTCAAAGACAACTAAGGGTGCTACTTCTCTTTTGGAAGAAATGGCCTCAAATAACTATCAATGGCCAATCGAAAGAACTATGGCTAAGAAAGTTGTTGGGATTCATGAATTGGAGTAGTTAGCAGCCCTTTCAGCTCAAGATGCTTCTCTATCCCATCAGATTTTAGCTTTGAAAACCCAAAGGATACCACAAAGTGCAGAATATGTTGCATCTCCAAGTATGACAGTTCTAATTAATGAAGCGAGTTCAAGAACAAGTTCAATACCTCAACAATCGGAACTACAACTATCGTGGTAATCCTTTGCCAAATTACTACCATCCAGGGCTTCGAAATCATGAGAATTTTTTTTATGGAAACACAAAGAATGTGTTGCAACCTCCTCCAGGATTTGATAGCCAACAAAACGAGAAGAAGATGTCACTTGAGGATCCCACGGTTTCCTTTGTTGAGGAGACAAAAGCAAGGTTTAAAAAGACTGATTCATGGTTGGATAACATTGAGATTCATTGTAGCAATATGGGAGCCACTATGAAGAATCTTAAAGTGCAAATTGGGCAACTAGCTATAACCATCAATGCCCAACAAAGAGGAACTTTTCCTAGCAACACAGAAGTGAATCAAAAGGAACAATGCAAGGCCATCACACTTAGGAGTGGAAGAGAAATTGAGAGGTCACTATCAAAGGAAACCAAGTCCACCCCTACAGCTGCAAACAATGGCCAAAGTAAGAATAAAGTAGCAGAAGAGGAAATTGTGGATGACACACTAAGAGAGACTGGCATGCCTCCAACAATTTCATTTCCTGACAATCCTCATATTCTTTCTACTCCACTTCCTTATCCTCAATGTTTTCAAAAACAAAAATTAGATAAGCAATTTTCTAAGTTTCTGGAAATTTTTAGGAAAATTCACATAAATATTACTTTTGCAGATGCCTTGGAACAAATGCCAAACTACGTCAAATTCCCAAAGGACATCATTTCCAAGAAAAGAAGGTTGGAGGAGTTCGAAACAGTGAAGCTTTTTGAAGAATGCAGTGCCATTCTTTAAAAGAAATTCCCTCAAAAATTAAAAGATCCAGGGAGTTTCACTTTGCCTTGCACTATTGGAAATCCATTTTTTGATAAAGTTTTATGTGATCTCGGTGTTAACATTAATCTTATACCACTTTCTGTTTGAAGGAAATTGGGACTTGGAGAAATGAAACCAACAACCATTTCTTTGCAACTAGCAGATCGATCAATCAAATATCCATGTGGAATCATAGAAGATGTATTGGTAAAGGTGGATAACTTTATTTTTCCTGTTGATTTTGTGGTGTTCGATATGGAGGAAGACCAAGAAGTCCCACTAATTCTTGGCCGACCATTCTTAGCTATGGGAAGGGCTTTAATTGATGTTCAAAAGGGTGAATTAACATTGAGAGTAAACAATGAAGAGGTTAAGTTCAACATCTACCAAGCCATGAGGATTTTCAGAAGATCCAAGTACTTACTTTCGGGTAGATGTCATTGAGCAATGTGTCGAAGAAGCCTTTCAAGAAGATGTATCAGCCGATCACGTAGAACAATCCTTTCAGTAGGTTACATCACTTAGCAATGAAGTGGGAAGGCTAGAGCCGATGGTAGCAAAGACGGATTTTGTAATTTCTAAAGAAAAAATGTAGCAAACGACAACTCCAGAGTTGAGGCAATTACCTGAGCATCTTCGCTATGCATTCTTGGGTGATGCTTATGAAAATGCAAAGATATACAAAGAACGGACGAAGAAGTGGCATGAAAAACAGATTCTTAGGCATAAGTTTGCTCCAGGACAGTAGGTTTTACTCTTCAATTGACTGACTCAAACTCTTCCCGAGCAAGTTAAAATCAAGATGGACAGGTTCTTATACAATTGATAAAGATTCTTCTTTTGGAGCAATAGACTTGAAGGACAAGACATAAAATATATTCAGAGTTAACGGTCAGAGATTGAAGCACTATTATGGAGAACAAGTGGAAAGGAATTGTGCATTTATTCCTCTTAGAGATCCTAATTGATGAAGATTAAAAAGTCTGGTTGTAGACTTTAAAACAAGCTCTTATGGGAGGTAACCCATAGAATTTTTTTTTATTTTTTATTTTTTTTACTTTTATTTTTTGAATAACTTTGATTTTGATGCAAGTTTATTTAGCATAGGATAAAGAGCTGAAAATTACAAACTATGGCTAATTCACCATGAAACCAGGGAAGTTCCTTTCATTTCTTCAATCTTTCTCACTTTTGAATTACAATAAGGACATTGTTTAGTTTAAGTTTGGGGGTGTAAACTCCTATATTTATTTTGTCTTCTTGAGTTGTTCGATTTTCTATGAATCTGAAATTTTTGATTGAGGATGGGTCTAAGAAATTTTTTTAAAAATTTCTTTTATGTCAGGCAAAGTTTTGTGAGTACTTTGATTTAAATCTTCGTCCTTGAACATAATTGAGCACATAGTCATTTTTTTTTCTCTATCCCATTTTGCTTATGAAGAAAAGGAGTTGAATTAACTAGGTCAGGGAAGTTCAATCTTGCTTTGCTCTAGAATCCGTTGATGGATCCTTGAGGCGAAATCCTAGTTGATACCAAATATTAGAGAAATGATCTAGGCATTTTTTTTCATAACCTCATGCCATCATTGCATGGTGTATTTTCATAGTCAGCTCCCTTGAGCCTTATGATACATAAGCCTTTATTTGTTCTTTGAACTACATAAACCATTCTCGTTCTAAGCCTGAAAAACCATGAATTTACCTTTCACAGTTTGAGAAGATACTTTGGTGGAAATGTACATTTAAAGAGAAAGTTAGTTCAAATGAAATAATTCACATTATGTTTACTCTGTTTGATTAAAATCTAGAAAAAAAAAAAGAAGGTATTTTTGTTGGGTTAGTCTTTTATGCAGAGGTGATTTATCCATTATGGCAGAAAAAAAAATAGAATATGAGCATATTGTTGAGAAAGAGCAATTGTTTGAATCCTGTGGAATTCCATGTTATTGTTCTTTCCACCAAGTATTTTCCCAGTTTGCTTTGAATTTTCATATCCATTTCTTTCTTAGCCCTCACCTTCTAGCCTGTCATTACAACCTAATTAAAGACCTTTTTATATCTGATTTTGGTGTTGACTACATTAATGGAGAGGATTTCTAAAAATTGGACTTATGGGGTTAAGTTTTGAGAGAATTCATCTAGTTTTAGTTGTTCTACTTTTATCAGAGTTTGCAGGTGGTTTGGAGTTAAATTGACTATCACACACACTCAAGGTCTTAGCTTTAGGTTGAAGTATACTGCTTAACTCTTGCTTGACAAATTGCTAAATTTCTGATTGATTTTCCTGCTATCTTTGATGTTAAAAGAGTAAGATACTAGTGATGAAATCTAATTTCAGATCATGGCTTGGTGAGTGATGAGATACTTTCTATGGGGTCTAGTTGATATTGTCTATATTGTTTATTTTATTTTCTTTTTGTTTGAGGACAAGCAAAGTTTTAAGTTTGGGGGTGTTTGATGACCTGCATAATTTAGAATATTTTATCACTTCTTAACTTTAAACTTTAGTCTAATTTTATTTATTTTCTGGATGATCTTAGACTTCATTGTCATCATTTAAATTTTATTTTAGATTTGAAGAAATTGAAGCAGCCCAGTCGTCTATGGACTCTCTCTCATTCAATGAAGAGGCACTTTATAAATTATGGGCTCGATCCATGACTACTTGGGCCGAACAGCCTAATACGTTAATTAGGCCCACGAGCTCCTCACCACGTGGGCTGATCTAAATTGGCTACTTGGGCCGTCTAGCAAAAGCCCCTTAAAAAGAAAAAAAAAAAAAAAAAAAACGCTAGCTCAGGAGGCCTCTCCATTGTTTAAGGCTTAAAAAGAGAAGTGGCGGAAGGAAGTGAAGAAAAAAGTGAAAAGGCGCAGCGTGGAAAAAAAGCAGCAGCGGTTGGGCAAAAGTAGAAAGAGGAAAAGTAGAAAAAAAAGGTTGCGGCTTGAGAGCAGCGGCTGGAGCAGAAAAAGGGAGAACGGAAAAAGCAGTGAAGTGGCACATCAAGAAAAAAAGAAGAAGAAAAAGACAAAGAAAGCAGAGAAGCGGCGCTGCAATGCTGAAAGAAAGAAAAGAAAGAGAGTAGTGAACTGCAGGGAGAAAAAGGAAAAAAAAAAACAAAAACACTGTGGCTGGGCAAACGCATTGTGGACTGCAATGAGCATTTTTTCTAGTGTTCAATTTCTTCCATTCCTCTCAGAAAAAAATATTGTGAATTCGTTTATGTTGAATTTAATTTTTAGCATGAATTAAATTTTCTTTATTCTAGGAAAACGATGTAATCTAGTCTCGAACTATGCTTGTTTTTCTATGCTAATTTGAAGTGATTCTCTTTCATGTTTGTCTGATTTATTCTGAGCTTATTGCTTCTAATTAACTAGCCATTAATTAGATGATTTTGATCTTGTAATTTGCTGTCGAAAGAGGGAATTATATGATGGATCTTGGATATTTCAGCATAGGTGAATATAGAGATCAAAAGACTTGTATGAACTTATGAAGTATTAAAATCGTTGGTCTTATTGCTTTCTTGCTTTATTAATTTGCATACTCTTGTGTAAAATGATAAACAAGAATAATTTTTAATTGATTGTCGAAAGAGGCTTTTGGATGAATTGGAGATTTGCTAACAAACATAGAGAATTAAATTCAATTAGTTAGATGAGTAAAGCATAGTGAGGGATTAGGTGAAATCGATTCCCTAGAAGTTTTCTTTCCCATTAATTTGATTTTTGAACAACACCTTTCTTTTCTTTTGAGTAATTTTTTTGAATTAATTTTATCTTAAATTGCAATTACAAAAATCTTAGTGACTTTTCTAAATAAAGTCGAGATTAGTATAATTTCTGTATTTGTCAAAAGTAAGTTACTAATCCCTAAGGACGATACTCTTCTCATCACTTTACTATAAAACTACGATACTGTGCACTTGCAGTTTTGCACCGATCACCCTTGAACTACCAATCTTGCTTTATTTTTTTGTGATATCTCCTTCATCATCTAGTTTGTTTTTAAAAACCCGTTTTGTGCCAATTATTGAGTGTTTTTAAGGTGTGGGAACTAATTTCCAAACTTTATTTCTCGCAAATTGGTCTTGCATTGAAAGAATCCAAAATTCATCTTTTTAAGCCTCTTTAAATGTTTTTGGTTCTATTTAGAACAAGAACGCTAAATTTAAGCAAACATTTTTTAGTCCTGACCTAGTAGTTAGCCTTGATTTTGGATTTCCAATAATTTGATTACTTAGGTAACTTAAGAGTAGTCTAGTATTTTTCTCCTCTCTATATTCATTGCTTTGAGGATCTTCTTCTTGAGAGATTACATCTTGATTGTTGTTATTATTTTGGGGAGAGACAAAAAATTACATTCGTTGATTCTTCTACCATAAGTTTTCTTTTATTGAACACCCTATATGCTTTACTATGAGTAGAGTAACTAAGAAATATTCCTATATGTGAATGTGAATCAAACTTTCATTTGTTTTACAACCAAATGCTTTAAAATAAGAAACATTAGGAGTTCTATTATTTCATAATTCATATGTTGTTTTACACAAGATAGGTCTAAAAAATACTTGGTTACCTACATAGTATGTCATATTCATAGCTTCAACCCAAAAGTAAAGTGAGTGGTTGTTCTCCTTGAGCATCGTTCTATCCATCTCTTGTAAAAATCAATTTCTTCTTTCTACAACTCCATTTTGTTGTGGAGTTCTTGGAAGTGAAAATTGATGTTTGGTCCCTTGCTCATCCCAATATTTCTCAATTTTTTCAAATTCTCCTCTATGATCACTCTATATTTTCTTTATCTCATATCCCTTTTCTTTTTGTACTTGTCTACATATCTTAAGAAAATGGTCAAAAGCCTCATCTTTGTATGACATAATACTAATCTATGTATATCTCGAGTAGGCATCTACTATTAGAAGAAAATATCTTTTTCCACCTAAACTATTTGTCCTTGTTGGTTCTTCAAGGTCCATATGTAGGAGTTCTAGAAGTTTTGAAATAGAAACTTCATTCTTTAGTTTGAATGACCGTTTCACTTGTTTCTTTAGTTGACATGATTCACAAACTTTGTCCTTGACAAAATTCAATTTTAGTACTCCTTTAGATTTGTCCTTTTGGAAAATTAATTTAAAGAGTTTCATATTAGAGCATCCACATGATGTGTGTGTGGAGAGTTAAGATAAAAGCATGACTCTTATCAAGATAAGTTAGAAGTTGAATATTAATTCAACAACTACTCATCATATATCTATAAGAAAGTGTGGTTACATGAATGATTGAGGTGATACAACTTATTTGAAAACTCACCCATCTCTTGGCTCTCTTTGAGATTCTTTTAAGGTTGCCATCACGAGACCTTTGGACTTGGATTGTGAAAATACATAGGGCAACTTAATCTTATAGTTGTTCTATTGATGAGAAAGGCTTTCTAGGGTTACCATCGTGAGACCTCTGGACTTGAATTTTGGAAATACATAGGGGACTCAATCTTATAGTCGTCCTATTGGCGAGAAAGGTTTCTACATTGGCGTCCATTATTATAAAACTGATAACACAAGCATGGTGGATCTTGGACAATTCCACATATTCGGACAATAAACCATGACCTGTATCCAATACAGGTATTTCATATAAATATCCTACAACTATAAATCATTTGCATGATAGCTTTAAATCATTTGAAGGTGCTGCTAATTTAATTGGGGACCGATATTGGTTTTTGGAGGGAAATGGGTTATAATGGAAGTAAAAAGACTTCCTTGCCCATAATTGTTGAATGTGCTAGTCACATGTAGCTTTTTCATCTTTATTAGACGGATAAAATAGACAGAATGACAAAATTGGAAAGTGACAACTAAAAGAATAGGGACTAAATTGAAACCAGGTATAGACTATAGGAGTGAAAAGTATAATTTATCCTAAATTTTATATTCTATATAATTATTTTGTTAATTATTAATTTTGAAGAATGTTTACCAAATACTTTTATTAACCATTAAAATAATAATGCCAATTTTTTTAGAAAGGAATTATACCAAGTTATTTTTTGCCTAATTGTTCATTCGGAATTAATTTTCCTATATAAACATGAATTAGTGTTTTAATTAATCTATAATTCTTTTATAAAACAAACAACAGCTTTAGATTGTTAGTCCAATTAAACTACTATATTCAAGAGTTTTAATCATTGCCTAGGGTTACACTTCCTCCACTTGATTTCTGATAATTTTTAAAACAACCATGATCAAAACACACATGTATATTAGCTCCAGAATCAAACCACCAATCTTTATTTTGATAAGTAAAATTGATCAATGGTAAGTTATACCTAAAGGAAGGTTCGGTAGAATTGTCTTGCTCCACTAGCATGTTGACTTGGCCCTTTGGTCCCCTTTGAATATGATTTGGTTTGGGACTTGGTTTGTATGGTTCAGTCCCCCGACTTTGAGAGACCAGACCAAACCCACTTATTGAGCTGGAAGTCGCCCTATGCTATCCCGCTTTTTGACATAAAAAAATGGGGACAATTTCTATTAATTAGTAAATGGGGGAGGCCCTAACATATACTTGCTGTCCCATTAATAATTTGTCCAAAACAAATCTAGGGTAAGTGAAGAACAAGAAGAAAAAAGCAAAAAAAGAAAAAAAACAAAAAAAAAGGTAAGAAACAAATCTCTCAGTTCTTCCTTGATGTAAACAAACGAGGTCAAAAACAAAAAACGAGGTCAAAAACAAAGGAACGAAGTATGATAAAGGTGCCCATACTTGGGGCGAGAAAAATTCAAATGGCATAGCGAAGTGCTCTCATTTCCTCAGTTCAAATAATTAAGGAAAAAGGTAGATGCTTTATGAAAAGGTCGAAACTCTTCCTCCCCACATTCCAGCTAAAGCAAACCAACAACACCTTTTTTTTCCTGAAACCAAAGCGAACGCAGGCCACGCGTTAACCACATGTCTCGCTTCGCTTCGATTTTCAAAGTGTTATCCCATTGATGAGCGTGCAGCTTTTAAGCTCGGCTTATGGTGGCTCGCTCTTCTCATTTGGCTTGTGGCTCCAATTCAACCCATATTTGATAGTTTAAGGCTTACCGCACCTGATAATAACTCTTTTGATCATGACAATCTAATGGTCAAAATTTTAAATAAGAAAAGTCAAACCAATTTGGATTCATCAAAGGTGGTTGAATCAAGGTGCGCCCATACTGGGTGGGATAAAGTCAGCTTTAATTATTATTTTTAAATAAATTGACCAAGTCATTTTTTTCAACTTTTTTCTCCTAATACAATTCAACAACTTGTTGGTTTCCTAACTTGGGATACAGAAGGAATGTTTAGATGGACTGTGTTGGTTTCCTAACTGGTAAAATTTTATACTTTCGTTGAGATGAAAGTTTTTCTGAAAAAGTGTAAAATTTTGTAACTTTACAGTTTTGGGTCGATTTGTTTTTTTAATATTTTATATTTAATATGAATCTTGTTTAATAGATCTCGATTTTTAGAGTATAAATATATAAATTTTATTAAAAATAAATATATAATTTATAAGTTATTGAATTTTGAAATCTTAAATAATATTTTAAAAAATATACGTTATTCACGCACCTGGTCATTTTGAAGTTTTCAAGTAATTAGGAATGTAAAAGTATTTTAGTCATTAAATTTTGATGGATAAGTTTGAGTTAGAACCTAATGATAATTTTTATTTTTTTCAAGGGCTTGTAAGTGAACAATCGTTATTTCAATCCAATCATGGGTTATCATTTATTTATTAAGTGCACTTATTTAAAAAGTTTTTGTTGCTATTAAGTAATGTAGTCTTATGTTATAATTGTGTTGACTAGTTAATTATAATACATAAATGATAATAAATAGTTGTGTACTCTTCTGTTATAATTGTACTGATTAGTTAATTGTAATACATAAAAATCATGTTTAAACGGTAAAACAAGAGGGTTAGATAGGATAAATGTTATCTTATCCCATGTTTGGTGTCTTCTATTAGATTTAATATTTATATTTCGTGAACTATTTATATTCCGAGGGGATGATGATATCAAAATTATCCCATTCCATTGGAATAAAAATACAACGTCACGTTATTAAAAAAATTACAACGCTGTAATATAGAGAGACGAAAATGTTGAAAAATCAAGTTAAAAAATTAGATTTTTCTTTTTTTCATTGTTCAATTTTTTTAATATGTTCTAGATTTTTTAATGTATTTTTCACAGCAATAAATGGACTATTATATATATATATTGTTTATATATATATATATAATAATATATGTGTGTGTGTGTGTATATGTATATATATATCCATGCATGTAATTATTGATTTGAATGATTTTTAGCAATACGAAGCATGATTTTTTTTAGTCACCTCGAAAATAAGAGACTATTATACTTTGAATGTTATTTGTACAAACACATTATAAAATATTGTAATTATGATTATTAGATTTTTTAATTAATTTGTGAATAAAATTTTAATTTTAGATATCTCGTATGTATATATTTGAAAAAAAAAAAAATTGAACGACCTTCATAAAAATATATAGTTAGAAGACCGAACTTTATATTCAGTAGACGCCTCCAGACCTTTTATCGCGGTCAATTCCAAACACTAGATTTGAAATTCAATATTTCACACAATTTTATATCATATTCGATCCAACTATGTCTTATCCAATCATGCATTTTCATCTAGTCGTCTAAACAAAGCCAAATGATAACAAACATCCAATAAAAAAAAAAACAATATTTTAATATCCATTACATTTTATTCATCTAGTGCTCACCTCTTTTAAGTGAGGTGGGACAATCATCTTTAAGCTCAATACTAAATTATATTTATTTTTTTTGAAAAATATTTATATATCATCAGATAAAATAAAAAAGATCAATATAATTTTAAAAATTTTTTAAAAATAAATAAATATAATTATAAAAATCTCACAAAATTTGTTTTAAATTTTACTTCATGTAAAAGGTGTGGCTTCCTTTTAAAAAAAGCATAATTTGTTGAGACGAAACAAACATCATAACCGTCCAATGAACGGTGGCTGATGGTATATGCCACGTGTGTATAGCACAAATAGCATCGGACGGTGGCGGTGGGATAAGGTAGTTAATCTGGTTGCTTCCAAACGACTGACTTTTTCGATTGGGAATTACTAATAATTTTTTTGGGGGAGAAAAAGAGAGGCCCCGTATAGTGGAAGACATGTCGGCAACGTCTCGGTGAAACGTACCATGATGTGACCATCCTCCCACAAGAAAACGTGACCATTATCTATACCTGCGCCAGCGGCCTCTTCAATTTTTTTATTTTTTATTTGGGCGAAATCAAGCTTCTGTGGGCCCCAAGATTTACATCATATGATGGAAAATACAAAATCAGATGCTCATTTTCTTATGCTAAATTATCTACCCCATTTGTTTATTTTCTTAATGGGCCATTTCACACTGGCCCTCTTCAATTTTCTCTACTTTGGGCTTACAGAATCTTGTTTTTTTTTTTTTTTTTTATATTTTGTCCTTTTTTATTTCTTTAGCTCAATGTCACACCCTAATTAGATAGTAACAATTGTGTATATATAATATAAATTTTTAAAGTCAAAATTCTTTTCAAGTAATGTAAATATTTATTTTTTATATAATTGATGTGAATTAAATTCTTACTTTCTTATATTATTATATTAATATATATATATATAAATTTTCAAAGTCTAAATTCTTTTCAAGTATTATAAATATTTATTTTTTATATAATTGATGTGAATTAGATTTTTACTTTCTTATATTATTATATTAATATATATATATATATATATATATATATATAAATTTTCAAAGTCAAAATTCTTTTCAAGTATTGTAAATATTTTTTTTTTATAATTGACGTGAATTAGATTTTTACTTTCTTATATTATTATATTAATATATATATATATATATATAAATTTTCCGACTTTATGAAAATGTTCAATTAAATAAGTATTTTATTATACTCATATATTTGTTGGGTTTCTCTCAAATTTAATTCAATGATGATATGACAAAAAGTTATATTTAATTCAATATTTTTTTCTTCAAATAAGTTATATTTATATTTATCAATTAATGGATTAATTTACTGTTATAAATTATATTACTAGTTTAAATATAATAAATAATGGTAGCATTTCAATTCTAAACCTTAATTAAAAAACAGGACCACTAATTAATTAAACAACATTCAAAGTATAATAATATAGTCTATTACACCAATTAATTAAATAAAAACATTATCTAAAGATATCACTCTTGCAATATTCTGTGCAAGTTCAATACCGAAAGTCTACATAAACCTATTGTCATTATCCGGTATGTGAATTTTTTTCATTTTTGACATTTGAGCTAATTGATGGTATGAACTCTAGACTTGAATTATATTCCTGAAATATATGTGCCTCTCTTCGAATAAAATTATGAATTACTATTAATGCAGCTACAAGCTTCACTTGAATGTCGATGTTATATGCCAGCATATTAGTTAATAGACGCTATCTAGATCTCCAAACTCCTAAAGTTTGTTTAATTATAAATTACAAGTACAAATGTGCTTGATTAAAAATTTCTTGCACGTTCTTTGGATTCAGCCCACCTGACTCACGTTGAAAATCAGGTAGATGGAATTTTTCTCTTTCGTATGGGACCGAGAAACTCCTTCATGTTTAGGTATACCACATCTACTAAATAACATTTATCTACATCAAATATTAGAATTTGTAAATATAAGCAATGTCCCATCAAGATATTATGAAAGTCTAATATATGTAAACAAATACATATTGATAAAATTAATCACAAACCTCCAAAAACATATGAAAAATTCAAGTCATGGTCTCGAATGCTTTGGATAAAATATGCGAGTGTCATCTGTTTGTCCTTCCCATCTAACCCAAACATATGTAAAGCACATCTTCCAACCACACGCAATGATTAAACTCCTCCTCTTCCTCTACCTCTTTCTTTTTCTCTTCCTCTTCCTTTGAGAGTTAAAAAGTTTATATTGTAATTCCACCTATTGAAAGTGTGGTTTGGATTTCTCCATTATTTTTTCATCCATTAATTCTTAATTCTTCTATTATTTACAACTCTAGCATAAAAAATAAAATAAAAATTTGAGGACTCAGGTATTAATGAACCAAATAATAATGAAAAATCAAATCAAATAAATTTTGACCATCCGATTATCATACTTATGATTTGTCAACATTTGAAATCACTATATTTAATTTCATATAATCAATTTGATTTTTCACACGATTTTTAATCAAAGAAATGAGTATCCTATTTACAAGTATAACTTACAAACGAATTTAATTTACAACTAAAAAATCAATTATATCAGCAACAAGCCCAACCCATATGACTCTGCTACTGAGAGCTTCAACATTTTTCAGACAATTATAAATGAGGATGATCTATCACATACTATAACATATTTCCATTTTTTTTTTACTACTGATGATTTAACACTATTTTAAAGAAATTAAAAATTAATGAAAGAAAAATGAATGGAGGAGAGTCCAACCCTTGAAAGTAGATAAAGGCAACTTCTCTCTGTCTCTCTACCCAATTTTCTCCTTTCCTCTCTAACCCCTTGAAAGTTGAAACCTCCCATTCTCTCTCTCTCTCTCTCTCTCTCTCTCTCTCTCTCTCTCTCTCTCTCTCTATTTTTCCTTTCCTCTCTAACTCCTTCCCAGGTCCTACTCAGGCTCTCTTTCTCTCTTTTTCCTAGGCTCGTGTCCTAACTTTTCTAATTGGACTTGGCGAAAGCTGTCACTGTTTGCAGCCAAGAATCCCACCCAAACCGGTCTCTCTAGCTAGTAAACTTGTCCAGTGATTCCAGTCTTTCTTTAAATTATTCCAATGATTTTTAAGTTTGAGTTGTATCATAATCCCACCCAGTTTGATGATTGAAATCTTTTATAAAGTTTTTCCATCCCTCTTTACGAAGTGAGATGTTGACATATTCCCAATCTGATTTTCTCTCTCACACAGATTCCAGAAGACATCTTTTGCATGTTGATCCCATTATGACCTTCGATTCATATCATATGATAATATTGCCGTCACTACTTTGTTTTGGACCTGACATCTAACAATATATTTGTGAGACAAACAACAATATATTTATTTGCAGAGTAAACACCAATGCGAAGAGTGTAACTAAAATCAATACTAAAGACAATAATGGAAGTTTTCAACTCCTTATAATTTTTTTTATCTATCTAACATTAAAAATATAAAATGTAGATTAAAGTAATAATTACGAAATGTAGATCTAAGTTTTAAAATGTAGATTTAACCTAACATGAACAATACACATTTTATATGTGTTGTTCATAAAGGTTTTTAATTAAGGACATCTCTGTAATTTTGATGATTACAAAACATTATCCAACAAATTAATATTTTATCCTAAGTGACAATGCAAATAGGTCATCTAGGTCAAAAAAGATTGTTGACCAAGTAATGATAAAAGTCCATTAAGCTAAAAGATTTCACTCAAGGGTATGTTTCGAAATAAAGATCAAAACTACTGGAATACTCTCATAATGATTCAAGCAAATTGGACACACTCAAGCCTAAGAATTCAAGTGAAGACTTTCATTTTTCTTATTTTGGGTTTTGAGTTTTGAGTGACGTTAGGATTATATAAATCATTGGTCGTAAGTTTTCACTATTTAAAATGATCATCTAAGAACTAATCTCAAATGATTTTTCAAAATAAAACATTGTCATAACTTAAGTTTTGATAGATCAAAAGATTTTGATAAAAGTATACTATGAAAAAAAAGTCAAAAGATACTCACTGTCTAAACCAGTCGATTAGTTTATGAAACCAATCGATTGATTCTTAAATCTTATTTGATACACTAATCAAACCAGGCAGCTGACCTTAAGAACCAGTCGATTGAGTGGTGTTTTACAAAACAACCTAAAGACTTACTGTCCAAATTAGTCGACCTTCCAAGAAGATTCAGTCGACTAACTTTAAAGACAAAATTAGTGTACAAACAAAAGCAGTCGACCTGATGACCAATTGATAGATTGCCTGAGTATACTGGTCAAATCAGTCGACCTAAAGATAATATCAGTCGACTACTTCTCAAAGGCAAAATCAATGTACAAATAGAACTAATCGACTGATCCTTAAAACTAGTCGACTGATTGTTCATAGTCAAATGAATCTCAAACCCTCTAGAAAAATCAGTTGACCACTCCTCATTGTAGTCGGTTGGTTTTTGATTCAGTTGATCTGGCAATTGCAAACTATAATTTTGAACAGAAAAAAGGGGAGAAACGACTTTTTTTGAAAAATAACGAACATATACTTTAAAGGGTTACAAATAAAGGTTCTCTAGGATTTTCTAATCTATATCTTACAAGCTTGTACAATCACATATTTGTTATTAATTTTAGGACCTAATATTTTTTAAAATTTAGATCTGAAAGTTATACTCATTTTAAATACTCAAAGCTTATACTTGATCCATCTATAGAGAACGAGCATCTTATTGTACCAAGACTACTCTAGAAAAAAGTGCTATTTGGTAAACATCTTTGTATCATCTTATTGCGGTGAGAGTTATGAGTATGTGCTATCCGATGAGGCAAAATGACATATATTGTTGGGATAAGAAGGCTGCGGTCTTTGTTTTGGAAATGTTTGGTCTTCACTTGCAAGGAGGTCACGATAGTGGAAAAAACTCAAGTGAGAATACTTGAATTGAGGACGTAGGAAGTTTTCTGAACCTCGTAAAATTGTAGTGTTTGTTTTCTCTCTCTCTCTCTCTCTCTCTCTCTCTCTCTTGTTTATTTATTGTGCATTTACAACTTTCATTTTTTAAGATCCAAAAAGAAACCAATATTTGTAAAATACCCTATTCACCCCCTCTAGGATAAATATTTGGAAAACAATATGTAACTAAAAAAAAGTTACAGTGCCTAAAAAATCTAAAGTTAATTGGTCTCTAATCCTTGTATTAGTGACTTTATTATTAGTTAATCCACGTTAGTTACGTTTTTACTTTTTTTCCTTTTTTCATTGTAAAATAACTTATGGATTACATGTAATTTTTTTTATATATTTTTCAATGACTAATTTATCCCTTTTATTTATTATCCTTTTACGTTATTGGATTGACTTTTTTTTTTTTTTTTTTGATTTGTTTCTTCACTTATTGATATTAATTTTGGTTAGTTTTTTATTTTTTATTTAAACTTGAATACATTCCTTATCTATTTTTGGTATCATTGATTGTGAATTTCCTGGGTTTGGTCACCTCTTTGTTTTTCTTTTCTTTTTCTATTCTCTTCTCCAATGCGAATTTCCTCATCTATTTGGATCTTATCACCTTTTTTTTTTTTTTCCTTATCTTCTTCTTTCTTCTTTATTGCTATTTGATCAGCTTTGGTTTATGTTAAAAATTGTTCATTGAATTTTTATTCACAATTAAAATCATTTTGTATTCTATTTATAATCAGGTATGTGATGATATATATATTTTTGATTTTTGCTTTTTTTTTTTTTTTTCATATTAGTTTTTTGTTCATTATAAGCGTTATATTCATGATTTTTTTTATACAATATTTGTATTATTTACATAGTATTTTGTTCATTTCTTAATATAAATTACTCGTTAGTCATTATTCAAATTTATTTTGTATTATACATTTTTTGATCTATTTTTATAGTGAATACATCACTATCTTTGTTCGTTAAATATTATGTAAATTTTTACATGTCATTGTTTTGTTTATTGATTTTTCACTTTTTTCGTTAAATATTCTGTAAATTTTACATGTTAGTATTTTGTTAATTATTAAAATGCATATGTTTATGTTTTATTTTCTTTTATCTTTTTTTATTAATGCATAATTTTATAGTTTCATACTATATAATTTTATAATTCACATATTTACCATAAAATATACATGTTTGTGTTTTGTTTTATTATAATTTTACTATATAATTTCATGGTTTCACACTATATAAAAATTCATTCTTTTATCTTTTTTTTTTTCCTTTTCAAATTTTTTATGATACTCCAAATTATAGGGATTTAGAAACTCCAATTTTAGTGCCAAAAATGGGTGATGAATGGATAGGTAGTGGATTGGATCGTGGTTGCCTTTTTGCGTAACGAAAATCTCTCATTCTTCTGTGGCTACAGAAGGGTTATTTTTGTCTTTTGATAGCTTTTTTGAGGACTATATTGTCCATAAAAGTCAACTGGACTTCTTGGGTTATAAGAGTTAGAGTTGAACTCTATTATTATTAAAATCTTAATGGAGGACCTATAATTGAATGACCCAAAAATCTATATAAGATGTAGATCTATTACTATGAAACAAAAAATAGCCCTCATGAACAATACAATGTATATCTAAGTTAAAAAAAATTCAAATTAACATGAACAATACACATTATATATGCAAGTAAAAAATATTAGAAACTAAGAATCTATATAAAATGTAGATCTATAACTATTTAAAAAGTTAGCCCTAATGAACAATACAATGTAGATCTAAGTTAATTTTTTTTAACCTAACATGAACAATACACATTATATATGGAAGTAAAAAAAGTCGATACCTAAAAATCTATATAAAATATAGATCCCCAATTATTAAAAAAAAGGCTTTCATGAACAACAGAATGTGGATCTAAGTTTATTTTTTTTAAACAAATTAACTACTTCAATATTTTAATATATTGTAGATCTAACAAAAAGAAATTATGTGAATCATTTAAATGAAATATAAAATTTCCACAAATAATAATATATATATTTTTAAAAAAATTACCCTCCGTAGACGAGTAGATTGCCTAGGGTAAATGATTGATCGAAGGTTATATTTGCGAGTTGCCATGGTGGAGATTAGAACAATGGAAGGTGAAATAAAAAATACAGTGCTTTTGTAAGATCAAGCGCTTACCGCTACGCCAAAATCTTAAGCTATTAGTGAGGGCATAACTTTATTTCCTTAACCTTTCAGCGGCTAGCACCACATGTCGATTGTGCCGCAACGCAATAAGATGTTGGCTTGCAAGCCTAACAATCTCTCCCCCAAGACCTGCCCACAAGAAGCATGCCTTCCCTGGGAGTCGAACCTGATGACCAGGCTCTAATACTAATTGTAAGGACCTTAGTGTGATTCTAGATGGAAAATACAACCGAGAGGGGGAGGGGTGAGTAAGTTATATCAATTATTTTCCACAACTCTACCAACAAAAACATATATGCTATCAATTCATCAATTCAATTAACCAACCAACAAGATATTCTATTCAAATTAAGTGGAAGCAATCATGCATCAAATGAATTCGAAATTGAAAGTAAGTAAAGGGTAAAGATATGTGCAAACAGAGATAGTGATGAAGAAATCACCACAAACAACAATTTGTGATTGAAAACTCCGAGACACTTTACCCAATGAAGAATCCACTATGAAGATCCGATCGAATACAATTCCGGAAAAGACACAGACCAAACTCCCTCTATCCCCATTCATCTTTTTCGATTCGAATTAGTCTTGAATCCATAAGGTCGTTTCTTTGGTGGAAACTCTGGCACAATCACAAACTCCACGTGATCTCAAACTCTACCAATCGCCTGGTGCTTGAACTCCACAAGAATGGACTATGATGGTAATAGATATGATATTCAAGCTCTAGCCATGATTTGGATCAAGTGTGAATGCCAATCATGGGAATATAATGTAGAAAAGAAAAGTGAAACCCTCAAGAACACTCTCTATTTGAATTAGATCTCAGAATGAAATTCTAGATGTTTTAACACAACTTTGCGGATCTTAAAAAGTCATTTAAAATAGCAAAAGATTTGTTTTGACGCACGACTCGTTCGAACGAGGGCCTGTTCATTTGAACGAATTAGCCTTCGTTCAAACGACTAATTGAACGAGCAAAACTGATGAGGCTATTGGAATTTGCGTGGGCACGAGCCTATCAATTTTTCTAAACATGGATCGAACGAAACCATACTAGAAAACTCGTGGGAATGAGTAAGCTTGCTCAATCGAATGAGGGTTGAACGAGCACTTTCTGTTGCTTGTTCGAATGACCAATCAAATGAACAATAGAAAGTCCAGAGGCGTTGAATTTGTGAAGAAACATCATCCCCAAATCAAAGTGTCAAAAAAAGGTTTTTCAAATAAGCTTTGGGGAGTGTTTTTCCATAAAACAAGAACATCATATACATGTGGAAAGAAGTAAATATGCAATGCATGATGTATGAGTGTGTTGAACTAGATAAGAACGAATAAAATTAATAGAATACATAAAGTAAATAAACCAAAAGAATTAAAAAAGAGAGATAACATGAATAAAATAAGAAAAATAGACATAAAGTCAATAAGATAAAAGAAAAAGAGTAAACTCGGGGCTATGAGGCATCTTACGTATCCATTCAGATAATGGAATCAAAGTCAACGCAGTTCTCTAATTCAATTGATTATATCAAGAGTGATACGATGAATTCAATTAGGAAAATGAGAAAATAGTAAGGTTTTAGAGAGCGTACCTAGTTGCTTGGGTTGAACCAGACAAGTCTTGAGCTTGAACTCATTGGATTGAATCTTCAATGGTGTAGAACTTCGTCTTCAATGGATTAGAATTCTTGCTTGTGTAAAACAAGACTTCAAAATTAATATGGAAGAAGAAATATAGAAGAGAGAGAATTATTGCAGCAATATTTGACTTTTTAATTTTTCTATCCTTGATTATGGTAGCCAGGGTCATATTTATAGGGAAAAGTAAAGATGTTTGATCAAATGACTCACAATGAATCCTATGGATGAATGACCAAGATTAATGCTTAATGTGCAAGTAATTTAGATATAGAAATTACTTTATGCACTAAGTCAAAACAAATCTCTTAAAATAAGGAGCTTGCTTTGGAAATTACTTGGAGACGAAGAAGAAGAGAAATATGTAAGTTTTTGTGCATAAACCTATATTTACTATACTACCCCTAATTCGGTGAGAATTTAGGAACAAATGAATGACAAAAATGCCACTAAGGTATAAAAAAATTCAAAATTGTCCCTAAAGGTCAAAATTACCAAATTAACCTTATATGGGTAAAATGATATAAAAATTACATGTATGCCTATGAATGACTAAAATAATATATAATGGACAGGAATATTCTAAAATTACCAAAGTGCCATCCAAAGGGAAAAATGACACTAATATTATAGAAATACTCCAAGAATGTGAGAAACTTCTATTATTTACCAAAATGCCCTTAGTGGGCAATTTGACCCAAAATACGCTCACGGATCCTAGTGTGTCATATGACCAAGATACCCTCTATCGACGAAATAACCAAAATGCCTTTTATGAGCAAAATACAAAAATGCCTTCTATAAGCGAAATGAGAAATTACCAAAATACCCCTAAGTAGGACATATTTTAGCAACTTATTGAAAATGGCAGAGCTAACTTTATATAATCAAGGGTCTCAAAATGAGATATCTACACAGTGTGTGCAACAACAGTACGTGAAGTATAACGGAAGTAAAGAAAGCAGTAAAAAGAAATGACACATAAATTTTTGTTGACGAGAAAACTGCCGCAGATCAATCATATCTGTGTCGGAAAACCCCGGGGCACTTTCCTAGATGCTCTAAATCCACTAGAAGAAATATTGAAAGATACAAACACATAGGGTATCCACAAGCTTTCTTCAGTGTATCCACCGTCATGTATCTAAGAACGGTACTCAAATATAATTGCAAATGCCCAAGCAGCCTTGAACTCCTCCAATTGCACTGATCCGAAAATCCACCAAATACACTAAACCGTTGATTCAAATGATATGTGAAATGGGTTCTTGTATTCTAAGGCATGTGATTGATCATAACGGAACATGCACAAATTTTTGGAATGATAGAAAAACCATAATGAAGATTAGCCAAAAAGTCCCTAATCAAAACATTTCATTTTCCTTTTATATCTAGGGATAAAAAATTAAAAACACAGTAAAAACAAATAAAAAAATTGCATTGCATCATAGCTCACTCGAGCGAGCTAGAGTGAGCACTCACTGGAGCTCGCTCGAGTGAACTCGAGTGAGCTTCGCTCTAGCAAGCTACCTAGCGAGCTCTAGCAGACTATGCACTGGACTTCGCTCGAGCGAACTTTGCTTTAGCAAACCATATACTGGACTTTGTTTGAGCACTGATGGAGCTCGCTCTAGTGACTTAATTGCGGAAGAAAAAACATGAGTAGTTTTGAAATAGTTTTTCAATGGAAGACACATGCAAAAAGAGTCTCTTGTTTTTCAACATACTTAACATGAAAATTTTCATCTTTCAATAAATGATTGACACACAATATGCATGAAGGTGAGTGTGTGTAGGCCAACATTAAAATACTAGTTCATTACCTTTTCAAGAAACATAAAGATCCACCATAGTTAGAGATGATCAATTTTAATTTGCTGTAGATTTAAACATGACTTGAGGCACATTAATTATTCTAAGGAACTTGATACAATACAAGACGTTTTGTCAAACGAATATGCCAACACAAAGCTAGACTTCTTGACCTAACATTTTTAGTGCTCGTTTGGATGAGCGGTAAAAAAGTACGATTTAAGAAAAGTTCAATTTGAAAAAAGTATGATTTGAAAAAGTGCAGCTTGAATTAAGTTGTGAGTGTTTGGATGAATATATTTGAAACAGACTTAAAATATATTGCAATGTTTGGATGAATGGTGAAAAAGTGTGATTTTAGTATGAATTGTATTTCCCTTGTATATCAAATTGTGTGTTTAGTAATGTATTATATTTTTAAAATTATATTATTTTTATTAATAAAAAATAAATAATTATATAAAAATATATTATTATATTATCAATATTATATACAAATATAATATTATATTATTTACTTACAATAATTTACAAATATATAATAAAAGTTATATTTTCATCACAATAAGCACAAGATTGTAGTTGCTTTAGTGGTTAAGTGCATATGAGTTTATTAAGGTATTGTGTTCAATCCTTAGGGCCTGAATAATTGATTCACTTTTTTTAAAAACAAAGTGAATTCTTTTATGGTGGTAAATATGTAATATTGGTAAAAGAACATGGTTTAAGTCTCATCTTCTCCGAACGGATTGAGCAGCGGTCCAAAAGCAACCTTCGGCTGCGGATTTGAATCGTCGGTTTTGGGCTCAAGTGCGGCCCAGCCCATCCAAACAAGGCCTTACTACAAAGTAAAATAATTCCTCCCTTAGGTGTAATTTTTGGATTGACTACTAATAATAACAATGTTGTTGTTTATGGATTACTCAGTGATTTGCATGTGCTCATAGATCTGAGATTTTAGTGCACGACAACAAAGACAAGGGACTTTTAGTTTCTTTTCTGCACATACTATTAAGAGAGTGTACACTCTTTTTCATCACTCTAAAGAAAAATAAGGTGGACTGAGGTACTTCGGTGCAAGTGTCTATCCCTAAGAGATGGTGTGAGTTCGATTTCCTTCTTATATTATTGTATAAAAAAGGTTTCTAGCTAGATCATGTGTTGTTTAAGTTGAGAAAACCTTTAATAAACCGTATTAGATTTTTTGTTTTTTACTCTCTCATTTTTTTCATTATTGAAAACGATAATTTTGAACTTTTTTAGACAAAAAAGGATGATTTACACTCAAAATATATTGTAATATTTTATCCCTGAAACCAATTTGACTTTGCAGAGATTGAGATTAGGAGACTAGGTTGGTTTCACATCATCTTTCTCTCCAGCACTCAAAGTCAGCTCCTCTGCCCTCTTAGCTTCGTACCTCCAATCTGTTTGAATCAATGTGTAGGCCATCAAGGATGCACATGAATACTGTGATGCTACCAGCCCAAACCATAGTCCCCTGTAACCTAACTCGAACATGAATGTCATGAGAGCAGCAACCGGTAATCCAATGAGGTAAAAAGCTGTAATATTTACACGAACACCTACATTAGGCCGTGCAGACCCTGTAAGGACACCACAGGCAGCTGTTTGGGGGGCATTCCCAAGTTCAGCAAGCCCCAAGATCGGAAGCCCCAATGAGACCAAGCCAAGAATCTGTGGGTCATTTGTATACAACTTCCCCCACACCGATCGTACAGAAGTAGTTAAACCCAGAGCTACAATTCCGTAAGCAACTCCCACGATGATTCCAATCATGGCTGCCCATTGGGCGCGGGCTGGCTGGCCAGCCCCCAACTCGTGGCCAACACGCTGTGATATGCTCAAGCTCAGAGAATATGGAAACACATATATCATGCCCGTTGTTTGAATCAGGATGCCCGTTGCTGCCACACAAGACTCTGGATTGCTCAATAAGCCACTTAAAAACAACACAATCTCGTACCACCACCATTCCAAGCAAACAGAGCAAACACTAGGCAATGCCAGACTCAGCAATGGTCGCCAGCCTTGGAAGGTAGAAGCAATTGTCGTCCCAACCCAGGGTTTTAATGCAACTTTTGAGAGAACCAAATAAGCTAACAAGCCAATGTTCATGTTCACTGCATAACAAACAGAAGCCAAAGCTATACCCTTCACCCCCAATTTCAAATATGTCACGAGAAAGTAGTTGATGGGAAGGTGAAGGATGGTAGCACAAGTGGCTACAATCGTACCGGGCGAGTTCAAGCTTTGGGTCCTTAAGAATGATCTTAATGGGTTGAGGTGAGCATGGGCTAACAATTCAGGAATGGAGAAAACTAGATAATCCTTGGCGACTTTGGTGATAACGCGGTCTTGACCCAACCGCAGGAAGGCAGGTTCAACGTTTACCCAAAGAAGCAAGATGGGTATGGATGCAAATAAGAGGAGAAGGAAAGTCTTTAGATATGTTTGGCTGAGAATTGACCACCTCTTGGCTCCATATGCTTGGCAACAAATGGGTTCCATCCCCACAGATAAACCTTTCATTACAGAGAAGCCTGTGATATTTGCAAACCCAATTGCAAGAGAGCCTCCTGCTAATTCAGTTTTCCCCATGCGACCCAGGAAAAGCATTGAAATGATTGATTTTGAATAGAGAAGCAAAGTTGTCATTAGCATCGGGCATGCTATCTTACCCAGCAATTGTAGCTCTTTTGCCACCTGCATGGTTGTATCAGTGTGAGTAAATACTAAATAGTCAATTTACAACAAACAAAAAAAAAAAAACACCTTTTTTTTTTGAATTTTTAGCTCAAAGTGGGATTGCCTTGTGATTTTAGCCTTACCTTGTACTGCCCTTGAGATTTCATTGTACACACACATGTACAAGCTACCATGGTAGTGTTTTCTTCTTTTTTTTAAAATTTTTTTTTTATATGTGAAGAGGATTTTACGTATCCAAATTTTCTTTTGTGTGAGTATATTTTTTTTTGGGTACACCCGACTAACGACAAAAATCTTTAATGATAACACATGTCACTTTGGAATCTTGAATAATTTACGGAAATCCCATAGACAAAGTTTTAAATTCAAGTAGTGGAAGTGCACACTTTTATGTAATTGGTGTGAGTTCAATCTCACACCGTTGTATAAAAAGCAAATAAAATTTTACAGAGATCACACATACTAGTAACTACTGACAAAACAAAAATCATGTTATGTAGTTTCCTAACACCTCATAGTGTTTGTTTGGATGAGCAGTGAAAAAGTACAATTTGATTCAAGTAGCGGTGAAAAATTAATGTTTCAACTAAGTTGTTGAGTATTTGGATTAATGTATTTAATAAGTATTTAAATGATAATGTACTGTTTGGATTACCGGTTAATAAGTGCATTATGAGTATGATGGAGGGTTAATTATACTTTAGTACTCTGAAATTTTATCCCGATTTTGCATAAGGCCCTTGATTATCAATTATAATAATCCAATCCCTCAATTTTTAATTTTATTTCAATTGAGACAAATTCCAAACGGTCGTCACAAATTCTTAACGGTAGTCATTTACATATTAAAATGATAGGACTTTATTTGAATTCATATAAAATTATAGGTTCTTATTTGAAACTTGCATACAATTACAAAGTATTATTTTGAAAGTCATATGAAATTATGGGATACTAAAATGTAATTAATTTGGGACAATTGTTAACGGTCATTTGCAATTGACATCAATTGAAATGAAATTAAAAAGGAAAAAAAAAATTAAAAAGTTCTTAAAATAATATTTTCAATCTAAAAGTTCATGATATATTTTTCCTATCTAAAAGATCCAAAAAGGAAAATTTTAATACAAAAAGTTCAATTATTAACTTCCATCTTAACACTGTTAGAAATATTATTAATTAGACCAAAATAACATTCAAGATACATTTTAAAAAAGACTAAATAATAGATGAAACAAATTCTTCAATCCAAATTTTTTATTTATCTAAAATGCTTAAAAAATAAAATTTTACTTTATAAAATGTTATGATTATTTGGGATTGAA
Source organism: Nyssa sinensis (assembly GCA_008638375.1). NCBI lineage: Eukaryota > Viridiplantae > Streptophyta > Magnoliopsida > Cornales > Nyssaceae > Nyssa > Nyssa sinensis. The sequence continues at coordinate 4,011,067 of CM018050.1, forward strand.
AAATTTATTTTATATATTTTTTAGTCTTTTTTTTTTTTTTTTTTTCTAAAATGTATCTTGAAAGTCATTTTAATATAATTAGTAATAGTTTTTAATGGTGTTAAGATGGAAGTTAACAATTAAACTTTTTTGAATTAAATTTTTTTTTTGGACTTTTTAGATAGAAAAATGTATTATGAATTTTTTGAATTAAAAAATTTATTTTAAAGACTTTTTAGTAGTTTTTTTTAATTAAAAATTAAGGGATTGAGTTGTTACAATTGGTAATCGAGAACCTTATTCGAAATTAGAATAAAATTTTAGGGTACTAAGGTGTAATTATCTCAATGATAATGTAGTGTTTGAATGAACCGTTAATAAGTGTGTAATAAGTATGAATTGTCTTTCTTGTCTTTGAATATTAAATTATGTGTTTAATAATATAATATATTTTTAAAATTATATTATCTTTATAATTAATAATTAGATATATAACAATAAAATAAGTAATTAATTATTTTTATATTAAATATATATTACCAATATTATATACAAATATAATATTATTTATTTAATGAAAATGGGCAGCAGCAGTTTGGAACAGTATATGTGTGTGTGTGTGTAGGACATGAAAGTAATTAACAAAATCTGAGAGAGATAAGATGGAATATTTGAACAATGGCATTATTGTAATAAAACCAGACACAAAGGGTTAACTAATTTGTTTGTTAGAAACGGGCTCTGTGGTACTCTCCCGGTTTTGAAGAAGTTCTTTTAGGCAGCCAAGTCGTTCTGCCTCTTTTGGACATAATTATTTTATTAAGTGTGACCTAATAAAGCCTATTAATTTTTGTTCTAAATGTAGTGTGTTTTGAACTTGAAAATATCAAAACTGGACGATACAACCGTCAAACCAAACACAACCGTAGTCTATTAGTTTTTATAGTTGGCTCTTTGGAGATAAGCAGCGCAAAAGTGGAGAATCTTTGTATTGAATTTTTTGGACTACTTTCTAAAATTAAATGGCATAAAAATATAATAAAAAAAATAAACTAAAATTTGACCATAAGAAAGAAAAGGAAAAAGAAGCACCAAGGACCACCATACAAAAAAATTTATTGTATCAAAAATGTAAAAAGCATCTTAACCTAATATTTACTAATTTAATAATCTAAGAACTAATTTTATTTAATAATTAAAGTCATGTAACTTCAATCTAACTTGTGGATGGAGAACTTGACTTTGAGAATCTTTTGGAACAAACAAAGTGGTCCACACTCTACGGTCAATTCCAAGAAACCTAATTCTACTTTATTTAGGGAAGCATGTTGAGCTTTTTAGTGCTCGACAAAGTCTTATGATTCAAGTTGGTAATTTTCATTAAAAATAACATTTTATTGACTTTTTGATAACTCGGAACTGATTCTACTAATTATAATCTTCGGTTTTATGACCGGACCATAAATTAGGATTCCCTTTTATAATCTTCGGTTCGTGAAATATTGAATTAGGGATGGTACTTTTTGAATACTATTCTTTTAGGACGCTTCAATCAATCAAACTACTCCTTGGTGTAAGTTTTTTCATTTTATTGTCAAAAATTGTGTTTTAACTATTTCAATGCTTGAGAAAGAGTTAAACACAAAATTAGAGAGTAAAAAAAGAAAAAGAAAGAAAGTCCCTATTGGACCTCCCTCTTTATGGCTTCACATATATTTATTTCAATAAATTGCACTATCTTGTTCTTGTGAGAAATTATTGAGTGAAATAGTTACACTAAGTCACACTAAGTTATGGTGTGAAAATGTTTTATAATCTCCACAATATTTCTTAATTTTTAGGGAATTTAGAATTCATGAATTAAGAAAAATTCAAAAACCTTGTAAGACCATCACCCGACGTAAAAAATATGTATTACAAAATCCGATATATATATTATATATATCACATCTTTCAAGAAATAATGGAAATAATAAAGAAATAGGAGCTGTTACTTCCAATCAAAGGCGGAATTACAGCTAGGTTTGAAATTTTTTTTCCTTAAATGCTTCTTTCAAATTTCAAAAAAATAAAAACTTTTTTAGCCTTATAATTTTTTTTCTAGCTCCGTCCTTACTTACAATGACTTGTAAATTGAACACTTAGCAAACTTGTTAGTTCAAAAACACAAAACAGAGAATCATGGAGAGCTTGATAATCATCTACCAACCATTAGCTATAAAGAGCCGGAGGATGCGAAAAACAAGTACATATATTACTTCAAATGACATGCATGCATTTGTTACACATGCATCAAACTGACAAGCTTCAACCCCAATATTACTTGTGTCTCTCCTAGCTGGGAAATAAGAAAAAAAATTAATTAATGATCAATTGCTGTAAGTTCAAACTGACAAATATAGCATTGATCTTTCTTCTTCCTCTTATTTTTTATTTTTTACCATTTAATTTCATTTCCTATCTGTCAAGCTAGACTCTATATATTTTCCTAAATCAATTCATTAATTGCCTTTTTAGAAAAGGAATTAAGGGCAATCTCATGCAATGCAGCTAGGTAACAAAAATGGTGAAATAAAACAGTAAACACACACATACACACACAGATTGGTACCTCATTCACCGGCACTCGACGAAGAAGTCCGTGAAACTGATGGAAGAATTTATCTTCTCTTGTTCTCCTTCTTTCTTCGTTGTAAGCTCCATCTTTTAACATGACCGTATGGTCACCACTGTGAACTTCTCGAGATTCATTCATTGCGCACATGGTTGTCTCAGAGAGAGAGAGAGAGAGAGTGTGTGTGTGTGTGTGTGTTAAAAAGAACAAAAGAGACCAAAACCAGAGGAGGGTTGTTGAATGAGGATGAGATTGAACAACTGGAAAGAGAAAACAAAATACAAGAAAACCATGATAACGAAATCTGATGCCGTTTTTACGTGTGTGTGTGTGTGTCTATATATATATATATATAATGACAGAGACAAATGAATAAAAAAGACCAAACCTTAATATCTTCAAAGCTGTGCGCGTGTTCGTCCTCTACTGTGGGGAGGTTGGTCTTCCCTTCTCGGCTATGGCATTGTAAGTATTACTGTAAACAAGGAAAACCAGAGACACAGCATTGGGACATGAAAACAATTTGGAATACACATTGATCACTCAACCTTCGTATATATGGTGAAACTTAATTAATATTATATTTTAGGCAATGCCCTTGGCTTCAAAAAGAAATGATAAATTTAGGATACAGTAAAAGAATTACTGGAAATAGCTCAACCGTACCATACGCATAATGCCATTTTAAGTGCTCACAAATTGAGTGCTTCAATTAGGACTGCATTTTGACTTTGGCTTGCTATCTTCAAATTGCCCTTTGGGAAAATGATCTATAAATGTTGGATACCATGTTGGAGTAATTTAGAATTTAGTAATTAAAGTTAGATGCATTGGATGGTATAGTTCATATATTAGAGTCTTGGTTGTCCAAATCGTGAACTTGAGCTCCTAAAAGGAACAAATTATCATTTTTCCAACACCATCTAGGATGGAGTCCTTCAGAAGTTCTAAGATGGCAAACCGGATCCCCCATAGAGAGTGCGACGACCTACACAATGCGAGACAAGCTAAGCTCCAATGTTATGGAAAAGCTAATGTTCATGGGTCGATATGCGTTGAGGTCTCCTTGTATGGCATGGCTTGTAATGTTTGTGATGGAGATGTCCATGATAGAACGACCAGAAACTCCCTTAAATAGAACTTACTTGATTGCTTCTCATTCCGAACATGTGTCTTTTTGTAAGGATTCGACTTATTTTGTTCTCAACAATTTTCCCCTATTATTTGAATCATGACTACTAAAAATGGTTTAGAGAATATCAATTATCTTTTTCTCAAAATGGCAGTTACTAGGGCAATGGCATGTGTGTTGATGCAAATATGCCAACTTGCATATTTTTTTTGAAACAATCCATTTAATGCATTCCACTTTCCCACATTCGTGAAAAGTTACTACCAGTTTTCTCTTCAAAAAATGTTTTGGCCCTTTTAATGTTCAAATTGCTTTGAGTTCTTGTGGTGCAAAGATTTCAATCCATTTCCAATATTGACTAGCTTAGTTTTTTATTACCATGAAAATTTTTATAGAGGCGTTCTCTCAAGATTCAATTCAACATGCATCTAGGGAGTCTGAAACTCGCAGAGATGTTGGGTCTCCCTCAGATGAATTTGAATCTATTTTTTTAATGTGAAGCTAGGATTTAGGATTTTTTAGCACGAGGGCTCGTTCCGACATCCTAGAAGATGTCAAACTAAAGGCCCCAGGTTTATACGAGGGTCTATCCAATCAACGGATTGATGAAGTCGGTTTCTATACCATTTCCTTTGAGATAAGGATTAGACTTTCCTTCCATCCCTTCTCATATGATTTATTTTACTTCTATCGATTACCTCCAACCTAATCGACCTCTAATTCCCTTTAGGTTTTCCTTGGGGCTATCATTCTAACTGCATTGAATGGTGTAAACCTGACCATTGAACCTTTTAGAAAGATGATCACCTTAAAGAACCCAAAAAGGAAGAGTTCTAGTACATTTCCCAACCTTATAATTACCAAATTTGGACCATAGTTTTCTCTTCCAATAAGGATTGGAAAAGGTCTTATTTCTTTGGAAAAGGGAATTGGGAGCTCAGACCTAAAGGGTAAGAAAATGAAGAAATGGTCTTGTAAAATTTTGGAAATCCGAGTAAGGGTTTAAACTGCCTTTAATTTCCCTCAAGTCTATTTTCCTTATTTTTAATTACTTAACTAGTTAATGTCATTCTATTTTAGGGAAAGGAGATTATAAGGGGCTTAACCTTTCTACAAAGAAAGATAAGACTATCAAGATGTTCCTTACTGCCCGTTCTTACTATTACCTAGCCATTCTCATACTAGAGTACAACTTAGGTTGAGAAATCCTCGAGTACTGCTTTGAAAATAACTGATTGAGCTTAGGTGAGCTTGATTTGACAGGATGAGCTATTTTACTTGGGCTAAAGAGCCTTAAGTTTGATCTCAAATAAAAGGAAAAGTTGTTGGACTTAGGCTAAGAAAGCCTTAGGTCATGCTTAGAGAAAAAACCAGCCAAGTTAAGGTAAGCGTAGATTGATAGGACAAGTTGTTTTACTTGGGATGAGGAGCCACAAGTTTTAGCTTAGTTTAGAGGATGACTTGTTGGACTTAGGTTAAGAAATCCTCAGGCCCATCTCTAAGAATAATTGATTGAGTTGAGGTGGGCTTAGTTTGACCGAACAAGTTTTTTGACTTGGGTTGATGAGTATTAAGGTTTATATGGATTTAGAAGATGAGTTGTTGGACTTAGATTAAGAATGCTCGAGTCTAGCTCTGAGAATAACTAGTTGAGTTGAGTTCAATTTGATCGGACAAGCTATTTTACTTAGGTTGAGGAGCCTCAAATTTTATCTTGATTTAGAGGACGAGTTGTCGAGCTTAGGCTGAGAAATCCTTACGTTTAAATTTGAGAAAACCTGGTTGAGCTAAGGTGAGCTCGGTTTCATCGTATGAGCTATTTAATTTGTTTAGGTGAGCCTAAAGTTTTAGGTCAATTTAGAGTATTAGCTTTCACAAAATTTTGGAGAAGAAGCTAAGTTATTTTATTAGTAGTACCTTTTCAAATGTTTTACATTTCATGGACTTTGTACAAAGTTCCCATCCAGGTCTTCCAGCCAATACATCTTTAGACGTATGACCTTAGTTACTTTGTAGGGGCTATCCTAATTAAAAGCTAGCTTTCTAGACTCACCATTCTAGGCATTTTGAAAGACTTTTTTCATGACTTGATTTCTCAATTCAAAGATCCTTTGACAGAGTTTTTTGTCATAAGACCTGACCATCTTTTGTTGATATGAGGCCATCTAGAAGAAGGTTATCCCTTGACAAAGGATCTTTAAAAGAAGGGTCTTTATGTCCTAGTGAATCACACTTAACAGCTAGAAGAAGGATCTTTAGATACCTTAATGGAACAATAGATATAGGTCTCCTCTATCATAGAGACACATCATTTAACCTATTAAGCTATTTAGATGTAGATTTTTCTAGGAGTAAAGATGATAGAAAAAGCATAAGTGGCACTTGTCACTTTATAGGACAATCACTTGTGTCTTGGTTTAGCAAAAAACAAAATCTTGTAGCTTTATTTATAGTTGAAGCTAAGTATATATCAGCTAGAAGTTGCCGTGTGCAAACCTTTTATATGAAACAATAACTTAGAGACTTTAAGCTTAATTACGATCACATTATAATCAAATGAGATAATACAAGTGGTATAAATCTTAGTAAGAACTCTATTCAACACTTAAGAACTAAACATATTGAGATAAAACATCACTTTATCATAGATCATGTTAAAAAAGGTGATGTAGTTCTTGAATTCATTGATACAAACAATCAATTAGCTGATATATTCACCAAATCTCTTCAAGAAGAAAGATTTGCTTCATTAAAAGAAAACATGATATTTTTAATAAAAAGGAATTGAGCTATTGATTGATTAGAAGTGTGCATCAGTGACTTAGTCGACTAACAATAGGAATAAGTAGACTCAAAAGATATTTGAGCTCATTTGATCATATTTTGAAATATGAAATTTGCTCACTAGAATATTTAATCAACTAAATTTGTCCAACCAGTCGACTAATTTGACTGATGAAATCCAAAAGGAAAAATTACTTGAGAAACTAGTCGACTATAGGTGAAAAATATTGGAATATAAGAGTGATCAAGGCTTATGTTTTACAAAATGTTCTTAAGATGAATTACGACCTTCGTAGTGGTGCTTACGAGCTCTTGGTCGTACTTCTCTGAGGATACAATGATCAAGTACATGTAGATGTCAAGCACCACAACTGCGTGTCTGGCGAACCAAACCAGTGACTTGAACTCTCTCAATTTTATGATTACTGATGCACAGAATGTAAGAAAATTCAATGATTGAATGGTAGATGTAGTGGTGTTTATATAGAGTCTTTCATGCCTGTTTGGTATAGGTATGAAGCTTCGGTTGTGTTTGTTTATGGCGAACAGACATAGTTACGCCCAATAAAGAAGATGACTATTCAGTCAAAGGTAATCGCAAAACGACGTTGTTTTGGGATTTAAACCAAAGCCAAACGCAATTGCTAAATGACAGCGTTGGATTTAATTTATCCTAGCAATTAAACGACAACATTTTGGATTGTTTCTAACAGTGACAAAACGATAATGTTTTGGAAAAATATTTAAATAATTTTTTGAAAACGATATATACACAGTGGGCCAAGGCCTAAACCTAAACCCGACTCGGTACGGGGCGACGTGTGCTCGCGTGTGATGAACCAAGCATGTGATAAGTCCTCCCCTTTCCACAAAACTTAAGGGCCCCTTAGGGCCCAAACCTTCCTTCAAGGTAATTATATATATACTCTTTAAAAGCCTCATTCACTCCTTAATGGTTTTGAGCAACCCAATATATTATGTTAATCTCCTCATGGAGAAGAACACATTTTCATAAAGACCCATCAAAATTAATGTTTGGGACCCATTATAATTTTAGCCCAAAGATAGCCAAAACATTATTCTCAAAACCCATTATTTCTAATACTAAGTTGTTTGTTAACCAAGTTACATCATTTATATATAAGGGTCATGCGGCGAAGAGTCCATGAAAAGTACTAAAATTATTATCAAATCCAAGTTTAAACATATTAACCCATAAAGTCCTTTAGTTATTTAGTGTCAAAAACATCATTTCCAGCAAATTTTTCATGAAATAAGGAGCTACCACAAATTTTTTCTCAAAACTTTAAAATTAAATAACTTAAAATTTATAAATTCATTTTTAACAAAAATTACATATTTGGATTCTAAACATCGAGATGTATCAAACAATATCCACATTGAATATGAAAATCTGAAGAAAAAAAATAACATTTTAAAAGTGTAAAATTTTGTTTAAGCGAATGTGTACAATTTTACACTTTCACAATGAAAAGCTTTGTTATAGCCAAAATGTAAAATTTCATTCTTTTAAAACTATAAAATTTCACAATTTTATAAATTAAAAAAAAAAAGAGAAAACTCTTTAGCCACATGTTGGATGCTCAAAACAAACCTTCAAGACTGTGAAAAATTGTTAAAAAAAAATTTATATTTAAAACACTGGTGATTAAAAAGTTAATAGTGATAAAACTATAAAATTTCATACTATCTTAAAGTGTAAAAATTCACCATCTCATAAAAAAATGAAAAAAAAAAGAATGAATGCTAAGCAAATCAGTCATTCATCCAACTCAACTGAATAGCTATGATCATCTGTTTTTCCCATAAAATACAATTACCTTTACAACTTAGAGCATTGATAATCATTTGAGAAATTCAAAAAAGGCGTTGTAAAAAAGTGCTTACCTCTGGTAAAGCTCCAAGAGGTCACATGAGAGTTGACTTTCAATAAAAAGAAGTCTATTTCAAAACGTTCAAATTTCAAAGCCACTCTTGGAGAGTGGGTGTCAATGGATACAACATAAAAACCATCAAGGATATGTTTTTTTGCAGGCGAAGGAGAGCCTTGATTTAGGGTCAAGTAATAAAAGTAATTTGATTTTGAAATGTTGAACTCAATTAATTTATATTAGCTTGAATCAAGTTACTGTTGGAACAAAGAATCAAAAAACACAAGGAATATGGTAAACAATGAACAATTAAAGGAAGAAGCTATAGGGAAAAAAAAAAAAAGGGCTGCTTGATATTATGATATCACAACTTTTGTATGGCTAGCGGCACACACACGAGAGAATTCAGACTTGCGGTACACCACGCACAGGATTTTTCTTTTTGTTTCTTCAGCCGCACAATTCAACTTTTACATGGCTATACATATATATAAATTATGTAAAGTATAACCCTAATACAATTAGAATTACCAATCTTACTAGGACAAGGACACCTAGTCTCATTAGGATTAAAATAAATCAAATCTTACCAAAAATATAACTTGGTTTAATTGGCTCACATTGCCTCCCTTAAACCAAGGTCTTCAAGCTTTACCATGCCAAGTAATTTCTTCAACTTCAAAAAAGAATCTGTCTTGAGCGGCTTTGTAAAAATATCTGCAACTTGTTCTTCAGAAGGACAAAACTCAAGCTGGATCTCCTTGTCATTTACCAAGTCACGAATGAAGTGAAACTTAATATCAATGTGCTTGCTTCTCCCATGAAAAACTGGATTTTTCATCAATGCAATGGCTGACTTGCTATCACAAAATATTGTTGTAGGACCATCTTGCTTGTGTTGAAGAATACCAAGCATCTGTCGTAACCAAACTGCTTGAGTAGCAGTATTCCCTGCTGCAATGTACTCTGCCTCTGCTGTTGAAAGAGCAATAACTTGCTGCTTTTCAGAAGACCAAGAAAATACACCAGAACCAAGATGGAAGACATATCCTGAAGTACTCTTTCGCATCTCAGTATCACCTGCCCAATCACTATCTGTATATCCAACAAGTTCCAAACTGTTAAAGGATGAGTAAAAAATACCATCACTTTGTGTACCTTTAATGTATCGCAAAATCCGTTTAGCAGCTTGCAAGTGAGATTGATATGGAGTCTCAATAAATCTGCTAATCAATCCAACACCAAACACAATATCTGGCCTAGTAAAAGTCAAATATCTCAAGCTTCCTACCAACCTTTTAAAGTAGGTTAGATTCACAAGATCACCTGTACCATCTCTCACCAACTTCAACCTCTCCTCAACTGGAGTCAAAATTGGATTAGACTTATCCATCTTGAACCTTTTCAAAATATCACTGGCATATTTTTTCTGTGAAATAAAAATTCCACTACTTGAACAACTTCAATGCCAAGAAAATAAGACATTAGTCCCATATCTGTCATCTCAAAGTGAGCTATCATAGCCTCCCTGAATTCTGAAATCAACTTTGGATTATTGCCAATAAATATCAAATCATCAACATATAAGCATACAATAAGAATATCACCATGTGAATTTGACTTGACATATAAAGTATGCTCATAAGGACATCTCTCAAAACCATGCTCAACAAAATAAGAATCAATGCGTGTATACCATGCTCTAGGCGCTTGCTTTAATCCATACAAGGCCTTATTCAATCTAAAAACTTTGTTTTCATGCCCTTTTATCACATAGCCAGTAGGTTGCTCAACATAAACATCTTCTTCAAGTATACCATTTAAGAAAGCAGATTTAACATCCATTTAAAAAATTCTCCAATTATTTTGAGCAGCAAGAGAAACAAACATGCGAACTATATCAAGTCTAGCAACAGGAGCAAATACCTCAAAATAATCAATACTTGGCTTTTGCTTGTAACCCTTATCAACCAATCTCGCTTTAAAGCGATCTACCTCACCATTGGACTTGTACTTTGTCTTATACACCCATTTCACACCAATTGGTTTCTTACCACTAGGAAGAGTAGTAAGTTGCCATGTGTTGTTCTTCTCAATTGCATGGATCTCATCATCCATGGCTTTAATCTAATGATCATCACGAGAGGCTTCTTCAAAAGTCACTGGATCACAATCTACAAATAAAGCAAAATTCACTAAATCTTTATCAATTGGCTCATTATCATTACCAACAACATAATCCTGTAAGCGAGCAGGCAAGTGGCGTTGGCGTTGAGGATGCCTAGAAGACTCTGCATGAGGTGATGACACATCTAAAGATGGAAGGATCACTAATTTGAGGCTCATTTTGTACTTCAATTTGTGAATCTGCATTATTAAAAATTAAAGGTGGCTGAATTTGATCATTCTGAGACCAATTCCAAACTCCTTGCTCATTAAAAGTCACATCACGACTAATAACCACATTCTCTGTTATTGGATTATACAACTTGTAGGCTTTTGACAATTGACTGTAGCCAATAAAAATACACTTTTCACCTCTATCATCAAGTTTCTTTTTAAGATGATCTGGCACATCAGCATATGCAGTGCATCCAAACACCCTTAGGTGTTTAATGACAGGCTTCTGTCCACTCCAAGCTTCCTGCGGGGTTTTGTTAGAAACACTTCTAGAAGGGACACATATTCAAAACATAAATAGCACAAGCAACCGCTTCAACCCAAAATTCTTTAGGAAAATTTTTAAATTTCAACATGCATCTAACCATATCCATAACAATTCTATTCTTTCTTTCCACCACTCCATTTTGCTGTGGAGTATATCTAGCAGTCAACTGATGCTTAATACCCTGTTTCTCCAAAAAATCATCACAAACAAGATATTCTGTACCCTTGTCAGTTCTCAAAGTTTTAATTTGAAATTCACTCCGCTTTTCAACATAGGCCTTGAATTTTTTAAAAGTATCACAATCATTAGATTTATGTTGCAAGAAATAAACTCATGCTTTTCTGTTAAAATCATCAATAAAAGTAATAAATTACCTACTATCACCATTAGAAGGTACCTCCACTAAGCACAAATCTGAGTGTATCAACTCCAAAGGCCTCTTGGCTCTCCATGAATTTCCTGTAGGAAAAGCATCTATATGTTTCTTTCCCATAACACAAGTTTCACAAACTCTATTTGGGATATCAATAGCAGGTAAACCAGAAACCTAATGTTTTCTAGCAAGAAAATTAAGACTGCCAAAATTTACATGTCCAAAACGCATATGCCACAACCAACTATCATCTTCAATCACAGAACTAAAGCAAGGTAAATTCTCACATTTAATATTCAATGGAAATAAACGATTTGGAGTCATGTTTACCTTTGCTATTAGCCCCAAACGGTCATCATTGATTGTGCAAACTCCATGGTGGATTCTCATATCATAACCTCTTTCTGAAAGTTGCTCCATACTCAACAAATTTTGTTGCAAACCTGGTACATAAAACATATCTGAAATATACTTGTGAGACCCATTTTTTAATCTGATTGCTATTCTGCCTTTACCCATCACAGGTATCTTTGAATTATTTTCAAACTTTACTTTTGATCTAATGGACTCATCCAAATCAGAAAACATGTCTTTCTTACCACACACGTGATTACTACAGCCAGTATCTAAATACCACTTAGCAACATCATCATTATCCACAAAATTACAAGCCAGCAACACAGTCTCTGTTTCATTATTACCACCAGGATTATTTTCAGCAACATTAACTTGATGATCTCTATTATTATGCCTTCTAGATCTACAATCAGATTTTTTATGCCCAAACTTGCCACAATTAAAACATTGAATATTGGATTTATGAGATTGTAGATTAGAATTGTTACCATCCCCTTTTCCTTGGATTGGTCTGTGCTGCCAATTATTATTCTACCACTGATTGTTGTTCTGCCACTGGTTGCCTCTGTCTCTTCCTCCACCAAATCTGTTTTGCCCATTATTGTCTCTGCCTCTTCTATTGTTGTGATTTTGCCCTCTATTCTGGTAGCCTTGAATACGTTGATTAAATCCTCTATTATTCTGAGACTCGCCTTTTTCATTCTTTAAATTTAATTGAGCTTGCAAAGCTTCCTCCACAGAATTTTTTGATCTCTCATTCAAGCGTTGTTCATAAATTGTCAACGAACCCTATAATTCATTCATTGTCATAGACTCCAAGTTAGCCGACTCTTCAATAGCTGTCACTTTATATTCAAACCGTTGTGTCAAGCTTCGAAGAATTTTTGCAACAATTTGACGGTCTGCTATTTCTTCACCATTAGTCCTCATCTCATTAACAAGTGCCGTGGTCTGCGAAAAATATTCAGAAATAGTTTCTGAATTTTTCATCTGCAACAACTCAAAATCTCTACGCAGTTTTTGTAATCTAGCCTTTTTCACTTTATCAACACCAACATATATTTTTTTAAGAATATCCCATGCTTGTTTCACAGACTGAACATGAGCAATTTTACCAAGAACAGAAATATCTAATACTTGATGAGTGCAATTTAAAGTTTTGAAGTGTAATTGCCTTGTTGCCTCATCTGCATCTTCTGCAAGCTCTTCCTCAATGAATTTTGTCGTCAAACCACTTGAATTAAAAAAAGTCATCATCAAACTCTCCCAAATATGAAAAGAAATTTTCCATCAAATTTGTATACCGTATAAATAATTGAAGTCATCTTCATGAACAAAAAAAAATAATAACCAGGTTCTGATACTAATTTTTGAACTCAATTAATTTATATTAGCTTGAATCAAGTTACTGTTGGAACAAAGAATAAAAAAACACAAGGAATACGGTAAACAATGAACAATAAAAGGAAGAAGCTATAGGGAAAAAAAAAGGGCTGCTTGATATTATGATATCACAACTTTTTTATGGCTAGCGGCACACACACGAGAGAATTCAGACTTGCGGTACACCACTCACAGGATTTTTCTTTTTGTTTCTTCAGCCACACAATTCAACTTTTACATGGCTATACATATATATAAATTATGTAAAGTATAACCCTAATACAATTAGAATTACCAATCTTACTAGGACAAGGACACCTAGTCTCATTAGGATTAAAATAAATCAAATCTTACCAAAAATATAACTTGGTTTAATTGGCTCACATGAAATCAATGTTTAGGCACATGAGATGCCATCCCTACAGAGAGTTTTGGTGGTGGGGGGGGGGGGGAGGAGATTCAACCACCTCCAGCTGCCAAAAATTACCAATCTTATAAAAAAATAATGTCAGATTGATTCAGAAGCTACTACTATGATGATGGCTCACCAGTGAAGCTCTTACTAGCGACTGTAGTTCGTGGAAGACAGATCTAGGGTTGAGAGAGAAAGGGGATAGTGAAGAGTCGGGGAGCGTGGGGTATAAGGAGATTTCTCAGATTTGAGGAATTCAGATCTTTTTTATTTGGAGGTTTTCGTGTCATTGGGTATTATTATCATTTATAAAAATATTAGAATCTCATGTTACTATAATGGACCTAAGCTCAAAATAATAAATTACTAAACTCTTTATTTTGAATTAAAAATATACGTAAATCTTATAATAATATAATATCTTCTTAAAAGACTTAACACTAATTAACTCTATATATAATCCATTGATCTCATTGTTATTCAAAATCAACCTATGCTACTCAAGTAGCAAATCATTGGTTGATTAATTGGCTAAATTATTTTTTAAATCTGAGAAATGAACCCTCGTCATTTTCTTTATATCATTGTAATGTTCCATTTTTTGAGGCGAAAATGAAACCTTAAAAATGTAATTATTGTTTATATCAATAGTAGGACCATTATTGTATTGGTTTGGGATAAGGGGTTAGATTAGGAGTTAAAGTCAGTTTGGGGGAGTTTCGTGAAGAATAGATTGTGGTAGAATGACTTCTGTAAAATAAAAGTGTTTGGATCAGAATAGCTTATGATCGTATAATAACTTATTAAGTATTTGGTTAAAATTATTTAGAAGTGATTGTATAACACAAAAATCCATTTTACCCTTTATATTATTAGATAATATTGTGTGTTGTTTGGCTACATTTTATGAAACTAATTTAAAATTATATTTTAAGTGAGTAACACAAATTAAAAAAAAATAATTATATTATTGTAAAATCTTTATATAAATATATAAAATAAAAGGAAGATTTATCACTACAATTTACCTGCCTAATAAGACAAAAAATGGGATGTCATGTCAGTTTACATTTTTACTCTTGAAGGGCTTTTGTAAATCTTGTAAACTTTTATGTCATTTTTATCTCTCAACAAATGATGTATCAGGTCTCAAAGCAGCGTTGAGAAATCTCGGTGCTGGACGGGATTTTTGCGCACTGAAAACGTTGGACGCCCCACTAAACCTCGGGCCGGATTTTAAGTGCTTCCGAAACCAACGTTCTGTAGTCCCGGAAGCTACGCCAAACGGCCTATTAATGAATACTAACCTCTAATATGCACTTTCGTAGAAGTGTCGGCTTTCTTCCTACTTCCTACTTCCTACTTCCTAGTTAATGTGCCTTGTTCCCCTAAACTTTTAGGATATCTGTTGTGAAAGAAAAGAAAACAGAGACACTTGGCGTCTCTTCACCTTTTGGTATCAATTATTGAAACAGCAAGGGTTGCCTTTTTGTAGGCTAGGTCACCTTCACGTAATATCTCATATTTCACTATATGCACGTCATTTCATATAATCACACATTTAATATAACCTAATTGGTAGCAGTGCAAGTTTAGAAGGAATCAAATCATTTTTGAGGCTGCAATGAACTTATAAAATTAACATTTTACATTAGTTATTAATTTAATTTTCTTAAGATAAGAAAGTCACTTTTGAACATATATTAAAATTTGTTAATTTATTAAATTTGGTACAATAAGATAATAGTATTATAACACTAAAAAAAAAAAATTATTTGAATTCAATTTGATGCTGTACTTTTTCGCGCACCGTAGGTTCCAGTGCACAATATTGTTCGCTTTGGGCCTTGGTCAGCACAATTTTGTTTTTCCAGGGAAGAAAATGTCTTGTAGGTGAGAGATGTGTCATCTTAGCTCAGCCGTACAATATTGTCCCCTCTGTTGGGCTTAAGTTGCCAGTGCAGGGCTTTGTTAGGCGCTGAGCCTAGGCCTTGTGCTAGGAAGAGAGCAGCTTGAGAGTTATAAGCAACACTAGTTCTCAACTCCTAATCGATGTAGGAGAAAGTGGGCACATCACAACTCGTTATTGACTCAATTTGAAACAATTTAAGTAATTCATTACTTTAGTCAACTCGCCTAATTAACTATCTTTCTACTTCTAATTTTAGAAATTGTATTAACTGTCGACCACTGCAGTTGATCCATAGAATCTTTTTGTTATATGTCATTATAAAAATAAAAATAAAATGGCAGACTTTGTGACACTCATGGGCTGCTCCCTATCTATATATTCAGCGGTGGGCAACCTAGTAATGTTAAGGAGTATGCTTGAATGCCTTCTAAAACAAACTCCTCTTTACAATAATCATATCTCTCACTCTCTCTCTCTCTCTCTCTCTCTCTCTCTCTCTATATATATATATATATATATACACGCACAGGTAAGGAACTTATCTTTCAATTGTCTAAATTAGCATTTTTCACATGTACGAAAAGTAATCATACTAAATAAAAAAAAGGCATTTATAACAATCAAATTCATTTGGTTAATATAAAATTTCTTAAAATGTGGAGTTTCTTAAACGAGGTAGGCCTTTTTTTTTTTTTTTTTTTTTTATAGTTAAGTTCTTACCATATATAAATATATTTATTGTGGGTGATAATACACCACACACATTAACATACAATATACAAGAGTCAGGAGTCAAGACAATTGAAAAGTAAGTTCCTATATGATTTTTTGGGTGAATGAATATACACCACATGCATGAACTTACCCTATACAATACTAAAAAAATATGAAGAGGCCCATTATGCATTCCATTTTAGCAACTTTTAACCTAATTTAGTAAAAGATAGTGATGGACTTTAACCGCCCCATGACACATGTTGCATAAAACCAGGAAATTAAAGCTAAAAGCAACGTGCAAAGTTGGAGTAATTACACCATTGGTCTCGTCAGTATAAATGATAATCACATGTGCATGTCATTATATCACTTATATTATTGGAATCAATAATTCAGAGATCATTAAATAATAAAAAACAAAAAATTAAAAATTTAAATGAAGAAATTTGTCAAAAAAGCAATTTCAAACATAATTATAAAACAATAAGTTTGATTTCTCTCACCATTTTAAATTAAAAGTAGAGTTAATATCGACTTCCCAAAAATGAACTTTTCAAATTCGGTAATACTATGCTTATTTAAAACTTTTATCAAAAATGTTTACACAGCTGATGTGACAGTGTTGTATTAGTTTTACATCACATCATGATGTGATATAAAATCAATACAAAATTATAACATCAACTGTGTAAACATTTTTGATAGAATTATTGAGTCAGCATAGTATTACTCTTTAAAATTATGTTTACTAATAGTTCAATATTTTTAATTTAAAATGAGACTGATGACATTTTCATTACTCATAAACTCATCAGCCACCTGTACCATTGTTAGCTTTGACTCCATGAACCTCTTTATAGAGCTGAGCTGTGTTATGCACTGGCAACTCTTTAATGGCTGCATTTTGAGCAGTCAGGTTGACCTAACTGAGCATGACTGAAACAAAGAACCCATTTACTTCGCTGTCTTCATCCTTTTGCCTTCTTGACTAGGAAATTTTTTTTTCCTCTTTTTTTATTCTATGCATATTATGGCTAATTATATGAACAGAAATAAACTTTAGTGGATGGATCGCATTTGCACCTTATGGGATAATTATTATCTCTGACATGACATTTGAATCATGGGATTGGAGGTTTGTATTATTAATCAATATTTAGGATAGGTAGACTTTGTTTTGGGTCATTAATGTCAGCTAAGTCCTCCCCACCTAGGAAACGTAGCCTTTTTTTTGGATCTACCAAAAAGCAATTCATGTTGACATGGAGCAGCGATCATAGGTCCTTCAAAAGGATTGATTTCATCATCCATGACCAAATAATAAAGAATAAAAAAATAACAAATTTAGGTCATGAGTTTAGCTTTGTACGAGGCTTCACGTTTTAATGGGCCTGTATCTTTTTTTATTACTCTTTTTTTTTTTTTATGAATGTATAATCTAAATTAAGATATAAATATGTTGATGAATGTATTTGAAACAGATAATGTTTGGATGAGTAGTTAAAAATATTGAATGTGTTATTTAGATGAAAAATAATAGAATTTTTAAAACCGGAATTTAGAAAAAATTATTCATTGACATTTTTTGAAATAAACATTTGAACTAAGAAATCGAATATGTCAAAACAAATATTAAAGTATTTTTAAAAAAAATTCGATTTGTACTCTGAAACACTCGTTTCAAAAATTTCACCGCTCATCCAAACATGCTTGTTATTAAAAATAAGCATTCAAGGTATTTTAAACAAAATTAGAATCTTAGTGAAATTGTGAGAAAAAGTAGTGGAGACCATTGGATAACCTAAAACTAGGGGAAAAACTATATATGATCAATGGCTAGCTGACAATTCTACACTAACATCAACTTGACCTAACCAAACAACTATATATCCATCAACAATCTAAGTCTTCTCCGTGAAAAGATGCCGAGCTAAACCAATTACAGTCTATCCACATGCAGTCATCCGCAGTCATTCATAGCTAAAATAAATACATGTATATATATATATATATATATATATAAGTGTGTGTGTGTGTTTTTATATATCAAGTTTTGTGAGAACATGTATGTTGGAGTCTATATTCGTGGAAGCACATTGTTTGATGACAATTTCATTAATAACAGAATTCAATGATTGACTGTGATTTAAGTCTTACGTTAAATTATATTATCACATCAATTAAATAGCACATTCCAACGAGCGGCTTCGTAATTGCCTTTCAATCCTTTTGTCTTCTATAGAATTGAGACTTAAATCAGTATTTTGACGTGATTAGTTTTCTTTAAAGATAACCTGACTGATAATTTTGGATAATGTTTTCTTGAAACTTTATAAGTAACATCTTTGTTAAAAGAATAAGAAAATTAAAAAAACTATTAAACATAACAAATTTTTCACTCAATTTTTTCATTCTGACATATAAGATTATGAGATTCATTATAATAAATATATGAGCCATCCCTTATTCAGAGTATGAAAATAGAATAAAAAGATCTAATATGTTTAGCATTATTCTTAAACTAGCTAGTTGCTTTAATTGATTAAATCTTTTAACGCATCACAAAATGTGATAGGATGGATATAAACAAATTTAATATCCAAGAAGGGGGAATACTTAGTCAAGCAAGAGAACAAAATCACTAAAATTCAAAATAAAAATTGTTGATAAAATCTAAATAATAAAAGTTTGCTACATCATATTTATAGAACCCCAAACTACTACTTGAATAGGAAACCATAACTCCTATACTAATCCTAATAGGATGAGGAAAATAGAGAAATTTGGAATAAATCAAAATTCAGGCTTTTTATAATTGAACCCATAATAGGAAACTAGATAAGAAAAGACGAAGTTAGACAAAAATAACATCTCAATCCAAATTTTTTTATGTGAAGTAATTGATAGACTAAAACATTCTATAAATAGTAAAAACAAATAATAAAAGGCCTAAATGATAGAATTTGGCTAAAAAGCGACATTGGCCATGGCCATGGCCATAAGGTTATGAGTTTGGTTTGTTTTGTCTTTTCGGGTCAAATATAAGAGTTATGAGCCCCAAAAATTGAACTTTCAAAAATTACGTCTACTAGTACTTTGACTTAGAATGAGACTTCTTGCATTTCTATTACTCTAAGAACTCTTTTGCCACTTGTTTTACATCAGTCATCCCCTCCATTTGAAAGAACTCAACAGGTTGTGGAAAAATATCTTTTAGAATCCTTCTCAAGTCATTTTGCAACTTATTGCCTCTAATCATTTAGAGTTGCTTCTCGGAAGGAAGTCCCCAATGCTTTTTGTTGCCCAGAAATATACCCACTGAGAGGGGAGTGATTTGGGTATTTGAAAAATATTGGTTTTTTTTTGTTTTTTTTTTTTTTTTTACAGATATTTAAATCAAACACATGCAACAAATAAAATAAGTAAGAGAGAGACTAGAGAGAGTTACACCGAGAGTTTTACAAGGTTCAGATTATCCTACGTCCTTGACTGGAACTTCTCACTTGAATAGTCCACTGTGCGAACTACTAGTAGGTGGAGATCAAACATTTACTAGAGGTTTACAATTAGGTGTTCTCTCTTTCTAGAGTTAATTTACAATAAATGTTACACTTTTTAAGGATTGATCAATAAATGTATTGAGTATTCACTATAAGAATTAAGGTCTTTAGTGTCACACACTTTTAGCGGCACACAAGACACTATCGCTAATGGTCACTATTAGCGATGCACATAGTTGGTGTTATAAAAGGTTAAAGAGATTGGTTTCCCGTGTGTTAGCTCTAAAGGTTTTCAACTAAGGGTATCTTAGTATTTTTGATGATCACAAAATATTATCCAATGGACTAGTGTTTTATCCAATTGACAATAGGTATTCTAGATCAAATAAGATTGTTGACCAAGTAAATGACAAAAGTTCATCACGCTAAAATATTCCACTCAAGATTATGATCCAAAGCAAAGATCAAAATAAGTGGAATACTCTCATGATGATTCAAGCAATTAGGACACATTCAAGCCCAAATATTCAAGTGAAAACTTTCATTTTCCTTATTTTGGATTTTGGAGTTTTGAGTGACGTAAGATTACATTGATAACTGGTCATAAGCTCTTACTATTTAAAATGATCATCTAAGAACTAACCTCAAATAATTTTTTAAAACAAAATATTGCCATAACTTAAGTTTTGAAATATCAAAAGATTTTGATAAAAGTACACTAAGAAAGATAAGCTAAAAGACACTCACTGTCTAAACTAGTTGACCAGTTGATCAAACCAGTCGACTGATTCTTAAAGCTTATTACTTACACTGATCAAACCAATCGCCTGAGTGATGTTTTACAAAACAACCTAAAGACTTACTGTCAAAATCAGTCGACCTCCAAAGAGAATTAGTCGACTGACTTTCAAAGGAAAAATCAGTATACAAACAAAATCAGTCAACTGATTCATAGAACTAGTAGACTGAGTGACTATTTTGATGAATATCCTGAACATTCTATCCAAACTAGTCGACCTAAACGAAATATCAACTGACCATTTTTCAAAGGCAAAACAATGAACAAATAGAACCAGCCGATTGATTGTTCTTAACCAAATGAATCTCAAACCCTTTAGACAAATTAGTTGACCTAAATAGTCGACCAAGTCCTCGTTTTAGTCGATTGATTGATGATTCAGTCGACTGATTCTATCGATCTGGCAATTGAAAATTCAAATTTTGAACAAACAAAAAGGGGGAGAAACAATTCTTTTTGAAAAGCAACGGACATATTTTTTAAAGGGTTATAAATAGAGGTTCTCTAGGGCTTTCTAAGCAATCACTTACAAGCTTACACTTTCACACCTTTGTTATTGACTTTAGATCTAACATCTTCTAAATATAGATCTGAAAGTTATACTCATCTTAAATACCCAAAACTTATACTTTTTTTTATCTATAGAGAATGAGCATCTTATTGCATCTAAACTACTTCAGAAAAGAGTGCTATTTGGTAAACATCTTTGTATTATTTCATTATAGTAAGAGTTATGGGTAGGTACTACCTGGTGAGGCAAAAAGGTATATTTTGCTGGGATAAAAAAGTTGCGGTCTTTGCTTTGTAAAGGTTTGGTCTCCACCTGCAAGGAGGTCACAATACTGGAAAAACTCAAGTAGGGATACTTGTGTGAAGGACGTAAGAAGTTTTTCGAATCTCGTAAAATAAATGTGTGATAACACTAGTGCAACTAATATAAGAAAAAACCCAATCCAACACTCTAGAACTAAACACATAGAAATTACACATTATTTTCTTAGAGATCATGTGAAAAATGGTGATTTAATCCTTGAATTCATTAATACAAACTACCAATTAACTTATATATTCACCAAACCATTCCAAGAGGAGAGATGTTGCTTTATTAGAAGAGAACTAGGAATGATTCACCCAAAAGATTTGAGTAACTAAGTAATAAATTCACTTCTGCTTAAATCAATACTATATTTATAGACTAGTCGGCTGATACTAGAAGAACTTGACCATAAAGTCCACTGAAGCCATACAAATGAGTGAAAATTAGCAACTGGTCAAAACAGTCGACCTACCAGTCAACTGATTATCATGCCTCGAATTTCCAAAACCCGAGGAGTGAGTGAGAATAATAAAATAAAATAAAATAAATTAATTAAAGGTAATTAAATGAATTTAGTTGATTACCCATTTATTTTCCCATGTTTTCCCAAAATTAAAAATAAAAATTTGCTAACTAGACTTACCCAAGATGGGTTTTTTGTCACGCCCCGAATTTTCACAAACCTAGGGAGTGAGTGAAATGAAATAAGAAAAGTAAATGAAGGTCATTAAGGTGGATTTAGTTGATCATTCATTCATTTTTTTATGTTTTTCCCAAAATTAGAAGTGAAAATTTATTAATGAGACCCACCCAAGATGAGTCCCAAGTAGTAGTCAAACTGCTTCCCCAACTAATTGGTCAAGGTAGTCCAAGTAGTGTCCAAAAATGGTCTCTAAAATAGTCCCAAAATGTCCTAGGACATAGGCCAAGAATAGGCCAAAAGGTCTACTAAAATTGGTCTAAGGAATTGGCCAAACATTGTCCCAAAAAGTGGCCGAAAATAACCTAAGAAGGTGGCCAAACATGGCCCAATATGGTGCCTAAACATGGTCCAAAAAGGTGCCAAAATATGGCTCAAAAAGGTGGCCACAGGGGTAGATGTCAGGGGGTGCAGCAGGCTGTGCGCACGGGTTGTCAAGCAGGAAAGGGCAGGGGCACGTAGGGGCTGGCAGCACAGCACGCGGGCGGTAGGCGCGCAGGCTGGGGCTGGGGCTGGGGCTGGTGCACGACTGGGGCATGGCCTAGTATGCCTGGGCTGTTTTTCTGCAATTTTACTATAGCTACTGCAACCTGGTTTTTCCTATTTCTGAATTTCTTTCCAAAGTTTTACAAGTTTGGTTTTCCCATTTTTGGCCCATTTTCTCAAGGCTTTTAACCCCTCAATTTTGACACTTTTCTTACCTATTTATATGGTGTTTTGCACACCTAATTTCTCCCTTAATTTCAAAATTTTTTTAACATAACTTTCCTTTGTTTTCTAAGCATTTTTCCTACCTAATATTCATAATACATTACACAATTAAGGGTTTGTACATTCCATCCTCACTCGATGGCCACAATCTCATAGAAGTTAAACATACATCATTTAAATTTTCAATCTATCATATATACGCATGTACTTGAATTTCACATCACTATCTCATGCTCATTACAATATATAGGGCATTGCCCATTGTTTTCATAATATATAAGGTGTGTACAAATAAACACACATGGTTTCAGGGCTTATGCCCTTATACCACTCAAAAATAATGCCCCAAGGGCCAAATCTTCTTCATGGTCCATTTTCCTTCCTTTCTTCAAGACTGCAACAAGTCTCAAGTACCCGGAGCCTTATTTCAAATATGATATCCCACGAGGGGTCAACTCAACTGCTGGTATGACATAATGCTAATGCAAGAAACAAGATTTAAGGTGTGGCATGTGCAAGTGTACATTTATAATCTACTTGCATTCCAATTCATCAATACAATGCAATGGCAATATGTGTGACACACCCATACAAACTTTATACCACACCCATGTCTCGCTTCATGGTTCTTCCCCGTTGGCATGCAAGTACCAATGTATGTCTCGCTTCACGGTCTGGACCCTGTTGGCTTGTAAATACCAATGACCAATTTTGGGTTTTTCACCATAGGATCTGCACCCTGATAATGCATAGCACCAAAGTACTTAACTCACGCCATGTTTCCAAGGATTCATACTATGCCAACATGCCTTAATTTTTATATGCAATTCCAATGAAGTATTGCATCAAACACATGGTACATGCCTTAAACAATGCAATGTACTTAAAGCAACTTTAACTTTTATATCACAAAACTTCATCTACATGAACCTAGCATGTAATTCAATCAATTTCACATATAAACACATTACACATTCACAACCTTAACAATTTCTCAAATATCATAAAATACATAAAGTACCAACACATAGAATAAATTATAACTCTCAAACCACAAGAGTTTCTCTACAAGAACATAAGTTAGAATGCAATGAATCAAACATATAAACAAGCTACATGTTCATCATTTCAACAAATTCTCAAAGATCATAAAATGCATAAAATACCAACACATTTAATAAATTATAACTTTCTAACTACAAGATTTTGTCTACATGAACATAAGTTAGAATACAATGAATTTCACATATAGTCATGATTCATGTTTATCACTTTTTCAAATTTTCAAGGAATGCATAAGTACATAAACAACCAACTCTAGGTTTTCAAAGAAACTACATCTTAAGTAACTTTTTAACAATAAATAAACATATAAATTATTCAATCATCTTATAAAACACTCCGAAACTTAATCATATTCCTTACTTAGCAAAATATCATACCTAAAAGGGTTTTTCTCAACCCTTGGGAGTTGTGTTTGCTGCGCAGTCAAACCAATTGGTGAGAATATAGTTCTTGACGTGGGGAAAAACTTCCTAGAAGAAAGTCTTGCAAGAATCTTGGCCTATAAGTGTGTTTTGGTGGCTTGAAGATTGGAAAACCTAAGTTTTCTCTTCACTTTTTCTCCCATGTGCGAGTTCTGCTCTTTCTCCAGACCAAAAATGTGATTTTTAACACTAAGGGGTTGTATTTATACTAAAGGGGCAAAAGAAAAAAATGACATTTTTGCCCTTAATGAATCTGGGACCCCGTTACACTACAACCCGTCCCTAAACGCCTCAATTCGACATTTTGCTTTAGCCAAAGTTCTTAAAATTATTTTAAATGAAAATTTTCAAAAACAAATTATTTTTTCCTGCGGCTGGGTTTGGCCGATTCCACCCGAGCCACCTGGGATGCCCTTTTGGTCCCGTTTTTGAAACTATCTTCGAATAGGCTCAAATTTTTACAAGAGGTGTATTTTAACATTCCAAGAATATTTTTCTTCTATGGAATACTCACAATATTCTTCTAAACATGACTTATAGCTAAATGATGCATATGTAGTGCTCTACCGACAAATTGTGCATAAATAGTGCCCTACCGGAAAAAATGAAAAATTTATCCTCATTTTTTCAGATCTCTACATATTTAATATCAATCTAATACCTCCCCAACCAATGGTAAAAATATTCTAAGTCATGTTCAAGCATGACCTCCAAGATAGCCCAAAAAACGTCTCTAATGTGTCTTGGAACAATGGCCCAAATAGGCCTCAAATGCCCTAAGGCATAGACCAAGAATAGGTCAAAAGTCCTACCCAAAGTGGTCTAAGGAAGTGGCCAAACATGACCTTGAATAACGACTAAAATGTGTCCCAAAAAGGTGCCCAACATGACTTGGTATAATGGCCAAAAAGGGCTCCAAAAGATACTGTCAAACATAGGAGCATATGGTCTTGAGAAGGCCTTGGAAGGCAAGTCATGGCATGCCCCTGACATGCCCTAGGCAGCAGGCACGCGTGGGGCAGGCTGCAGCGCACGCAGAGGGGTGTCAAGCATGCGGGCGCGCACGCGAAGGAGGGTGTCGGCCACGCGCGCGTGGGGGCTCGCGCGGGCTGGGCTGGACTGCTGGCTGGTTCTTGTAGCAACAGGGTATTTACTGCAAGCTGTTTTCCCCATTTTCTAAATTTTCTTTCAACGTGCTACAAGCTGTTTTTTCTAATTTTTAACCTACTTCCTCAAGGTTTTTAACCCCTACTTTTTAGTACTCTCCCTATTCATTTATGGGCATTTTACACACCCGACGACTCTTTTTAATCCAAAAAATTTTGTCACGGTCTTCTTTGTTCATTAACCTATTTTCCTTATCCCATGCCTCCTCATCATCCTCCTCAATACCAACACAACAGTTAATGGAACAATTATTCATTCAATTTTTTGTAATTCTAACATTCACAAGTATATTTTGAACATAACTAACTACATAGAGCTCCATGCTTCTCATTTACATCTAACACTCAATTATATACAATCCAACATAAAATTTAGTTCATAACTTACACAAGGTCTAAGTTTTAAACATACAATAAATTTCATGGGACTAATGCCCTTAGACACCAAAAATATGCCCCAAGGGCCAAATATTCTTCAAAGTCCACTTCCCTCTCTATGCTTCAAGACTTCATCAAGTCTCAAGTGTCGAAAATCTTATCTGTAATATGTAATTCCATAAAGGGTAAGCACGACAACTTGTATGACATAATACTAATATAAAAAATAAAAATAAGGCGTGGCATGTGCAAAGTGTACATTTATAAGCTATATCCCTTCCAATTCAATGATGCAATGCAATGGTAATATGCATGACGCACACATGCAACTCTACGCCCACCCATGCCTCGCTTCATGGTCCGCCCTTGTCAGCACCCGAGTACTGTAATTGGTCAGATTTTGGATTTTTCACCACAAGATCTACACCCTCATAATACATAATACCAAAGTTCTCAACACACGCCATGTTTTCAAAGATTCAAGTATGCCAAAATGCCTTAATTTTTCTATGCAATTTCAATGAGACATTTATCAAACCCATGGAGCATGCCTTAAATAATGTATTATACATAAAGAAAACTATAACTTTTAAACCACAAAACTTTGTCTACATGAATATAGCATATAATCTAATTAATTATACATATAATCATGTTACATATTCACAACCTTACCAAATTCTCAAAGATTACACAAGTACACAAAGTACCAATACATTGAGTAATTCACATCTTTTAAACTACAAGACTTTGTCTACATGAACATAAGCTAGAATGCAATGAATTATACATATATTCATGTGACATGTTCATCACTTCAATAATTTCCCAAAGAATACATAAGTACACAAGGTACCAATCCTAAGTTTTCAAAGTAACTATATGCTAGGTGGTTTTCTAACAGCAAGTAAGCATATAAGTCATACAATCAACTCATAAAAACATTACTAAACTTAACCATATTCTTTACTTAGCAAAATATCATACCTAAAAGGGTTTTTTCTCAACCCTAGGGAGTTGTGCTCACTGTGCAGCCGAACCAATCGGTGAGAATGTAGCCCTTTACGTGGGGAACACCTTCCTAGAAGGGAGCCTTGTGAAATTTTAAGGCTGGAGATGAGTTTTGGAAGGTAGAAAGTTGAAAAACCTAGATTTTTCTCACCTTTTCTCTCCAAGCATGACCTGCTGTATATTCTTAGACCAATTCTGAGAATTTTAAGACTCAAGTGCTGTATTTATACTCAAGGGGCTAAGGGGTAAAAAGACCATTTTGCCCTTAGTGAGTCGTGGGGCCCCGTTACACTACAACCCATCCCGAAACGCCTCAATTTGATATTCTTCTTTAAATAAAGTTCTTAAAAAATTTATTTTCACTTGTTGGCAGATGCGGCTGAGTCCACCCGGGATGCCATTTTTGGTCCATTTTTTAAACTATCTCTGATTAGGCTCAAATTATTACAGGAGGTTTATTTTAACATTCTAAGCATGTTTCCCTTCTATGGTATACTCATATTATGCTTCTAAATATGATTTATGTCTAAATGATACATGTATAGTGCCTTACCAGCAAATAGTGCATGCATAGTACCCTACCGGCAAAAATGAAAAATTTATCCTGATTTTTTAGATCTTTACACTGATATTTGAATTATTCGACTGAATGAATAAAAAATTTGACTGATCAAGAATTTTAGAAAGAGAGTTTTTAGGTACTAGTTAAAATAGTCGATCATCCTAAAACTAGGGCAAAACCAGTCGACTGATTTGGTCAAATTTATAAATATTGAGCTATTTTTAAAACATTTCAAACTCTCTCTCTCTTGAGACTCTTCGACTTCTCTCTCTCTCTCTCTCTCTCAAACCTCTCAAAATTGTCGAAGTTCTTCCCTAAACTTCTCAATCTCTCTTCTATGTCTCCTAAAACCAAAAATTCAACTTCAAAATCCTTAGGAAAATGCCCTATAAAGGATTCTGACGCCAAACACTGAAGAAAGTCTCACCATGACACCCAAGTTTTCTTCAACACCGATATCATACAAAAGTTGAATGATTACATCAAGCATTAACACATAGAGTACGATAAAACCATTAGCACCCCTTTTTTCGACTCCGAATCCATTCTTATAGTTACCCACTTTGATTACCTTGGTTGGATCAAGTTTCTTTCCTACTCCAATACTCAATACACCCGACTCGTTCAACTCTTCTACCCCCATTTTGAGATGCCCAAGGGTCTCAATGCTTCCTTATGGGTTCTTGACCATATCATCTCTCTCAAACTCGAAAACATCTCCAAAATCTTCAATATCCTTCAAAGGGATTTCCATGAACTTACTGCTAATACTTGGGTAGTGCGTGATGGATTTAATCATCTCGTAGTCGTACAACAATTGTGCGGTAACCCTAACACCACCAAGGAATTTAAACCCAAGGCCTCCCAACTTACCCTCGAATCCCATCTCATCCATCACATCATATCCTACAATATCTTTCCACATGCAAGTGGACAAGACTTTGTCTTGTACATATACGTGTTCCTCATTTGGTGCGTCCTTAATCATAAAAGGTCGACCTCCCTCATATTATCATTCATCACATGAACGATTGCCTAAAAAAGAAACGAGACATCCTCTCTTATGGAAACCATCTCACCACTCTTTGCAAACACTACGACATTAACCTTGGTGGTGAAATCAATGTCTACACCTCCATCCACACGGACATTTATTCCAAGGGCACTCTAAAGTCCATGTGATACAAGTCTACTGACCAAGGATGGGTCCCCAAATCCACTCCCACACCCGAGCAAACTCGATAGACTCTATTTTCTACTCACCCTACTCCACAGAGCACCTCTCCTCCTCCTTCGGTCCTAATCACAAACTCTTTCTCCATCTTTACTTTCCTTAAAGAAATGGATTCCAACCTCCGAACTCAAATTCAGACCATTGAATCCAATCTCTCCAAAAACCTATTTGACCTCACAGAAATGATAGAGGCTATAGAGAATGATGTCTACATTCTCAAACTCTGGACAAACTCCCTTTATGAGCACAATGAGAGAAAGCACGAAGAAACCAAGATAGAGGTGCTCGAGGTCAAAGACACTCTCCAGCAAATCCTTAGGCATGGCCTCCTCCTAGACAACCTTGAGTTACTTTTTTTAAGATTACAAACGGGGAGAAGAATAGGAGAAATAAGAAAAATAAGAAAGAAAATAAATAGAAATATAGATGAGTACAAGATTTTTTTTTTGTGTTTTAATTCAAAATCCTTCTTTTAATTGTCATTCTTTCCTTTGCTTAATACTTGTAATTCATGCTTACTATTGGAAAAGATCATGCATGAATAGAAATGCATCTTTTATTATATCGTTCTTATGTGTTGTGTGCAATATTCTTTATCGATAATGATATTTAAATGCACAAACAAGGAATGAAAGATGATACACGTCTCTAATCCTAAAATGCAAAACTTTGTTCTGATAGGGGGAGATAGAAAAGAAAGCCAAATTAAAATGATCTATTTACTTATGGCATGAATTAAAATTACAAACTGATAGGAGGAGCTTATATGCAATTGTTTTTAATCTCTATCATTTATGCTATTTATTTACTATTTGCAAAAGATATTTTTTTGTCATTATAAAAAAACAAGGAGATTGCTTGCCCTAAAGATTTTCAACTAAGGGCATCTCAGTAATTTTGATGATTACAAAACATTATCTAATGGACTAATGTTTTATCCAAATGACAATGCAAATAGGTCTTCTAGGTCAAAGAAGATTGTTGACCAAGTAAATAGAAAAAGTCCATAAGCTAAAAGATTCCACTCAAGATTACGATTAAAAAAAAAAAAATCAAAACAAGTGGAATGCTCTCATGATGATTCAAGCAATTGGACACACTCAAGCCTAAGGATTGAAGTGAAAACTTTCATTTTTCTTATTTTGGGTTTTGAGTAACTTAGGATTAGATTGATCATTGATCGTAAGCTCTTACTATTTAAAATAATCATCTAAGAACTACTCTCAAATGGTTTTTCAAAACAAAACATTGCCATAACTTAAAGCTTATTACTTATACTGATCAAAACCAATTGACTGAGTGGTGTTTTACAAAACAACTTAAAGACTCACAATTCGAATCAGTCGACCTCCAAAGAGAAAAAATTGATTGACTTTCGAAGGCAAAATCAATGTGCAAACAAAATCAGTCGACTGACTCATAGAACTAGTCAAATGAGTGACCATTTTGATGAATTGCCTAAATATTCTATCCGAACCAGTTGACCTAAAGGAAATATTAGTAGTCCATTTCTCAAAGGCAAAACAATGTACAAATAAAACCAGTCGACTGATCCATAAAAACATTCGATTGATTGTTCTTAACCAAATAAACCGCAAACCCTCTAAACAAATCAGTCGACCAATCCTTATTGTAGTCAACTAGTTGATGATTCAGTCGATTGATTCAGTCTATTTAAAAATTTCAAATTCAAATTTTAAATAAACAAAAAGGGGGCAAATGGCTCTTTTTGAAAAACAATGAATATATTATTTAAAGGGCTATAAATAGAGGTTCTCTAGGGCTTTCTAAGCAATCACTCACAAGCTTACACTTTCACACATTTGTTATTGACTTTAGATCTAACATTTTTCAAATCTAGATCTAAAAGTTATACTCATCTTAAATACTCAAAGCTTACACTTGTTCTATTTATAGAGAGTGAGCATCTTCTTGCACCAAAATTACTCTAGAAGTGAGTGTTATCTGGTAAACATCTTTGTATCATCTCATTGTGGTGAGAGTTGTGAGTAGGTGTTACCTGGTACAGCAAAAGGGTATATTTTGTTGGGATAAAAGGGTTGTGGTCTTCGCTTTGTAAAGGTTTGGTCTCTACCAGCAAGGAGATCGCAATAGTGAAAAAACTCAAGTGGGGATATTTGAGTCGAGGACGTAGGAAGTTTTCTAAACCTCGTAAAACTGTTTCATTTTCTCTCTTTGTCTCTCCTTCTCTCTCTACTATTTTTTTATTATTCATTTACAGCTTTCATTTTTGAAGAGCAAAAAAAAGAAAACCAATATTTGCAAAATACCCTCTTCACCCCCGTTTAGGGTAAATATCTGGGCAACACGGCGCATAATTAATACCGCGAAGGTATTAGTGATGCACATGTGCATCATTAATACTGAAAACTATTAGCGGTGCACATATAGACGTTGCTAATAAGTTTATTTAATAAAATGGTACCATTTGGGCATTGAGTTACTATTAGCAATGCTCAAGTAGCTTTTTAGCAACGCACACTAATGCACCGCTAATAAGTCCTTATATTTCTATTCACTGAACTAGTAGCCTATTTCTTCTTTCGCGATTCTCTCTCTCTCTCTCTCATTCCTACCGTCAATGAAAACTCGCCACCCTACGCCGTCATTACTGACGCAACTCGGAGCCACCACCATCTGTCATATTTTCGTGACCTATTTTTCATTAAGTTTGAAAGAGGTTAGGGTTTCATAAAAATATCTTATCCATTTTTTTCACCCATTATTTAGATTTGAGGTTACGGTCTTGAGTGTTAAATGTTTGACATGTTTTTTATGCCTTAATATGCATATATATGTTTGTGACATAATTGTTTGGTGGGTTTGATTGTACTTGTGCTATTAAAACGAAGACCTTTAAATATTTTAATGTGCATATATATGTTTTTGACATAATTGTTTGTTAATATAGTTGTGGGTTGGCCCAAAATTGTGAAAAAAATTTATTTGTGTGTGTATCTTTTAGGGTCATTGTCACGCCCCGGATTCCCGACCGAACCCGGGGACGCGACTGAACGAAATAAAAGAAGAAAATAAATAGATAGACGAATAAATAAATAAATACCAATTTAACTAATTTAACTAATACATAATTAAATACCGATTTAACTAATATGGATACAAGCCTATTCCAATAACATAACTATACATCTATTCAATACACATACATTCCTGTTTTAAAAAAATTTCGGCAGAACCTCCTTTGTTTTTCGAGCCCTTTTTCCCCCTGATAAACACAATACATCATATATATACAACAGTCACAATCCATCCTCACTCGATGGCCACAACTTTATCAAAGTTAAAGATACATCGCCTACTTATACAATCCATCACGTCTACTCCTACACTTAAACTAAAAGATCATTTATTACAATATACAATGCCATTTCCATTCTTTTCAGAATCACACCAATCTTTTATAAAATCAAAATACGCCCCAAGGGCCCAAATATTCTTCCAAATTCATTTCCTCTCATTTCCCCAAGATTTCATCAAGTCCCGCGTACCAGGAGCTTTATCTGAAACCAGTGCCCACGAATGGGTCAGCGCCAACATGCTGGTATGGTACAATACTAATGCAAGGAACAAAATTAAGACGTGGCATGTGCAAGTGTACATGTATGTCTACATGCCTCCCTAATCATACATACAATATAATGGCAATGTACAGACTACATCTGTATAAAACCCTACATCACGTTCACAAGTATATGCAACATGCTCTAAATAATGCGTCACATTTAAGATCAACAATAGCATTTACATCACAAGATTCCATCCACAAATCTACGTGTCATGCTCGATCAATCTCCACACTTACGCAAATCCACATGTCACAATATCAACAATCTTTCTAAAACATAAATCACATATGATGACAACTCAAGAAGTAAATCACATTTCCCAAATAATCATAAAGAACACGGAAGCAATTAAACAATCAACTCAAAGAAGCAATAATTCCTATGTGATCTTTTATCAGCAGATAAGCACAAGAAATCATTCAATCAAGATGCACATCAATCCTAATTTAATTCTATTCCTTACTTAGTAAAGTACCATACCTGATTAGGGCGTGTCTCAACCCTAGGATGTTGTGTCCACTATGCAGTCAAGTCAACAAAGATGTCCCCAAGCTTCTGTTGAATCAACATCTTTGATCAAAGGTTTCTCTCCATTGCAGTGGTCCCTCAATATAACTCAAACCAAACAAATCCCATCCATCAGATATTGAAGAACTTTCCCTTCCTCAAGTTGCTCATTTAATCTTTTCCAAATTCTCAACACGTCAGACTGTATCAATCCTCAATACAGTATCTCAAATGTGACCTTTCGTGGAAGAAACCCCACCTCTATCATCTCTATAAAATACTGGCAGCTCTCTCTCCGTTGCTGATTATGAGCCAACTTCTTTATCACCATTACAGCAAGATGAAGAACCATGAGCATTATCCAAGCATCTATATCTCAGCGCTAGAGCAGTCCCTTTCAACTTCAAAGCTGTCCACTTTACACACCTTGACTTCCAAGAACATGAGGTGCAACAATGGCTCAACATCTTTGGACCCAACCAGAAGCTTCACCAATTGTCCATTCTACCAGCACTCTATTTTAGAACTCATCTTGTTCAAGATTAATAATTCCATCTATATTGATGATAGGCTATGGAAAGTAGCTATGGCACTGCTGGTACTCCAACCACGCTAATATACTGCCTATATGGGTCTGATTCTTCAATTAGTCTTATGAAACCCATCTGTTGCTTCCGTCTCCCTCTATGCATCACTACATACCCATAGCCACAATAACCGAGCCCCTAACAGAACCCATCAAACAGGGCAACTGACCCTCACTGTCCATAACAACCGCACCGTTTCAAACAAATTATCAAAACCCTAAATTCTGCTTCATTTTCCTCAAACCGTAACATCATCATTCAAGCCTCAATGCAATAGTCTATCATAACAACAAACAAGTCATCTGCAGTTTCATTCCCCTGCTTCAACGCCACACAAATATACCCACGCACATGTACATACAATAGCAACCAAATCAAAAGGAAAGAAATGGAGACAAAACTTGTTCACCTGCTATCAACAAATGCTAAGAGAATGAAACTAACTTATCCACTACTGATTTCAATAGATTAGCTAGAATCTTATACACACTCCTAACCGAGCTTAAATGCCAGGAATCACGCAAGTCAAATGCCCTCCCCTTCTTTGAAACTAATGCGATAAAGGACACTATCAAGGATCTCTCAAAGGTACACTTCGTGGAATTTCTACAACAACATCACTACAAATAATGGTCCAAGAGTGCTGAAAGAAAAGCTAATGTAAATTACACCAAAATCCCAATTCAGAAGTCAAATTCTAGCCTTCTTTTGCCTTCAATCAGCAACGTAGAACTCACCTGTACCATCCAGACACTGCTCTCTCCAAATTGTAGAAACTGTCTTCCCTTCCAGCTGTGCCATCTTCCACCTTCAGTCACAGCAGGTTCCTCAATCCATTTGATGTTTACCTCTGTTCTCAACTGAAGCGGCAAAAACAGAGAAAACCATCACAATGTACATGACTCGAGGAATCACCAACTTCTCCATTTGCTGCTTCCGTAACTGCCGCAATAGGTGCAATTAGTGCTACAACAGCAGCTCCACTTGCTGCCACTTTCCTTTCCCTGCACCTCTACACAACATGCACATATACACATACCCAATTGGAATGCTTCCTGTACCCCTTTACTCGATCCTGAGCCACCACACAAAACCGCAACACAAAAATCCCAATTTTTGACACATCTAAACCTCAGTCTGCATCTCCTTCACTCCTCTTCCTGCACCGTTACACACACACAATATATATATATACACATACATATACACACAACCCTGTACCATAACTCCCATAGCCGTAGCCATACACCACAACCGAACAGCCAACCTGCTATTTCTCCTGCTCTGCGTCAAACCCAAAACAGCCACAGTGAACCAAATCCGAAATACAAATCCCATTCTGTTATCTCTCAATCCGATGAACCGACGAACCAACTCAGCTGCAGAAACCTCTGCTTCGAAGTCCAACTCAACGGCCAAAGTCGGCAACTCCCCGACAGATCCGTCCCAACCCGTATGCTGCTTCGCGTCCCTCCAATCCGCAACACACAGCCCCATCACTTCACAAACACACAAATAAATACATATACTGACCTGGTCAATCGCACTTCAACGAATCCATTCGACCGCAGCGATACCAGCCCCGAAATCTAACGAAGTCGTGATCTTCTCTCCCAAAAATCTCATCCACCGTCCGATCAATGACCTCTGATGCCACGCCGTCGACGATCGTCTCTTCCGCCGTCGCTCCTCCGTCGCCCCCTTGCGCGACTCCCCCCTTTCTTTCTCTCTTTCTTCCCCTTTTCCCCTCTCTTTTTCTCTTTCTCTCTTTTCTTTTCTTCCCCTGTTTTTCACGTGACCAGCCCTGTTCCCAATTTCTCTCTTCTCGGTTTTTTTTTTTTTTGTCTGGATTAATTTTATATTTCTTAATAATTAATCCCCTCATGGCTTACTATATTCAGGGCTATCTCTAATTATTATCGTCACAAAACCCTTTTTATTCATTCATTTATTTTTATTATTATTATTATTATTATTATTATTATTATTATTATTTTTCAAGTCTCTACAGTCATTCCTTGTATAATTATTCTATGTGAAGTGAGAGAAGTCAATGATGATTAAAAAAATGGAAAGGGAATCCTAAGAAGGAAGTATAAACACCCAAGTGACTTCCATTATGATTTGAATATTTATAAATTTTACTAATGTTCACTGTGAAAGATAACAAAAGGCAAGCCTGTGAAAGTTCCTATTCTATAGGATTATTTATATATGATTAAGAAATAAAGTAATAATAAAAAATGTGAATATGATTCTTATATATTACATGGGCACCCAATATGCTTGTTCCTTAGTTTAAAATTATGTAGATTTAAGTGCACAAATTTATGATCTTAAAAATTTTAAATTTCTAAAGGGAGTTTTGGGGTATTTAGAAAGGGTAATGATAGAATTTTTACCTCTATATTTATCTCCATTTACTGATGTGTCATGTCCTAATTACATTATGCCACATTGCTTGGTCAATGTTTTTTTTAAAATTTGTTTTGGGTATAAACAACATGACAACATGTGTTTCAGTGTGAGCACCACACAAATAATGCGAGTTAGGTCCTTACCCAGTCCATCCCTCCTAATACCAAACATTATGTGTTCATGTTTAGATGATTTATATTGTGTTACACTATTTTTTACAAATCAGAAGCCATTAATTGTGACATTACTTATTTATAGTAAAAGAAAATAATAGAAATTGGTTCTCTTGTTTTCCTCTAACTAGGACTCTGAGTTTGTGCATTCAATACTCTATAACTAAACTTGAAACTAGTTTTAGTTAGATTGGGACATTTCAAGTATGATGTCCATAAATAAAATAATAGAAATTGGTTCTCTATAAATGAGTAATCCATGATTTAGATTAGCATTTGCAGTATAGTTAATCAGTAAAAGGTTCGGTAAATTACATGTGTAGTCTTTGAAACTAAACGATTAAGAAACCTAATATGTAATTTCATTTATGTAACCATAGCTCCATTCGGGAGTCATTTTCAGCACTCGTGAATCTTGTCGCTTAATTAAGAGCGATTGCACTTGTGTGTATGAAAATTGATTCTTAAATTTTCTTGAGTAGGACAGTTTGGGAATGCATAAATTTACATTGCAGGAAGTAGTGAAAACTCAAAGAAAATTTCAGCCCAATCTCTTGTTGTTCCCTGGCTACATATTTAGGCTTGCTAACGTTTATCTTGTGTATTTGGAGAACTGTGGGGAGATGTTGCCAAAATTTTAGACGAGTGGAATCGAGCTTTTGAGTTATTAGCTGTTGATTGTAATGTAAATTGTGCATTCTTGAATGGGATAAGACCAAATTACCGTTTAGAGAGAAGTTTGAGGTGTTATGATTCATGTTTCATATTTATGTTAAGTAATGTGTTTGACTTGTGATAGGTAAACGAAAATGGATAAGAGTTGAAAGGATCTGGAGGGCAAGCATTTGGCCAAGAACGTGAAAAAGGATTAAGGATTTCATTGAGTTTGCCTGTGCATCTGTGGATGAGAGCAATAGGATAAGATGTCTATGTAAGAGGTACAATAATAGGGATTAATGCACAAGATGTATAGGTGTTGAAAATTTCATGGGGAACAACGTCAAGTATGAGGGGTGAATGAAAATGAAGACAATGACGACGACGATAACTTGGGTAAAAATGTTGGATTTGGTTACGATGGATTACTATAAATGCTGACATACATGCAAGGATACGACTAAAGCCGCGGTCTTGGTCCTAAGAGTGATACTGAAAAATCAAAAAAAATTTAGATCCCTTGTTTAGAGAAGCAAGACAACCATT
This sequence comes from Nyssa sinensis, assembly GCA_008638375.1. NCBI lineage: Eukaryota > Viridiplantae > Streptophyta > Magnoliopsida > Cornales > Nyssaceae > Nyssa > Nyssa sinensis. The sequence continues at coordinate 4,048,151 of CM018050.1, forward strand.
CTATCCAGGTTGTGAGAAGTTTTCAAAACTTGATTTTCTTGTAAAAATCCTTCATATTAAGGCCATCAACCGATGGACAAATAAATCTTTCAATATGGTCATTTGTTTAAATCAGCACTACCTGTAGGGGAGACCCTTCTAAAATTGTTTTATGAGGCGAAAAGACCATTGAGGGACTTGGGCCCTTGGATATATCCCTGTTCATGCTTGCAAAAACGATTGCATATTATTTTGGAAGGAGATTAAAGGGTGTGTTGAGTGTACGGTGTGCCATGATCCTAGGTACAAGGTGAGTGAAAGAATAAGCAAGAGAATTTCACACAAGGTACTGAGATATTTCTCATTAAAACCGAGGCAAAAGAGGATTGTACATGTCTCAAAAAATGGCTAAAGAGATGCGGTGACATAGCGAGAAACGTGTTGGTGAGGCAAATATATATATATATATATATAAGCATTTAGTAGACTCTTAAGCTTGGGGTGAATTTTATAGAAATCATGATTGGTTTGCAAATGAATCGCGTAATGGATAGCTTGGGCTGGCTAGCGACGGTTTCAATCCATTCAACGACATGAGTAATGCCTGCAGCATGTGGCCAGTGTTGCTTGTGCCCTATAACTTACCATCATAGAGATATATGTAAGAATTGTTTATCTTTATGTTATGTCTTATTCTTGGGTTAAAGTCTCTTAGAAATCAAATTGATATTTATTTGCAACCGTTAATGAATGAGTTGAAAGAATTATGGGAGGTTGGCATGGAGGCGTACGATGTATCTACGAATGAGACATTCTGATTACATGCGGCATTAAGGGACTATACGCCAACATGTTTGGGTGGAGCACGAAAGGGTATTTAGCATGTCTGGCATGCAATAAGGATTCATTTTTGTTACATTTGTCCAATAGAAAGAAAATATGCTACATGTTTCATCGCCATCACATGTATGCCGAACTCGCTAGAAACACCTGTTTGATAGAAAACTTGAGTGTTCATCGGCACCTCGTGAGTTATCTGGGGAGAACTTGTTAGCACAATTGGCCAAAATCTAACCAGTGAGGTTTGGCAACATACCAGATGCTAAGAAGAGGAATTGTGCTAATATGGAGTTTAATTGGACGAAGAAAAGTATATTTTTTTTATTTTCCATATTGGGAGATTTTGAAGTTGAGGCACAATTTGGATGTTATACACATTGAGAAAAATATATGTGATAATGTGTTAAAAACCTTAATGAACATTCAGGGGAAGATGAAGAATAGTGTTAAAGCTTGAATGGACTTGTAAGAGTTGGGCATAAGGAAGGAGTTGCACCAAATACGTAGCAGAGATAAATTTAGCGTGCCCCATGCATGCTATACGTTATCACCTGACAAGCGAATAAGAATTTGTAAGTGGTTTAAATCGATGAAGTTTTCATATGGATATACATCAAATATATTTCAGTGTGTGAATGTTAAAGATGAAAAAATATTTGGCTTAAAGAGTCATGATTGCCACTTACTTCTACAACGACTTCTTTTGGTTGTAATTCGTGGATATCTCCCCAAGAGCGTATCAATGACATTGATTGAGTTGGAATGCTTCTTTAGATAATTAAGTGTCAAGACATTGAAGTTGGAAGTATTAGAGAAGCTCGAAAGGGATGTTATTGTAATTCTTTACAAGTTAGAAATAATCTTTCCTCCAACTTTTTTTGATGTCATGGTTCACTTAGCTGTGTATTTGTCGCATGAGGCAAAAATTGGTGGACTTGTCCTGTCACGCCTCGAATTTCCACAAACCCGGGGAGTGAGTGAAATGAAATAAGAAAAGTAAATGAAAGGCCATTAAAGTGGATTTAGTTGATTATGTATTCATTTAAATAAGAATTTATACATTCCATCCTTACTCGATGGCCACAATTTCATAGAAATTAAGCATACATCATTTTAAATATACAATCCACCATATGTACTCATGTACTTGAACTTCCAATGTTTCAAACTTCATGTTCATTACAAATGTAAGGTCTTGCCCATTGTTTTCATAACATACAAAATTTTCACAAGTTTATTTCATATGGCTTAGGGCTTCTGCCCTTATACAACTCAAAATATGTCTCAAGGGCCAAATATCCTTCGTGGTCCATTTCTCCTCCACTCTTCAAGACTTCATCAAGTCTCAAGTACCGAGAGCCTCATCTGTAATATGATAATAATAATATCCCACAAGGGGTTAGCTTAATTGCTGGTATGACATAATGCTAATGCAAGGAACAAAGTTAAGGCGTGGCATATGCAAGTGTACATTTATAATCTACATGCCTTCCAATTCATTAATACAATACAATGGCAATATGTGTGACACATCCATGCAAACTCTATGCCACACCCATGTCTCGTTTATGGATCGCTCCCGTTGGACCACTCAGTACCAACACCTATTCACGGATCGCTCCTGTTGGATACTGGGCACCAATGCAATGGCCAATTTTGGGTTTTTCACCACAGGATCTACACCTTCGTAATGCATAGCACCAAGTGCTCAACCCACACTATGTTTTCAAAGAATCACCATATGCCAATATGCCTTGATTTTTCTATGCAATTTCAATGAGGCATTTTATCAAATACATGGCATACCCCTTAAATCATGCACCATACATAAAGTAAATTCTAACTTTCAAACCACACAACTTCTTCCACATGAACATATGCTATATACAATCAATTTAAACACATGCTCATGTTACATGTTCACTATATTACCAATTCTTAAAAAACACATAATTTCACAAAGCATCAATGCATCAAACAATCATATCTTCCAAAACACAAGATTTATCTACATGAATATAAGCCACAATGTAATGAATGAAACACACATTCAAGTTACATGTTCATCATTTTGACAAATTCTCAAAGATTACAAAATACATAAAGTACCAACACCTTGAATAAATCATAACTTTCTAACTACAAAATTTTGCCTACATGAACATAAGCTAGAATACAATGAATTATACATATAGTCATGGTTCATGTTTATCACTTTACTAAATTCACAAAGAATACATAAGTATATAAACAACCAACTCTAGGTTTTCAAAGCAACTACATCCTAAGTGACTTTCTAACAGTAAATAAACATATAAATCATTTAATCAACTTATAAAACACTCTTAAACTTAACCCTATTCCTTACTTAGCAAAATATCATACTTAAAAGGTTTTTCTCAACCCTAGGGAGTTGTGTTCGTTGTGCAGCTGAACCAATTGGTGAGAATGTAGCCCTTGACGTGGGGAACAACTTCCTAGAAGTCTTGTGAAAATCCAAGCCTAAAGATGTGTTTTGGAGGCTTGAAAGTTGAAAAATCTTAGGTTTCTTTCTCCCTTTTCTCCATTCTCAAACCAAATAATGAAATTATACCACTAAGGGTCCTATTTATTGTAAAGGGGTCAAGGAATAAAAAGACCATTTTGCCCTTAATGAGTTCGGACCCCATTACACTACAACCCGTACCGAAACGCCTTAATTCGATATTTTGTTTTAGGCAAAGTTCTTAAAATTATTTTAAATGATATTTTTCAAAAAATTTTATTTTTGCCTGTGGCCGGGTTTGGCCGGATCCACCCGGGCCATCCGGGATGCCCTTGATAGTTTATTTTTGAAACTATCTCCAAATAGGCTCAGATTTTTATAGTAGGTGTATTTTAACATTATAAGCATATTTTTCTTCTATGATATACTCAAAATATGCTCCTAACCATGTCTTATGTCTAAATGTGCATGTGTAGTGCCCTACGGGAAAATAGTGCATAAATAGTGTCCTACTGTCAAAACGAAAAATTTACTCTTATTTTTCAGGTCTCCACAAGTCCAATATCAGTGGATGTATCCAATTGAAAGGTTCATAACTTAATATTTAATATATCTTATACATCCACAAATTTAATTAATTTGATAAATTATTACCACGAATTCTTGTACACATTAAACCAATACGGGCATAACAAAGCAGAATCAGAGGGATCAATTGTTGAGACATATTTAGATGTTGAATGTCTCACATTATGCTCCATGCATCTTAAAGATATTGAGACGAAGTGTAATCATGAAGAACAAAATTTTGATAGATGTCCACCACAACTACAAACTGGCCTAGCGGTGTTCAGCCAGAATATACAACTAGGTGCTTTGTCGTATGACCGGTGTCCTCTTGAAGACTTGGCAAAAGTACATTATACCGTACTCAATAACTATGATAAGACGTTTCCATGTTTTAAGTAAGTTTATTGTGCACCTTTACAATACTACCATATTAATGGAATCCAAGTTACAAAAAATATATCTTATCATATGTAGTGAGCATACGACTAAGCTTCAGAGAGAAAATGTTTCAAATGTAGAGAAAATACAACAAAAACATTTCCTAAGTGTTTCGAAGAATGTGTAAGTATAACATATCTTATTTTGATGTCATGTTTATTAAGTGACTTGAATTTGTTTATTTTTCTACTTTCAATTCTATTAATAGATAAAACTCTTTCATAATGAAGGATTGCCTAAAGCGTATGATTGACTATATGCCTTGGCATATGGCCCAAATGAAACAAAATTTCAATACACTGATTGCATTATTGATGACATTCACTTTCACACACAACAATGTGAGGTGCACTGCTGCACACAAAATAATGGTGTCGTGGTTGAGGGAAGGTATGAAGCATGAAAAATCCTGGACTACTATGGTGTTGTAGAAGATATCATGGAGATACATTACTTGGGGAACTTAGTGTATATGTTCAAATATAATTGGTGGGATGTCAGTAACAGAAAGACTGGAATGCAGACCAATAGGCACTTTATAAGTGTTAATATGTCCAGGACGACATTTAAAGATAATCCTTGTATTGGATTCCCAAGCCAAAAAAGTATTCTATTTGAAGGACACAAAAATAAGAGGTGGATGACTATTTTATAGAAAATAAAGTCTAGCAATGTTTATGACGTAGTCGACATTCAGGAGAGAGACGAAGATTTAGTGCAGAATGAGGAGGCACTACAAGAAGAGTTTCAATCGACCTATGACGGTGTTGTCCAACACGATCAAGTACATAAAACGTCCTTGGTCTAACTGAATAGGATTGACATAGAACCCGATCATTTTGTAGGTGCCGCCTTCCAAAATACCGTGCATTTAGATATGAGGGATGCAACATTCATCAAACAAAATGATGATGAAAGTGATTTTGATGATGACACGTTATTGGAATACTGTTTAGATAATGAAGAAATTGCAAAAACATATGATGATACAGACTTTGACAAATAATTGTCGTAGGTATTACGTGTGTAATTTTGAATATCAATTTATTCAATTATTTTTTGACATGTATTCAACTATTTTTCAACTTGTAGATATGGCAAGTCCTAGTGCACACCGCCAACTACCAACCACCCCAATGCCTGACCCATAGACCCTTGTGCCTACAATTGGCACTGGTCTTTCCTTAGCAGGTTTGGTTGCTCCCGCTCATACTCCTATTCCTACTATTGGTAAGTTATTAATTTTCAATTCATATTTATATATTTTTGGTACTAATTTTTTCTATAATGTTTCTTCAAAAGCTTCAACCTCTATGCCTAGACGTGGGCGTAGTAGGTCAAAGAATAGCAGATTAAGTGACAAAATGATACATCTAAGGGCGTTCGAGTTCGCATCAAGATCCTTAAGGGCTCCAATAGGCCTATGGGTGGGTGGGCAGGCGCAGGACTTTACCGTCGAAGTCATCATCATTTGCCGACTTCGTGCACCACTTTATGCCACTGACTAGCATCAGGTCACCGAGGAGCAATGACGAAAGATCCATGACCATACATTAGTATGTATTTTATTATTTAATTTCATTTAATATTAACATATGTAATGAATCTATACTCTAATTTGAATGTGAATCCCTACTCTAATCTAAATGTGAAATGATTTTGCAGGAGAAATTTGACATTGACCTGTATTTACCTCTGTGCGGGTGGCGATGGACAGCTACTTAGGGGTTCGCTTCAGGAACTACTGCCACAAACTGCTCATTTATCAAAGGAATAAGAAGGATGTTGGCAGGGATCCTCGAAGCAGACCCTACAGAGGGGTGTCATAGGAGGATTGGATTCTCCTTTGTGACCAGTAGGACAAAGAAAAATCCAAGATAATCAAATAGCACAATTAATAGTTTTATAATAATTTATTTCATATATATTAACATCATTGAGTTTAATGTACAAGAGGTTAGCAAAATAAATACAGAGAGCAGGAGCAAGCCAAACATAAATCACTACGGTGGTTCACGTTCATTTGTACACCACTGGGAGGACATGGTAATTCTAAGGGTGTAATTTTTATATTAGAAATATATGACATTTAAAAATCTTAACTTCTGTGCCCAAATTGTTGTAGTGTGACCAGGAGACCAGTGCACTGCCCGGCCCCATAGATGTTTGGCACAAGACACACTTCAACCCAGAGAAGGGTTAGGTTTACTCGAAGTTGCAAAGGTTATACGTAAGTTATTGCCATATACATGCCACTATTACTAAATTTAAAATTAATAAATATTTTTAATAGTCCTAATGTAACACCCCGACTCTGTATAATTAATAATTAAATAATTAATTATTAATTAATACCGGCTTAGAGGATAATCAAGGGAATTAACCCTAATCTCCCAGTGGTCACACTAGACCAATAGAATGACAAAACATGTCCGAGAATAGGGTATAATACCCGAACCTAATTATCCATTAATTAGGTGAAATAATGTCAATTTAACACTGACGGAATTCGAATTGATTAGCCACGGAAATCCCGAATGACTAATAAATGACACGGAACCTCTGAGACTGTAGATAACTGAAATAGAAACTGACCGGAAGAAACCGCACCGAAAAAGGAGTTACGGAATGAAAGTTATGAGGCAAACATCAGAAACTGAATTACTGCGCAGCCAAACGTGGCCTTAACCAAAAATGGTGAAAAAGGGGCCAAATGGGAGGCCAAGGGAATTGAACCCTTGACCTTTGAGAGGGAATGAATTTTTCTCAAAAAATAACCAACTGGGCTGGTGGCATCTTTGTGACCATATATACAATGAAATGTATATACATACAATTCTGAATAGGCTGCCACCCAAATCAACCAATGAGAGCACATGCAAACCCCATATGATTGGTTTGCATCAGCCCACCTCAGCCCTAGGGACCCACTGATTCTCTGATGTATACATTTAGAGATGTATATGTATAGGTATGTGTGATATTATATATAGATATATATGTATATATTACATACAAAAGACTGATCTTTGCTAGTTAAAGAGGAGAAAACAGATCTGTTAAGTGTGAGTCAGACCTGCCATTGAGAGACCAAGAGAGAGAAAGCTTGCATGTGTGTGTCCATGGCTTGTGTGTACATCCATGTGTGAGATGGAGGTCTCCATTGGAGATGCACAAGAAGGAGGGGAACTGAAGCATGACTGAACTGAGGCAGCCACCGAGGTCGTGCCTGAACCAAGCCAGAGGAGAGACTGCCACTGTTGGAGGTAAAAATTCAAATTTTTCCTTCATTGATTGGTTTGAATTTTTAGAATTGTTTTGAGGAAATTCTGAGGCTATAAGGACTGTAATTGCATGCATGTTAGCTAGACTAAAAATCTGGGTTGTTTAAGCATAAGAAAGACCATCGGACTGCTTGGAATTCAAGCAAAAACACAAATCTGCCATTAATGGACCTGCACTGAATAGGGTCTGATCAACCTCCACCGAACTTGATTTGAGTTACCCAGACCTGAACTAGACCCCATTAGGTGTTTAAAGATCACCATCCGCGACTGAAACTCACACGAGTATACCCTCAAAACCGAACCTATAGGTCTCGGCCATGGAACCCAAACTCGAAAATAGGCCTCTAAACCGAAATTTATAAATGGGATGTTGATCCCCATGGAGGTACGGTCACAACAAGACTAACCTCGTGCGATTTGGTGGAGAAACGGGGTCGTACGACCGAACTGAAACTTTGCACGATAATCGGCCAAACAGCACCCCATGCATGGCTTCGATCCATAAAATCGATGCCAAACCGTTGGCATGACATCCAGAAGATGTTTGAAACCAAAACAGGCCGAAATCCGTGCTTGAAACATCACGAAATAGAGGAAGAAATCTGCAGAAATTAGGGCAAACAGTGAGGGTTCAACGGGGAAGACGACGCTGAGTCGACCCAGTGTTTTAAAACCGAGTTAGCGAGTTGACTCGGACACGTGTTGGTCCACGAGCGTGCCACCGAATTATTGAAACTGCGCCGTTTTGGGTTAACCGATTTGTTTTAAAATCAAATTCCGTCTGTTTGGTCCCTCGGATAAGAAATTAAAATCGGGATTAGGGGCAACTGAAACACGGATAGGGGGGCTAATTAAGATTAACTGGAATATTGAATTCCGGTTTACTGAGGGTCAGTGAACCGGTTGGTTCACAATGCATTTGGACCGGTTCAGCTAGTGAACCCTAAAACCAAAAGGTCTGAACCCCTATTTTCTGAATTTACATTTAAACCCCCAACATTTCTGAAAATTACACAGTGGCCCAGACTTTTGAAAATTTATACATTTAAGCCCTGAATAAATTAATTAAATAATAAAATAATTATTTAATTATTTTATTAAATAGGTAAAATTACAATTTTACCCCTGGACATTAAATATGTCAAACGAAGTCCAAATTAAGTAAATAAATAGTGTATTTTCACTATTTCAAATATTCTGGACTCAATGGTACAGTCCGATTTTGGAAATACAGTCCCGAAAAATACAGACCTGTAAGTGATAAATTACTGTACTGCCCCTGATGGAACCCAGACCCAAATAAAAATATCAGATAGCCTATTTTGACTATCTCGTGCATTCTGAACTCAACGGTGAGGTCCGTTTAATGAACCGAGGTCCCGAAAAATACAGACACGTAGGTGTAAATGACTGAATTGCCCTTAATGATACTCAGGGCCGATTAAACATAACAGATAGTCCAACTTAATTATGTCGGACACTCTGGACCCAATGGTGAGGTCCATTTTATGAACTGACGTGCCGAAAAATGCGACACATGAAATTACCAAATTACCCCTGATACCGTACGAGACCTAAACAAAGTCCGATTGGGACGAAACTGATACCGGTAGGAGCCCAGACACTGGTGAGACTGTATACTTGATTAGATGACGAATCGGGGTCAGAATTACACAAAACGTAAAATGACCAAAATACCCCTGAGCACTGTAAGTGCAAAGTAGAGGTCAAACTGATCTGATAAATTATCATAGGGATAATTATGAACACTGAAGGGCTAAATAAGACTCTGAGACAGTCAACGCGTAAAACGAGAAATGACCGATGTGTCCCGACGATCTAAAGCAGATACCAAATGAAGTCCAAGGGACTTATAAATTTATACATGAGATATATGGGACGTTCTGAGGACCATGATAGGGTCCCGGGCAAAAATGACAAAATTACCATTTTGCCCCTAAGACTAAATAAGTACCCAACTGATACCGATTAAAGTCTAAAAGACTTAAAACTTCATATATACGATATATGGGATATTCTGAGGACCATAACAGGGTCCGGGATAAGAATGGCAAAATTACTATTTTGTCCCTATGGTTAAAATGAGAACCTAACTGATACCGATTGGAGTCCAAAGGACGTAGAACTTTGTACTTAAGATATAAAGACTATTCCGAAGACCACGACAAGGTCCGGGACAAGAATGGTAAAATTACCATTTTGCCCCTAAGGTTGAATGAGTGCCTGACTGATAACAATTGAAGTCTAAATGACTTAAGATATAATCCTAATAACTGCTAAGCCTAATTAAAGAATGAAATAGCCTCAGGTGAGACCCAATGGAAGGGCGATAGGCTACTAGGCTATCTTAGGTAATCCGATAGATACCTAAGATGACGAATGAGACCTGAATGGATGAGTTCTGATCTGTCTGTGATTGATGATTATTATTCAGGATATACATGGAGATGCCTGACGTACCTGGAGGTTATCGGATTATTTATGCAAGGAAATAAGCGTAAAGTTTGTGAGTAACTTCTGACACTGTTTTGATACTGTCCCTTGATTTACTGATCTGTTTTGAATGCAATTATTTAAGTGCAATTATTTAAATGCATGTTTTCCGTACTATATCACTTATGACATGGTTTTAGTCTTTTTAAATAATTGACTATATTCCTGATCCCTGTGCTAGCATCCCGTACTGTTTTGCCCGTTTTGAACTGTTGAGATAAAATGGATATATTGAACCATTATTTCTGAAACGATTAAATAAACCATGTGATATAGGCAAAGAACAACATTTTGTTGTATCGTACCGCTTTGTATAGTATACTGTCTGAATGCTATATTGTTTAAATGTATGTACTTAATGTACGCCCTTTGTACCACATTCCACGTGATGTGCTTGTGTCCTTCGAATTAGGAATTCCGTTCAGTTCGGTTATGTGCTGTCCGTTAATGATATGTCTGCCTCGATTGATATGTTCCGTCCGGTTCTGACATGTTCCGTCCGTTAATGATGTTAAGTCCGCCTTGATTGATATATGGTCCAGTTCCGTTATGATCCGTCCGTTAATGATGTTAAGTCCGCTTTGATTGATATATGGTCCAGTTCCGTTATGATCCGTCCGTTGATGATATGTCTTTGCTTTGACTAAAGTTTTGTTCTGTTCGATTCTGTTATGTTCCGTTCATTGATAATGTGTCTGCCTTGATTGATATATGGTCCAGTTCCGTTGTGTATTGTCCGTTGATGATACGTCTGTCTTGATTGAAATATCGTTCAGTCCAGTTATGATTAGTTCCGACAGTGATGTGTCCCTGACTTGATTGTTATATTGTTTCTACTCAGTTCCGTTATGTTGTCCTGTTCATGATTTGCCTGTGTCCTGATTAGTGTATTGTTTCCGTTTAGTTCCGTTATAATTTTATCCGTTCGCGATATGCCTTTGCTTGACTGATGTATTGTTACCGTCCGATTCCGTTATATTCCGTCTGTTAATGTTATGTCTGCCTCGATTGATATGTTCCGTCCGGTTCCGACATGTTCCGTCCGTTGATGATCTGTCTGTCTTGATTGATATAAGGTCCAGTTCCGTTATGATTCGTTCCGTTAATGAAGAGTCTGTGTCTTGACCGATATATTAGCAATAGTTATTGTTCTGACCGATTGGTTATGTCATGTTCCGATCCGTTTGTATTGTCTGTTCGATTCTGTTATATTGCACTAGACTGCTTATGAAATGGATTTATAAAAACAGTTATTTTTGAAATGACTAAATTATCCATGTGCCTTGGAAGCACAAAACTGGTTTTGAAACCCATGATAGGGAATCTGTGTTACTCACTGGGCTTATTTAAGCTCACCCCATTATTCTGATATTTTTCAGGAATTACCTCCATTGGATTAGAAGGTACTATAACATGACGTGAATAGGCCAAGTGGCATTGCAAGTAAGGATCTGACGGCACTGAACTGTAGAGACTGGTTTATTGTGGACTGAACCTGGTTATTCCGGTGAGTGGTATGTTATGACTGACTTGACTGATATATACTAGATAGACATGGCTCATGGAACTAATGGTACTCTAGAGATATTAGATCTGCTCTGTTGTTATATGCTTGATTTTAGATATGCTCTGAAATTAGAATTGTTGACTGACTGGATTTAGTCTTACTCTGTGATACATATACTTATGATGGATAAGTGAGTTGCATTCCCGTGACACAAAGAAAAAGTTTTAAATTCCGCTGCATCTGACCCTACAGTTGGAGTGCAATTCGTCGAAAAGTTCAGAATTTGCCTTTGGTTGGTCGCGTCGCGACCAACTGGCAGTCACGTCCTCGACATCCGCGTAGGGTGGGGTTCGGGATGTGACACCTAACATAGCATTTATCATTTTGTAGGAAGAGATGCTCGAGAGGCGTGTTCAACTGACCCTTCAAGGAAAGTCCCTAATCATCGATGACCAGATATGAGAGGCCATTTTGGGCCAGAGGTGTGGATGGGTCCGGGGCCTAAGGGCCAGTGAGTGGCCAACATAGAGGGCCGAGGCGTCAGAGTGACAAAACTCTAAGTTAGAGCAGAGGCTATCCCAGCTTGAAGACACTGTGCAAATGATTCTATGGCAGCAGGGAAGCCCTCCTTAATCATGGTAAGTTTAAAAATTGAATCATTTGTTAGAACTAGTAAAATACACATGTGCCCACCCTAAAACTAATAAAATACATGTGTAAAAACTTACAAAACACAATTTGGTAACCCGGTTTGCAACTTACGCAAAAAAAAAAAAGGACTTAAGTGTCGAAAACAACCCATTTTGAGGCATTGAGCTACAAAAATACCTAAAAATGGTCAAACCACCACCAAACCACTTCACACACCTCAAAAATAATAATATACACGTACACAAACTTATGAAACACAATTAGGCAACCCGGTTTGCAGCTTATGCAAAAAAAAAAGGACTTAAGTCTCCAAAATGGCCCATTTTAGGGCTTTGAGTGCCCAAAATGGTCGAAAATGGTCAAACCACCACCAAACCACTTCACACACCTCAAAACTAATAAAATACACATGCAAAAAATTACGAAACACAATTCAAATACCCGGTTTGCAACTTATGCTAAAAAAGGACTTAAATATCAACAATGGCCCATTTTGGGGCTTTGCGCGGCCAAAATGCTCGAAAATGGTCAAACCAGCACCAAAATACTTCACACACCTCAAAACTAATAAAATACACATGCAAAATCTTATGAAACACAATTTTGTAGCCCGGTTTGCAGCTTAAGCAAAAAAAAAAAATAGACTTAAATGTAAAAAATAGCCTATTTTGAGTCTTTAAGCGCCCAAAATGCCTGAAATAGTAAAAACACTACCAAAATGCTTCACATAATTCAAAAATAATAAAATGTGTGTGCACAAACTTATAGAACATAATTCAGATACCCAATTTGTAACTTATGCAAAAAATATGGACGAAGTGTCTAAAACGGTCAATTTTGGGGCTTTAAGCCCCCAAAATGCCCAAAAATGGTCAAACCAACACAAAACCACTTCACACACCTCAGAAAAAATAAATTAAATGTGCACAAACTTTCATAATACAATTCAGATACCCGGTTTACAACTTATGCAAAAAAAAGGCTTTAGTGTCAAAAAATACCCATCTTTGGTCTTTGATTGACCAAAATGCCCGAAAATGGTCAAACCACCACCAAAATACTTCACACCTCACAACTAATAAATACAAGTGCAAAAACATACAGAACATAATTCGCATACCCAGGTTGCAACTAATGCAAAAAAAAAAATGACTTAAGTGTCAAAAACGACCGATTTTGGGGCTGAGTGCCCAAAATGCTCAGAAACGGTCAAATCACCACCAAACTGCTTTACACACCTCACAAATAATAAAATACACGTGCAAATACTTACGAAACACATTTCCAATACCCGGTTTACAACTTATGCAAAATATATATATATATATATATATAATTTCATAATTTTTCATAATTGTTTTTTACTCACATTTAATAGTTGTTTATTCTTCATTTCATACAATTGGATTCTTGTTCTGGCAGTGAGGTGCATAAGTTTTCAGGCAACAACTTTTTTCACCTTTTTTAGTCATTAATGTGTATATTTGGAACAATTTCTAATTTATTTCTAAATTGTACTACTAAATATTGTAATTAAATTTTTTTACATTTATGGAAAAAATTTCATATCTCTATTGTGATGTGTGAGATTGTATTATATTATTGATTACACAAGTTTGAACAAGTGAAAAAAAAAAATTAATTCATACCAAAAATAGCCGATAGTAAAAAATGGTTAAAATACTATTAGGGGCGCACAAAGAACGTCGTTAATGATAAACTTTCAATGGCGCACATTGAACGCAATTAATGGGTTTATATTAGTGACACACACCAAGCGCCGGTAATAATAAACTATTTGTGGCACTCGCTACGCGCGACTAACAGTTTATTATTGGCAGCGCTTAGTGTGCGTCGCTGATTGTAGGATTTTAGCGGCGCTTAAAGCAGTTTCAAGGAATTTTTAGAGACTTTTGAAAACACATATTAGTGGCATTTTAAAGCATCACTAATAGTTTCTTTTTAGAGGTGTTCAGGGACTGGCTGCCACTAAAAGTATTTGCCACACCTTTTTTAGCAGCTCTTTTAGTGACACAAACGTGACCGTTGTTAAAAATTATTGGTAATAGTTTTTTTATTATCAATGGCACTTTTGTGCACCGCTAATTGTCCTGTTTCTTGGAGTGATTTATAAGTGATAGAATTTTGAGATCTAAAAAATAATTGAGATCTCAAGTCAATAGAATGATAGAACATATAAAAGTTGTTAATAGTTAGCAACAAATGTTGTATTAAACCTCTTTATATAGGCCTTCGAATATTATAATCGTTAGAAACAAAAGATGGTTGTTCCTCCCTTTTAAATTATTCAATAATTTGAATTTTGAAAGTACCGAACTGAAAAAATCAATCGACTGAATTCATCACAAAATCGACCGAATTATTATTCAATTGACTAATGAACTCAATTGATTTTTTAGTCGACTGATTTGGAAATCTAGTTGAGTGGTATTTTTAGTGTCAATTTGCTCATAAAATGTACATAAGATTCAGTTGACTAATTCTTCACGTTAGTTGACTAGTTTTAATAGTGAACCAATTATCTATGAATAAAAGACTTCATTCGACTAATTTAAGAACTTTGTCAGCTGAATTTGACAATGAAAAAATAGGCATGTTTTGTGAACATGATTTAGTCGACGGATTTAACAACTCAGTCAATTGGTTTTGACAATTTAGCAATGTTGCCTATTTTATTCAATGTTCTTCAATTCTAAATCACTTGATTTTTCAATACTTAAGGTATATCAATATTTTCTTTTGAAAAATTATTTTTTGATTGATTTTAATTGATCTCTTAAATGCTTTAAGCATTATGTTTATGATCAATCAAATCTAATGCACTCAAAATCTAAAATAGTGGAAAATAAAATCTTTACTTGATTTCTTAAGCTCGAATGCTTACACTTGCTTGAGTTTGACTTTGATGCTTGCTCATGAGTAGATATCATCATGTTGTTGAACTTTTCAATCTGGGGTCAAACTTTCTTTTGTGCTAGTTGACCTATTTTCATTATCACTTAAGGCAAAACATTAATAGTCATACTCAAGACCTTGTTATCATCAAAATTGTCGGAATACCCTTGGTTTGAAACCTTGAGGGATAAAAACCTCACTTTTTTTATGACAAACCATTGATATTTTTAATACAAATAAAGTTCATAAATTGATAAGGCATAAGTATAAGAAATTATTGAGCTCCCCCTATCGATATGCATATTAGTAAGAGAAATCAATTTATGTCTTGAATTGAGTTTGCAATATTTTAATGGAATTTAAAATTTTAACATCCCTCTATCAATGTGAATACTTTGTTTGTAAGGGCTGATTTTCATTTCAATTCAAATGAAAGTTTGGCGTTCATATGAATATAGGCAAGTCATGATATGTCAAACATCAATCACATATTGCACATTGACACATAAGATAGAAAATTTTTATATTTTTCATTAATAATCATTGATATTATACAAATCTAAGGATACATTCAAAATATTTTCATAAGATCAATTTCAACATACACAAATATAGAAAACAAACAAAAAAAATTCAGAGGTATTCAAAATATCTTCATTTTTCTTCTCCCCCATTGTCTTTATCAAAAGGTCTTCATTTTATTTCTCCATTCTTGTCCAAAAAACTCTTCCTCTCCTCCTTGCACTAAGGATATCATTGAGAATATCCTTGACCTTAAGCATATCTTTCCTTGTTTGGACATGTTATCTGTAAACATGTTCATATAATGTTTCGATCTTAAGCTAAATGATTACAACATCAGTCTCCACATCTTCAAGCCTTTCTTTCATATCATTTATTCTTGTGTAGACTATTTTCTCTATTGAGTCCATTCTGTCCATCAAGCAGTTTTGCATTTCTTGAAGATTGGCCATGACTAGGGAAGAGGAGTCATGAGTAGAGGCTTGTAAGTGTGGCCTTGGAAAAAATGTTAGTATGAATGGGAACATAGATATCAACTCTCAATGCCCAAAATAAAGTATTTAAAGATAGTTGTGAGGATGTTTCCATATGGAAGGATGCCTTTTTTTTTCTTTAGGCAATCATTCGTATGGTGAAGAATAAGGTGGGGAAGGTCAATCTTTTGGTGGTTTAAGATGCACAAAATTAGAAAGATGCCCATGTATGTGACATAGTCCCAACCTTTTGCCCTAGGTAGAATGTTGTATGTTATAATGAAATGAATCATCCTGGACTCAAAGGTTAGTTCTGAGGCCTTGGGCTTGTATGATTTTTCAATAGTGGGGTCATCACAGATTTGTCTTGCACCTTCAAGAGGTTTAAATCCATTCATGACTACCCATGAGTTGGTAGAGAATTTTTGGAAGTCTTCCTTGGGGACTTAGAGAATGAATGCCAAGGTGTCAAAGTCAATAGAGATGTGGGAATTATGCATCCAAGATGAGATTTTAACATGCTTTTGAATTTGAAAGTGTGAGTATAAGAGTTTGATAAGGTGGTTGTATTGGGTGTTCGAAGTGGAAAGAAATTTCATCCAACCCAATTGGTGAAAGTGTGTGCATATGAATATAATTTTTGATTCGAGGAAAGGGAATTCTATAGTCTTACCAAGTTCTCTTAATTACATCATCTTTATACTACTTACCACAATCGTTGTTTAAGAAATTCTTGAGCCTCATTTCATGATTTGGCGCAAATTTCAAAATCTACATCCATTCTTAGGTGTTTTGATGATCTATTTGAAGCTTTATTTTTGGTCTTTGGAGCCATTTGGAGTGTTTAAAGGAGAGATAGAGGAGCTTGCTTGAGAGAGAGCAGAAAAAGATTGACTAGAGAATTGTAGCGAAATATTGAAATAGGGGACTTTATTTATACATTCGACGCTTTTCAAATGATTGATTTTAACATTCAATCGACTAATAGTTACCCTAGATTTGGCTCAATTGACTGAGTTTCCTAATCAGTTGACTGGTTTGTTCAATAAGCACTAATTCTTTTATATTTTCTATATTCAATCAATTGAGTTTCCTATTCAGTCGACTGATTTATCCAATGCATTTTTCTTTGTATTTGATCAATCAATTTAGTCGACTGATTAGATAGATTCAATTCATTAAATCTTCTAGTGAGCAATTTTTAAATTTCAACATATGTTCAAACATGCTCAATTACCTTTCTTGTCAACTTATTCCTATTCTTAGTTGACTGATTCATAGTCTAAGTGGACAGAATCACTGATACACATTATAAGTCGACTAAAAGTTACAAGTTCCACTTGTTCTTTTTCTATCATCTTTGCACCCAAAAAACATCCTCATATGAATAGCTTAATAAGTCAAATGATGTATACCTAGGATTGAAAAGACCTATTTCTATTGTTCCAATTAGATATCTAAATATTCTTTTTAGAGCTTTTAGATGTGATTCCTTTGGACATGACTAGAATCTTGCACACAAGCATATACTAAACATAACGTCGAGTATAGTTGTTGTGAGATACAATAAACTTTTAATCATTCATCTATGTTGTTTGATAGCTATTGAATTTTCACTTTCATCCTTATCAAGTTTGGTGGTAGGACTCATAAGTGTACCCATTGTTTTGTTTCATCCATACCAAACTTTTTGAGTAATTCTTTAAAATATTTAGGTTGATTAATAATTTTTTCCTCTTTTGATTGCTTAATTTAAAGACCAAGGAAGAAGTTCGATTCCCCTATCATGCTCATTTCAAATTCTTCTTGCATACATTTGGCAAACGCTTTGCATAGATTTTTATTAGTTAAGGCAAATATAATGTCTTCAACATATATTTGCACAATGAACATATCTTTGTTCTTTGTTTTTATAAACATGGTTGCTTCTATTTTTCCTCTAATAAATTCAATTTTGATGAGGAAACTACTAAATCTTTCATACCAAGTTTTAGGAGCTTGTTTCAAATCATATAAAGCTTTTATCAATTTATATACATAATTTGGTTGCTCATGATTTTCAAATTTAGGAAGTTGTTCAACATAAACTTTCTCAAAAATAAATTCATTTAAGAATGCACTTTTACATCCATTTTAAATTCATATGGACTAGATCAACAATCATTGTTACATGTTTTTACCATTAAACTCCATTTCATTTGCAAATTTAGTGAAGGAAAAGAAAGAACAATGCAAAGAGAATGATTCTCTTATTTATAGACAAGAAAGTTTATGAAAGAAAGGAAAAGTATCAACTTTTACACGTCTTTTCATTTTTCTTTTTCTTTTTTCTTATTCTCAATTATTATCTAAAAAAAATTTAACTACTTAAATTTTAATTTGATTGGCAAATCAAAAGCGGGATGCCAACGCGGCAATATTGCCATTTCTAACCCTTTAAGTAGGGGTGTCAATTGATGTTAGGGTGTTATGAATGAATAATGTCAAAAAATATTTTCACGATTCATTTATTAAATAAATTATATGTGTCAATACAATTATCCTATTATTTTTAATTTTTAATTTTTCAAATGAAAAATTTACCTACTTTTTTATAAGTGTATTATTACTTTTTTTAAGTTTCATAAATTTTAGACGTGAGAAAAAACAAAGTAAATCCTAACTTTAGTAAAGTTTCAAAGTGGTATTGACTATCTTAACTCATGGTCTTATTTTATAATTAAATGTGTTTAAATTGTGCTAAATGAGTTGATGTAAATTAAACCCGAACAGACCTATCTATAACCCAAAATCATTTATACTCAACTTGAACCCATTAACTTGGTACTGTGTTATATCAAAAATTGACACCTCTACTAAAAAAAACCTCTAAAATGAACTTCAGGATTGGATGACCGGTATAATATCCTTGCAAACAAACCCTTCTGTCAAAGGTTGCTCAAAAATGCATGGAAATCAAAGCTTTCTAGAAAACTATTTCTCAATTTGATGTCTAGCTCTCTCCAGCCCCCAAGGGAGGTTTTACATTGTCTTTCGTTTTTTCTTCCCAATACTTCGTAAATATTCCAACATTGTCTCACAAAAACCCAACCAAAAAAAAGAAGAGGAAAATGTACTCGGACTGATCCTTTTGGGAAGACACAAATTTTTACAGCTAAACTTGTGTACAGACCTCCAAAGAATCTCATCAAATTCTTTAAAACTTGAGAGACTTGCACATTACAATTTTGTTTTGAAACTTTAGTGAGGTTCATCATTCAACTTTGGCCACTCCTCCAGCAGGCATGCTACTTTCTGCGACAGTTTCCCTCACAAACCTGGAAAGAATTGCAACAGTCTTATAATTTCAGTAAATAAATGACATGGAAAGTCTCTGTATCAGGTTATTCAGTAGCTCATTACTCTTTGGCCTTGTGGTTTTAATTCTTAGCAGGTAAAAAGAAGAAAAAATAGCCACAATCTAATATTCAAAAGAGAATACCTTGCTAATTTATCCCGAGATGATTGCAAAATGTAGATCGAGAGAACAAATGACAAGAGAAGCCCTGTTTACATGCACAAAAGAGGTCATGCAGTTAAAGAATCAAAGATCATCATTGTCGTCTCATATTATTTAGTTCTGTAGAACTCAATGAAGATGAACTAAAGAAACTTTGAATGTCGTCTGTCCAGCTTCAAATATCAAAATAAGGCCATTTTAATAAGGACTTGTGACTACTCCAATACTGGGGATAACAGTTCAGTTGTGAATATTTATGCTGGTTATTTACCAAAAATAAAATATGGGTTCCGCACCAAAATAACCTTCTTTTTTTCTTTGGTGTGATATGGCAAGTACTCCAAACACCCTAACCCTCCCCATGGGGATGACACCAAACCCCTTCACTGAAGTCGAATATGAGTTCCACATGCACACATTCATGCACGGATGCACCCACTCGCTCATACAGACAAGCAGAACACACGCACAACATTTTACAATAAATTCAAATATCAAAGATACTGTTCAAAGAAATAGATGCCACAGGCCACTTGGAGACTAATAAACTTTGTAGTTAGTACAATAGCATGTAAATCATAAAGCCAGATTCTTAACCCTGCTTGAGATATCAGCCCAGCAACTCAAACCACATTTACAAGATAGTAGGATTTTGGTAATCAAGAAACAGGTGGCTAAACACCCTGCAATTTTTTGAACCAAAGACATTTGCTTGTCTGATAGCAATTCGATTAATTGCAAGGGTACTCCTCTAAGTATGATGAGAACACTAGTACTTTGATTAAATATAGCGACTGATAGATTCTGGCAATTTTAAATGAAATTGAATACAGTACTCGTACAAAAAACAGATGTACAGTTGAGCATTTTTACCTGAACCAAACAGCACATAAAATCCAGTAGTCACATCTATCTCTGACTGCTCTTCCCTGTTATACACCAGAACATAAACTCAAGTACTCAACTATAATCTATCAACATTTACAGGAACAGGGAATTGAAATTATTAGACATTGCATACACCCCATTGACTTAGCACAAAGCATGAAAAAGCACTGTGACCAGCACACACTCTAGTTACGCTCTTACAGTTCTATTAGTTCTTAAGATGTATTATGCTGCATTTGATTACTGCCATGTATACCTAAATAAATGCTTCAAAATACTGCCTGCATGAATACGAACCAAAAGGAAGGCGCATGCAACTATGGCTAAGTTACACCTTCCCACAGATCAGAGTGAATTGAATAGCAAAATTGGGTTGCAGCATGTCAGCAAACATTCATATAAATAAGATATCCTATTTCAATAAATGAAGCTGCTCTGGATGGTTTGGCCTGGTTGTTCCTAAATTTGCAGGTTCATGATCTATACAGAACACAGACTGAATTGGTTCAGGAACATAAAAACCAATGCAACTTTCTCCCTCACCCTCAGTTCAAATGTTGAGTAGGCATTCCAGGTCATCAAATTTTGCACTAATAAGAAAATATTTTTTTTTGTACAACTAAGAAAATAAATCACAAGACTGCAGAATGACATAACAAAAAAATATATCAATCAGTAAAAAAGTCAATATTTTTATTTTATTTTTGGATAGGTAAGACACACACCCACAATGTCTCAATTGGGACTTGAACCCTCAACCTCCTTTTGGGAGGTAAAGGTAAATATCATTCAAGCTAACACTTGATGGTCAGTCAATAAAGAAAAATTCAAAGGTCCAAATCTCCATATAATTGAAGAATAGTTTGAGGAACCCTAAGTGTGCGTGCAGATTCTGCCAACCAAAAAACTTGACAGAAGTGAAATGCTAATATAATTGCTTTTTCTTCTATGTTGCTAAATATAATTGTTACTGAAAAAAAGACTGGGTAGAATAAAATTGGTCACTAAACTCCAAATAATCATTTTAATTGTTATCATTAAGCATATTTTAGGATTCTAAACTTTAAATGGTATAAAACTGAAAACATTCCCAAGAAAACCATTAACCAATAACTGAAAAACTGGTAAAAGAATTTCAAGTTTCAGTGACACTAACCATGTGTATCTAACAAGCACATGCTTTGGCCAATGTTGTGGATCCCAAAATTGTTTGCGAATATCTGGATGAATTTCAACATCTGTTCAAGGCAAAGAAATGTTAAATAACTGCAACCAAGCCACCAATAATCCAATCGATGGACATAAATTCATTTTGGGAGAAAAATATTGAAGTCACCACAACAACAAAAACTTTAGATGATATTCTGTAAAATTTAATCGATGACAATATTCTTTAAAATTACTCAACAAGTTGAGTACCACTATATAGGCAATAATATATTAAAATTAAAAATACTGATAAAAAAATATATTGAAATTAAAAATTACAAAGTTTTGTCTTTTGTTGCAACATTTCTACTAGCAAGAATCCAGCCAAAAAGAAAAACAGAAAAGTAGGAAAAAGGAAGAAATTGAATCTTCTATAACAACCACACCACATTAAAGAAAAAAAAATGAATGCATCACGGCATACAAGTCACAGATTTAAAATTAAATGCAATATTTTCCTAGTTTCAATTTCTTTAACGTTGATAATTTGAACAATCAATTCATTTTTTCCCCTCTTTTTTCGGTGAGGTGGATAACAAAACAAAATACAAGTGGGGATACATAGCTAAACCATGCCTGCTGCAGGAAGGTGAAAGAGATCACTAAAAGTGCCGTCAATTGCAGACAATCAGCAACAAGGATGACACTTCATTAGAGGTAATCAGAACATATTCCCTTCTATCAGGGTTTACCTGATTCGTCATTCCTAAGGCTTCCAGTGAAGAATTCTGCAATATTCAACAAGACCTTCTGGAGGGTGATTGGAAATGTCGACCCCCGGAATAAGGGATATAGCAGAGTTCTTTTCCATAACAACAATGATTTTAGGAATTCTAAGCTCCCCAGCCTAGATCAAGGCCTTGCAAAGGCCCCACAGTTCTGCTTTCAGGACTTGAGCGGTTGGTCACCTGTAAACCCATGAAACCTTTAATCCACAACTCTCTCGCGCCCTTTATGAAACCACCATCTGCTTCTGATAGCAGCCCCATTGTCAAGCTACCATCAATGTTCAGTTTCAACCAACCCCCAAGGAGAAGACCAGGCAACAAGATTAGGGCTGACATGTTTCTTAATGTTCTGGTTGAGGGAAAGGCTTGGCTGATATCTTGGGTGAAAGAGATGATTTTTCTAAGAATTTATTAGGTTAGGTGGGGGGTATTATCAATACTTCAAAAATTGTAGCTTCCCGAGTATTCCATATCGTTAATTCCAAATATCTAGATAGTTGAAAAAAAGATGTGAGCCAGGCTAAGTTGGGTCAGAGGGGGGATTGGACTTCTAGCTTGATATTGGCCCTCACACAAGCATTAGGAATCCAATCATAAAACCAACTAAGCATTTATTATACTTGAATAGAGCCACCAGGAAAGTCATGATTGCACTTACGTAAATGAGCACGATGTGGAGCTAAAGAAAAATCTACGACCCAATTAAACACACTGCAGAATTGTAAGGCAGACAATAAGTGATAGAAACTAACCTTGTTTGCATCCCCAAGCAAGGAACTATTGTAACCATTTTCCACCCTTGAAATAATTCCATTTCCTGATGAAGTATGTTCCCTAGCAGGGATCCATCATAGTTCATTTAAAAATTACCATTACGTGATGGAAACCCACCCTCAACTGGTAATGTAACAGCAAAGGGGTTTTTTTTAGGCTGGCTGTTAAAAGTCAATTTCTTGGTGGTTCAAGGAGGTGAAATAATTAGGGTTTAGGATTTGTGAAGATGTAGGAAAATTCATTAGGGTTTGGGTTAAAAACAATTAATGAGAACCAAAATTTGAGACTGTTCTGGGACTGTGAACAGTACCCATGAACTGTTTCTAGCTGCTGTTTGGTCTCTTTTGTGGGCTAGACTTGATGGCTTGATAGAGGGAAAGCATAGGGCTTAGTTGAATGGATTTTTAAGAGTGTAAAAGTGGGAAAGTCTTATCTGGTTACAGAGTTTATTTAAATTAGAGAAGTGCAAAAAAATAGTGTTCAACAAGAAGAAAAGTAAGAGAGATTAGTTATCATTCCTAGGGATCCTGGCATCACAACTTGGGTTAGAATTGCATCTCACAATCCTTAAATAAAAAAAAACAGTTGTGGCAAATATTTTCTAAAACAAGATCTAAATTGAATTGGAAGCATTACATAGCTACATATAAACCTTCAAGTAATACTAACTCCGTTGGGATTAGAATTACAAAAGATAGAAATTTGGACTTTGACTAGTAAAACCAACTATAAATCTACTAGAACACACAAGGACCTAATACCAAAATTGACCCAAGAGATGACTCGTAGATCATAATTAAAGCCCATTCCAGTAATTCTAGAAATTATAAAAATATCCTTGACTCTAAAAAAAAATAGAAGAAAACATATATAAAATTGAACTAACAGCAAACTAACTTGAATGTAACTCTAAAATAAGACTCAAGATTATGCAAGCTCCCAAGTGGGCTCTGCATCAGCTAACATGTGCCAAATCAAAGATTGGGCCTTCGAACATCTTTTCCGCATCTTATAAGGATGCCGCCACTTGCCTCCATCACCTGGAAGAGTATGTCGGTGCCAAATAAAAAACAACTATCTGATTCCTGAGATAATTCTAAAAACAATTCATGCATGGCAATTTTTCTCAAAAGTATATTTTAAGTATATTTGGCTTACACCTTTCACTAGTTATACTAGGTGACTTCCCATTCCAGCAATTCTAGAAATTATAAAAATACCCTTGACTCTAAAAAAATATAAGAGAACATATATAAAATTGAACTAACAGCAAACTAACTTGAAAGTAGATTTAAAATAAGACTCAAATTCGATTATGCAAGCTCCCAAGTGGGCTCTGCATCATCTAACATGTGCCAAATCAAAGATTGGGCCATAGAAGCATCTTTTTCACATCTTATAAGGATGCTGCCACTTGTTTCCATCACCTGAAGGAGTATGGCGGTGCCAAATTAAAAAAAACTATATCTGATCACCAGAGATAATTGCAAAAACAATTCATGCATAGGAATTTTCTCAATAGTATATTTTAAGTATGTTTGGCTTACACCCTTCATCACTAATTATACTAGGTGACTTATGCTCCTTTTATAGGAGGGAAGAATGGGGCTGAGGCTAGGGAAAAGGGAATGGATGGATAGAGTTTCCATCGCTTGTTAGGAAAGGAAGGGGAAATAAAAGGAAAAGAGAAGGGTTTCACTTCAAGCCCATTTCCACCCAAAAGTGAACTAGAAAGAGGGAAAGAGAGGGGACCTTTTTCTTTTTTTTCTTACATTTTCCCCTTGAAATAAGACCCTTGTGTTAATAAAAAATGTAAAATAAAGTAATTTCCATTTATTTCCTACTCAACCAAACAAATAGAGGGAAATGCAACTTCCTTTCCTAGGGTATCATTTTCAATCCCTCCTACCTTCCCTTCCTTAAAATTACCATCCTTCCCACCAAAGTCGCATTAGCCTTGTTTTATCATTGCAAGGCTAATGAAAATATTCATAAAATTGCCCAGGACTAGTTGATCTGGTGTCCCAGGGAATTGCTAAGAAGAAACCAGTTATAGGCATCGATATAAATAAAGCACATGGACCCTTGACTAATAAATTTCTATGACTGACAGTGTCTCTTTGCTGGCTGAATTTGCATCCAAAATGTAATAGTGATGTTTGAGGATAATGGTTTGTATTGATCCCCAAACAATCTAAATAGTTTCTTAAAGTGCCTTGAGTTTCCAAGGAGCACAGTACCCAAAGCTAAAATGTAGATTTTTAGGGCTGACTACTTCAATATGCCAGAAAATCTTTCTTTCTTCAACTATTCCTGAGCAAAAAAAATCCTTCTAAAACTTAAACTATGTTAATGAAAAGGGTATGTCATATACAGTACAGGTATGTTTGCTGAGGTCCAATTGAACAAAGTAATTGACCCTCTTGATGCACAATACGTCTTCTTTCATTAAAGTAAAAGTTGTTCTTGAGATAATTTTTTGGTAATCTTTTTTCAACCACCCAGTTTGAGGATTCCTCTGCTATAAGACTGTCCCATAATAGGAAACTAACAAATCTAGTCCCCTGGTTGAATTGTAGAACCTTGTATAATAGGGTCTAAGAAGCTAATTAGTCAAGGCAAAAGTCAATACTAGTAACCATGTCTCAGCCATATTGATTCATCCTAAAAAAACACAAAGCACCCAATAATCTCTTTGAGGCCCCTGATTTTTTTAGATCTGGTAAATTGAACATGGCAGACAAGTTCCATTTCTTATGCAATCTAACTCCCAACCCAATTCACTTTTTGTGTTTAGACCTTTAGGACTAGCTTGTTGCTCCATTCACCAGGAATATAAAATTGGAAGTCAATACGAATCCCTCCCATTCTCCACCTGTTGAAATCCATAGTGCATGGCCCCATGCAAAAGGGGAAGCACTCCTTTGCAGTGTGTAAAATAACTACAAAATTGAGGGCAAAATCTAAGGGACTGAAGAAAAGATGGAGGTATGTTGCCTTAGCCTGACTTGTCATGTGCAATGACAACCAACTATTGCATCACAGAGTGCCAAAATGATTCAAGTTAAAAGGTTACAAAAACATAGGGAAAGCTAAAAGGAACATATATTGAGGTAGTGAAAAAGACACTATAGCCAGTCACTTAACCACCAATTTGAAAAAAGAAATTGGCCACAGACAGGCAAAAAAGTCAAAGCGAGATTTGTGTAGCTGACCCAAGATAGGAAGGATAAGTTTGCGTGAGGTAACTAAGCTCTGTGTAGAGATGTGCACACAGTCTTCATCTAAATTCCACCTACACTCAGAAAGCCAGTATACAAATCCTATAATAGATGGTGATGAAGATGAACTAGTTAATTGCCATTTCTTATCTCTAGTAGGTAATTGCTAAAATATTGAGTAAAATGAAATGAAGGAAAAACTAATGCACACACACAATTCCAGCATCATTTGATGTACCAATTTAGCAAGCTAGTAGAAAGTATGAAGTCGACTAGAAGAAAAAAAAATCACATACAGTGGTGAGGCATATCTACAACTTTTGCAGTGACACCATGCAAATCGCTCCCTGAGTACCTCTGTGTAACGTACAAATTAAGATAACTTCCATCAAGAGAATGAATATTATAAATAATATTTAAAAGTTATGACCAATAAACTCTAGCTTAGTTGGTATTTCCTCCACCTCCCCATATGGGAGGTTGAGGGTTCAAGTCCCCTTCAAGGGCAAAGTGTGTGTGTGTGTGATATTACCTATCAAAATAATAATAATATTTGAAAGTTATGTAATACCAGCAGTTATTAGCTTGAGTGGTATCTCCGGCCACTTCCAAAAGGAGAGGTGCAGGGTTCCAATTGGGATGCCAGTGCAGGTGTCACACGTAAAAAATAAATATGTTCAAAAGTTATAATGTTTGTAATTCCATTATGTACATTCATAATGGGCAGTTGCACCAGTAAACTATTCAGCATATGAAATTATAAACACGGCAACAGCTTTCGTACTTAAATGCAATCCTTACCAAATGAACATCAATCATTGGAACCTCAGAACTCTTTCGATTTATCACAAGAAGCCATGGAATCAAAAACTTTTCTCTCCCAACTTGAAATGATCTGCATGTGAAACATTCTTAATTAAATATGGATTAAAGAAATAGCTATATATGATGAAGAACACAAATTTTGTTACTCCACTACGCATTCGATTGTACGAGAGGAAACCAGTCAGGTTAGGGAATTGTAAGGAAAAGTATGGCCATGATGATCTGATAACTGGCTTATTTTTTTGTGGCATTCTCACCTTATGGTTCATTTTGAACTCCAATGCTGAATGTTCATAAATAAGCACATACACATGAGCACGCAAAACAAAATGCCTCTCCTAGGTCAGCATTGAAGCAATTGACCTTCTCCTTATGTTACGACATCCTTTTGCAATACACTAGAGGGAAACATGGACATCGTGTGCAGAATTTGCACACAATCTATTTTTTAATACTCTCATTTCATGTCATAGTTTTTCCCTCAATTTATTGTTACTAATGTTTCACACTCCGTCTCATGTTTGATGAAAGAATATGTTGGTAAGGAAATTTGTTGAAGGTATGTTCGTACTAGAGTGAAGATTACACGTAGATTACCCACTCCAATGAACTCATTGTAATGACAAAGAGGACCCTTGAGGTGATGTGGGGGAGGGAGGCAGTTGGGACAATCTAGAGAGAGAGAGTAGATGACATCAGGATGGATCATGATGTACTAACTTAACATTTGGGACTACCACTATTTATAGTGGTTAGTCATGAAATAGTCCAATCAAGTATGGCCTTGGTACATATAGCCATGATGGATGTAAATAGTCCCTAAAAGGTAGCTATAGTGAAAGGTGTGGTCAACACCAACAAAGGTAGGTTGGCTCAGCTGACATGGTCCACTTAATACAAACCTACCACAACAATGGCAGTATGTCCCTTATGTGTCAGCAATCTTATGATCGTAGAGTACCTCTTGTGGCAACCCGAGGCACAATTCTAATGACCCCGCAACTCCAACCTCCAATCCTCATGTCCCTAGGAATCCCATGGAAAGACTATGGTGTGGTACCAAGGCCACTCCATAGTCACGCACCAAGCTCAAGAAGCCTCATAAGGTCTGACCCCAACCTTGGGCAACCACCAAGTGATAAGGTAATGACAAACTATCAATATAGTATCACACATATAGGCTAAGCCATGGCACCGAGACTGGCTCCCTATAGAACTATGAAGTGGCAAGGCCATCTCAATTCTAGCAAAGAAATCACCTCGTGGCCATTCATTGTCTAGATCTAAGTTATAGTCTAAGAATCAACGTGAGTATGGAGTACAGCTTCCTGCACATAAACTTAAGTTATGGATAGACCTAAAGGTTGGATCCTTTCAAGGGGCGTAAAAGGCAAGGCCAGCATTCCCCCAACAAGGTAAATTGCCTTGCTCCATTAGTCGCCTTGGATCCCAACTAAAGTATTAGGATTGACACAACTATCATTAGCGGGACACATACCATTAGTAAATGGTCCGAGGTGGCATAGGATAGGATGATCAAAGGTAGATTTGACCAAGTCTTGGGTCTCTTCTGGCCGACCACATGGCTTGTAATTTTCATGTACCAACATTATGTTCCTGTGCACATATGCTCTGTGAGTGAGTGGATGCATGCAACTTTTGTTAAAATGTTGGTAGTTGTTCGAATGGTGGGATGACAAGTGCCTGCTCCAAAACTGCAGGTGGGGGAGTGCGTGTATTCTCCCGACACAGCCAGCAAAAGGAAACTCCATTTGTACCACTCCGTCGTAACAAGTTGAGGGAACCTCTATCAGGCTTAGCAAGTGGAGGGAGTTCCCTTCTAGTTTAACAAGTAGAAAGGGCCTTTATATGACACATGTAAGAGGGTGAGTGCCATATGATGAGTATAAAATAAGAGTTGAGGTAAACATGGGTTAGGCTAGGGATCTAATCAATGGAAGGGCCAAGGAAGTATAGCTCGTGAGGAGATTAGCTCAACTCAACTAAAGAAGTTATTCTACAAATTACCTCTCCAATATATACAAGTCCTATATCAAGGCACTATGTACATAGATTCATATAGGAAATTGAGGGGTTCCCGTGGGGTTATGGCAAAAACCCAAGGGCCATACCATGATCGCATGCTAGACTTACTCAGTCTTTCAAAGTCTACCCCCAGCCTAGGACAGTCACTTGTTGGCAGGGCCGGGTGATGTAGCAAGGAAGTCATCTCAAGTTCAGAGATTGCCCTGCTGGCACCCAGCCATGAAGTCATTTCAAGTCTAGATATCGTCTCATTGGCACCCTGCCTTAGGTCCGAGTCATAATTTGCGGACCAGCATGCTTGCTTTGTGGTCTGTGGACACATGTTACCTTCAAGGACAGTCCACCATGACAAGGAATGATCATAAAAGGCATTATGGCCTTATGCCCCCTGCTCAGGCAAGCTTCGTGAGGATGCACTAGAAGAGTGACTCGACTCAATAAAGTGAGATTAGAGGAATATTACACTAGGTTAGGGAGCCATAGCTCATCCTATTGAAGTGAAGTCGAGAGAATAGCTTAACCCACTGAGAAGTAAATGCTTCGTCAATATGAAGTGGACGTGCATTAAGTCAGGAAGCTATGATTAACCGGACCTAATATAGCATGTTAAGAAGAAACCCCAACTGGATGAAAGGAACAATTATCTTACTGATATAAAACAGGCGAATAGATACAATATGCTAAGTTAGGGAACGATGCTGTTTCAACCACGTGTAGCACGCCAAAATTCCTAAGACACAAAATCATAGTACAAAATACTCAGATCAATCTAAGGGGTGGAAGAGATCAAACCACATTAGAGGTCCTGAAAATGGGATCAATCCAGAAGAATATACCTCAGGATGAGATTACCTCAACTCACTATGAGTTAATCTTGGGATGGCCTTGCAATTTTTCTTGTCTATGTCCAAAACTTAGGCATAACGCACGTTACTTCGACAGCAAAGATCAAGCCTGAACTAGGAGACAGGGATAGCCAACGTCCTAACAAGAAATTATCCCAAGGATGTGCCACATCTATAAGCCACAAAGGCAATACCAAGCACCCAAGGCTCAAACCAATGTCCAGAGGACAAATTATCCAAGGGTGGGCCAAATCCATACGCCACATAGACAATGCTAAGCGCCTAAGATGCAGACCAATGTCCTGAGGACAAATTATTTAAGGATGAGCCACATCTATAAGCCATGGAGGTAGTGCCAAACCACAAGGTGCAACCAATGTCTCGAGGATAGCCCCAATCCTAATCCATTCCAATAACATAGTTGTGTCCATGACAAAGTAGCATAACTTCGAGGAGCCAGTTGTTCAGCCCCTGGGATAGTGCATGCGGAGGTAATCTGTGTGCCAAGTCAAGGAACCCTCAATGGTTCAACCAAGTGTGCCACATTAAGATGCCAAAGCTTAAGATCATGGCACAAGGTGCTCATATTAATAGGGAAAATCTCATCAATATGCCCAAACACAAGGTTGCAGCACAAAGTGCTTAGACCAATCGGGCAAAATCTTGCCAATATGAAATCGGTCGCCCCAGTCAGGGAACAGCCTCAGTTCAAGCAATATACCTGTACTCAAGATCTCGGCACATCAATTGGGTGAATTGCATCCTAACGGGGTGCCCTCCTGGTGGTACTTCCAATTGCGTGTGGTCGGTTTTGCACCCACTTTCAGAAGGATTCCTTTCTAGGATTAATAGCAAGATTGTGCAAGGTAGAGCCTTTTCAGGGTCTCCCTTTTCATAATTTCCTCGTCCATTTCCATTTTTGACTCCATCATAGATAAGTCGTCTGGGTGCCTAAATACTAAATGACCTCTATCCCAAAACTGACCTCACGGGGCTTACCATCGAAACATAGTACCACCATCAGCTGGGGAACCAATGTCGGCTATCAATATGCAAGAGGTCTTATAAGCCCATATAAGTTAGTCATATATACTTGCACGAGTCAATCCTTTGATAAGAGCCAAACTATATCAAGATCTAGTATTAAGCGTGAGCCACTCGAGAGAGAGAGAGCCAAGTTATGGAGCGAGGCCATCTATGGCGGTATTGGTGTGAGGCAATCTTCAACGCATGTCAAACACATTGTAATGGTGTTAACCTAATTATTTGGGTGCACAAGGTTCCTCGCACAATAGAAATAATAACATTAATCTCGCACAAGGAAATGGCAACATTACTAACTCTGAATTAAAAGTTGCTAGCATACGGCACTTTTCACTAAAGAGAAACATCTTTTTAGTACTTGGGCACGGGTTCCCAACAGAAATAATCATAAAGGAATTGGTGTAATAAGTAGTACATCAAATATAACAAACATTATAATCTTAATTCATATAATAATAATTATGTGATGGCTTTGACATGTGAAAATAACTATGATAGCTCTACATGTGGAAGAATTATAGATATATATATACACACACACTAGCCAAAGTCCGTGCCCTTCGCTAGACTAATTTGGTATGAAACTCAAAATCAATTTTTTAATCATATCTTACCAAAAAGAACAACCTTGCATCACATTTTTTAGTTAATATTTCTAATAATTTAATTACAACTCATTCAGCCTTTAACAAATTACATGATTAATAGGCCAAACTTTCCAACAAAAATGTTTTCTTTCCCAACTTCCTCCTCCTCACAAATATATAAAAAGAATAATAATAACAAAACAACATTCTTTATTCTTCCATAATTAGTTTTATCAATAACATAGATCCAAACTTAACAAAAACAACTACTAAAACAACACACCGATCCATCCTAACTGCCACAAGAACCATTACCATGGAATTGTGGAACCAGCTTCCTGCACAATTAATGGATAGGCTTTCTCAAACAACACTGTATAAAATGGAACAATCAAGGCCCTAATGATACTTTAAAACAATTTAAGATTGCTTGATGGAATATTTTATAACTTAATGGTCAAATACGTGTTCGTGATTATAATTTACAACTCGTAAGTTAAAAGTAATTTGCTAATATTCCTGTTATTTAAGGTAGACAAATTGACTTCCATTGCCTAGAATGGCTAATTATGTACTTAAGCAACTTGCCACAAACAACAGTCTATATTCCTAAATAAAGGAGGTCTTTGCATTCGTTTATAGACGCAATACACATCTAGAATTAACAAACTTGTCACATAAATATTCAAAATATGATAGAAAAATTATATAAAGACACAATGAATAGGGACAAAGCTTTAACACATATTTTTATACATGATATAAGGAAAAAAATCACATACATCAGTAAGTTCAATACTATAAGAACGACATAGGCACCTACGTAAGAAAAAAATAATAACCGACCTCATATAATTAATGGCAAATGCCATAAAGCACTTATAAATAAAAGCTATAAATAATAAGAGATTAATAAATTAGGGGCAAAATAGTAATTTAGTCTCAAAATCAAAGTAAAAACGTCAAACAAGCAGCTCTAAGCAGGCACGTCGACGAAACAATCATAATCATTATAAGTAATATACGTTTATATTTATTGGGAAGGGAGAAGAGCTCAACCATTTAATAGGCTCTGGCTAGTGAGAAGAGCCATCACTGCTTTTTGTCCTCAAGTTTGGGCCTACAAAAGATTGATAAAGCCTCCAGCATGTAACAATTCATTTCACATGAACGTTTTACCCAATATAACAAAGATTATAATTTCTATGTATATAATGGTAGGAACGTGATAATACCAAATCATAGGTCTATCTCAAACATGCTTATTAATCCTCTATAAGTTGAAAAATCGCAAGATAGAATAAAACTTTCCAGAGTAGAATAGTGCTCCTTCTTTTATAGATAACCCGAGAACCTAGCCTACGAACTGCAACCTTTGGTTGCATAGCCGGTAGTAAGCCTAGGAGCTCTAAAGTCCCCCCACCCACAGAACCAAGTAAAGTGGGTCTTAGACCAAGGATGGCCCTCAAAGGGATACACACTCGGAATGGGAGGCTCGAACCCAAGACCAAGCTTAATGAGGCACTTGGAGTTATTTGACTTGCCACCTGAGCTACCCCTTGGGGTTAGAATAATGCTCTATTAATGTTACTAAGCAGAGTATACCATGTAAGATAACACAATCATGAAAAATATGGCTCTTGCATAGGCACCGTCCATCATGAGTCTAGTGTAGCAATTTCTTATTACTAGAATATAGAATACCAAACCCATGGTAACGCGAAAAAAACTATGCAAAAATGAAAAGGCGAAGCTTGTAACAGTCATCTTTCAAAAGCGTAATTTAGGCAAAATATATTTTTATGAAGCAGCATAACGTTTTGATACTAGGCGAAGTGCTATATGAGATAACACAACCATGAAAAATGGTGGAAGAAATATTATGAGAGAAAACCAGCTAGTTGTTGGACTCTCCTCTCTTCTTTTTCTTTTCTTTTTTGAAGAGAGAGAAAGGCATTGATATGAAATTACTGACAGCCACCAAGGATAGCTATTAAAAATAGCTCAGCTACGTGAGAAAAGTTATCACTAAAGCTATGTATATACATATATGTATATATTGTATATGTTATATATACTAGGTAGAGAGCAGGGATATGTCAAGGTGATGTGGGAGGGAGAGAGTCGAGCCATCAAGAGAGAGGGGCAGATGGCCATGAGGATGGATCATGACGAACTAACTTAATATTTGGGAGTATGGCACTGTTTATAGTGGTTAACCATGTGAGCAGACCAATCAAGTATGGCCTTAATACAAATAGCCTCGATGGATGTTGTTAGATTAACAATTGCTCTAAAAGCTTAAGTTGTTAGAGAATGAGCCAACAATGTATATCAAGCTCTCAACACTCCCCCCCCCCCCCACCAAAAAACTCACATGTGAAGAGACAAAGAAATCATAGACAAATACAAAGAAGAAGATAGTGCAAATGCAAAAGGGAAATAAATGCAAATAGAGAGACTTAAACCCAAGACCTCTCATAACCAAGGTTCTGATACCATGTTAGATCATCGATTGCTCCAAAAGCTTAAGCTTTTAGAGAATGGGCCAGCAATATATATCAAGCTCTCAAAAGATGTGACTAGTCCCTAAAAGGTAGGTCTAGCAAATGGTGTGATTAAGTCCAACAAAGGTAGGCCGGCTCAACCGACATGGTCCATTTAATACAAACCTACCACAACAATATAATATGTCACTTATGTGCCAACAATCTCTCCTCCTTAGAAAGTTCAAACAGGACCTCGTGTGGTAACCCAAGGAACACTTCTAATGACCTCACAACTCCAGCCTTCAATCTTCCTACCCCAGGGAATCCCATGGAAGGACCATGGTGTGGCACCAAGGTCACTCCATAGTCACGCACCAGGCTCGAGGAGCCTCCAAAGATCCGCCGCCAACCTTAGGCAACCAGCAAGTGACACGGTGATAACAAAGTTTCAATGCAGTATGCTACATATAGACCAAGTCAAGGAGCACCAAGACTAGCTCCCCTTAGAAGTACAAAATAGCGAGGCCATCTCAACTATAATGAATAGATCACCTCGCGTCCATCCATTGTCAAGGCCCAAGTTAAAGTCTAAGGACCGACATGAGTATAAATTGCAGTTTCCTGCACATAAGCCAAGTTATGGGTAGAACCAAAGTTTGGCTCCTTCCAAGAGGCATAAAATGGCAAGGTCACCTTGCCTCGAGCAAGATAGATTACCTTGCTCCATTAGTTTCCATGGATCCTAGCTAGTCCTAAGATCGACACGTCTATCGTTAGTACAACATGTGTCACTGATAAATGGTCCGAGATGGCATAGGATTGATGGTCAAAGGTATACTTGACCAAGTCTTGGGCTTCTTGTGGGGTGACCACGTGGCTTGTAATTTTCATGTACCAACATAATAATTGTTGACACTTATTAACATATCGACAATATGGTGAAACATTTTCCAATAGTCAATTTGGGTTTTAAAAGAATAATTTTAAATTTTGGATCTACCAAACAGAGAACAAATACGCATGCTTCTCAATGTAATTTGGGCTATAAAGAAACAAGAATACATGACTGGTATTATTTGCATAACATTTTCGCCTCCATTGAACTAGATATTCATAATATTTCTTTTTTGGATTTTTTTTTTTTCCGGAGGGGTAGTCTGATAAGAATAAGATTGTAAAGAGAGCCATGAAGCTAGCTAGTTGTATAGTACAAAATGTTGGGCAATTTAGAAATATTTTTGAACAATGAGTGTAGCTGAAATGAGAATGTTGAAATGGATTAATGGCATTACAATAAAAGATAGAATAAGGAATGAATTCATTCATGAGAAGTTAAAAGCCACATCAACTCAAGATAAAATGAGAGAAAATCATCTAAATGATTAGGTGACGTTTAACGTCCACCATCAAATGCACCAATACAAAAATAATAATAATCCAAGTTGAATGTGCCAAAGGTCTTGAGGAAGGCTAACGAGAAATTAGGTTGAAGCCGTGAAAAGGTACATGACTGCCTTGAGTAACCAAGGATATGGCTTTAAAAAGAGCCTACAGGAGATGATGGAAGCAGCCGACCCCAAGAAGTTGGGTTCAAAACTTTAATGATCAATTTTTCTATCGAACCCTTTCAATTAAGGTTTAAATTACCAAATAGAAAATATAATTTTTCTAATGAAGAAGGACAACAAATAGGACGAGAGAAGATGACTCACATTTTATACGGATCGGCGCCAGTATAACCAGTTGGTTTTGGTATAGGAATCAAAACCTACAAAACATCCCAATAAAGCTCAAAAACAATTACGATGAAATCAATACATATATGTGCTTGTGTGTGACCTGCCGCAACAAATAACCAAAAATAAAAACCAAACTGGTAAATGCGAAGGAGGGTACCTCACGGTTCACAGCAAAGATTGGACAGTGGCGACCGATCAGGTCATGCCAAACAGTTCTCGACTGATACATGCGAGAGATAATACAGAAAATCAAGAGATTAATATATGTGTAGAGAGAGGGGGGATTGAAGGGTTCTTTGGAGAGTACATACAGAGTGATATTGACCCATCCGGCTCATCGGAACGAGGTCTCCGGGCCTGTAAGCGAGAGAATTCAATGCCAATGATAGTAACAGCGACACCACAAAGGTGATGACTGTCGTTCGATTTGCAGCCATTCTACAATTTTTTGCCATATATGCCCAAACGGCACCCTTCGAATCTAATGGAGTACTGGAGAATTTTAATCTGGAGATTGCACTAGCTTGCTATGGTAGCTGGTCGTTGGCTCATCCGGGGATTACGTTTCTTTGTGTTTGGAACTTGAAACCTTTTTACCCTCTATATCTATTTTTTCTTAAACTATACTCACCTCATAGGATTAGAGGGATGCTACTATCGGTCACAAGTGTAGAAAGTCATTATTTGATTGGCATGTGTACGACGTGTATTAATATTCTACATAATTATATATACATGTGTAATCCACGCATAAATTAAATTACAAGTAATAGTCACTCACGATTGATTAGTAACTATACTCACCTCATAAGGATAAAAGGGATGTTAGTGTCGGTTGCAAGTGTAGAAAGTCATTATTTGATTGATACGTATATTACACGTGTTAATATTACGTGTAATTATGTATGTATGTGTAATACACACGTCAATCAAATTATAAATGATAGTTACTCATAATTGATGCTAGTATTCCTTCACAAGATAGTATACACACCATTTTTTCTCTTTTAAAAAATTATTAACCTCTCTTTGACTAGTTAACTGTTTGACTATAATGGAGCTGGTAATTTTACAAATTCGTTCAGACATAAAATAATATTTTTTTAAAAAAAAATTATATATATATATAGATATATTGAACTTAAACTCTCTAACTATAAATAAAGTGAAAAGTCTAAGAAAATTACCATTAAGTTAAGCCGTTAAAAAATTATTTATGCGCAGCTAAAAGTTTTATAAGAAAAACTACAATTAGAATAAATAGTCAAGGTGAAATTATATATGAGTGTTAATGTTTTTGAAACTTTCTTAAAATAAGTCAGTCCAAAAATTAATTACAAAAAAAAGATAACAAATTTACATTTAACCTAACGCGTTAAATAATATATTTACAAAAAAGGTAGAGAAATTTACACAGGTATATATCATTATTTATTCATAATTTAATATCTTTTATTCTTTATGGATTACCATTTTGTTCAATGTATATGATATTTGTACGAGCAAAAAATCACTCTTCACAATAGAAAGAGACACCTAGCATGAGGCCAGGAAAAATAGACTAAAATACTCCTGCTAAATAACAGGCACGGGTAGAGTCACTCAAGCCAAAAATACATCCGAGCTACACTAGGTCATTTGGCCAGTTCATCTCAGTCAAAATACATGGTTGACCAATTCCATCCCGCTAAGCCAAGACTAATTCAATGGGATCACGGTCATCGACAAATCAGCCAACAAAACGTATAATCATGCACAACACCAGTCATAAGCATAACGTCTCTCTATGAAGGGGATCAATTGAAATCAAGAGAGTCATCTCCAACCATGATCAACTATTTAAACACCAGAACCACCAATTCAAAGGTATGCCACATTTGGTTCAACTTTTCCTATATACTCAAACTAGCTTATTGTTAACTTGATCGTCGGAGACCCTTCGGCTGGCACCACACCAATGCTCTCTATTTACACCAATAGTCTTTATTTCTCTTTTACAGGAGGATAATTATTTGTAGAGAATTTTTCCCTCACAAATTGGTGCTTTCATTGAGAATTCCTTCGAATCTAAAGCTCAGGAACCACTCTCATTTCCCCATCCTTTCAACCAAATCAAACATGGCTAGAAACAATGGGAAGAAATGACGAGGAAGAGGTGGGGCATCTAACCAAGCCTCACGAATCGAAATATCTGAACAACCAAAACCGTGGGGCAATTAAGAGTATCATAACAATCCTTAGAACTTACCACCTCTTGAGGAACCCTAGCGTGATCTAGCCGCTTTCTTTATTACCTAGTTTAAAGAAGTGGAGGAATTTATATAATCATTCCAACGGCAAATCAATGAGGTGCGCCATCATCAACTCATTGAAGATCAGTAGGAGCGAACTATTACCAATGATCGTGTAGGTAACGACATAACCCAACAAAGCAATCACAACCCACGACAGTCAAACAATGCCAGACACGAACAACCTCATTAGGGTAAAGATCAACACCCACAGAGGAACTCCCCCCTAGAGGAGGAGCCACTACAACGAGGCTTCAATTGCCCAGCAACATGCAGCTTCACTAGAAAGAGAAATTGAGGGTATTCTTAATTGAAAGATTAAAAAAAGAAATGGGCTCCGACCCTACGGACAACTCGAACAAGACATACTTAACTCAACAGAGAGTCTGCTCTTTAAAGAAATCTTGGAAAAACAACCCATGAAGAACTTTGCAGTACCCCGATTTAAGTATTATAGGGGCATCACTGACCTAGTCAATCATGTCCACCACTTTCGGCAGGTCATGGCTCTCCACGAATGAGAAGATTTCCTCCTATGCAAAATTTTTTCCTCTAGCCTAGAAGAAAATATGCAAAACATCTCCTCATTATGCGAATGAGGCATAACAAGTCCTTGCGAGACTATGTGAAAAGATTCGAGCAAGATATGGCAAATATCGACTGGTGTAATGACAAACTTTCCATGTTGGCTTTCAGAAGAGGGATGTTGGCTACGCACCCACTCTTCGACTCACTAGTCAAAAAAAACTAGACAACATGGCAGAAGTGTTAATCTATGCACAAAGACACATCACACTTGAAGACGAGAAGAAAAGCTTAGCACGATGATCCCTAGACAAGCATTATGCTAAAGAAAATACAGATTGCCTAGAAACCAGCAAGTCAGAAGAACAGTGGGCCTGTTCATAAAAAAAAAAAAAAAAAAAAGAAAAAAAAGAGGATCAATTCACAAAAAAGGGCTACACTCCCCTCATACTTCCTATCAACTAAATTCTGCACCAAAGAAAAAATCAACCCGGGGTAAAAAGGCCTCCCCCAATGAAAACGGACCATACAAAGAGAAATCTGGACAAATATTGCTCTTTTCACCGTGATTAAAGGCACAACACACAGGACTACAAAACCTTGTGAGAACAAATTGATGAGCTAATCTCGCAAGGGTACCTAGGGGAGTTTATTCAGAGAGATGTAAGAACAGCACCACCTCAGTGGTTGAACAAGGAAAGACAAGAGCGACCCAAAAAACACCAACATTCTCCATCTTCATCAGGTGAAGACCTCAGGGTAGTGATTACTATCCTAGCGACAATGCCATCTGAGGGAACAATGAATAAAGAGAAACAAATCTATTGCAAGAAGGCTAAAGATGTGGCCTTAACAGAATTCTCAAAGGACACTTTGATGGCCCAAGCTTAACCTTTTTCGCTAGAGACCTAAAATAGGTACACCTCTCTCATTATGACGCTTTAGTTATCTTAGTTCAGATAGCTAATTGTTTGGTCCACCGAGCATTAGTAGACAATGAAAATGCAAAAAACCTTCTGTTTGCTCACGCGTTAGAGAGAATGGGCCTAAAAATGGACCAACTCATCCCCAAGGAAGAACCATAGGTAAGTTTCAGTGGTGGAGTAACATACTTGAAAGGTAGCATTACGCTACTTGAGGTAGTCGGATCGGTAAACTTGATGACAGACACATTTTACTAGTTAATGCGCTATCTTTATATAATGTTATTTTAGGGCAACCACGGATCCACGAAATGGACGTGGTGCCCTCAACTCTACATCAAACCCTCAAATTTCCTGCCCTAACAGGGAATGAGCGGCCCTCAAAAGAGCATACCATTAAAGGTGATCAAGCATTCGCTAGAAGCTGCGCCATCATCAGATAGAAAGACTACAAGAAAATAAGCCTTGCGGTAACTCCCATTAAAGAAACAAAAGACGTGATAGGGATAGAATAGCAACCACAAAGCCAAGGGTCGAAAAAAAAAATGACTTTTCGAAGTTAAACCCTATAGATAAAGAAATCCATACAAGTTTGGTAGAAGAAAATGTGGAATTAATCCAATTAGATCCATCTAGACCAGAAAGGGTAGCCCAAATTGGTACCAGACTTAGTAAAACAAAAAGAATAATCTTACCAAATTTCCTCCAGCAAAACCAAGATATATTTGCTTGGTCAGCTTAGGACATGCCCGGAATTGATCCTCAGATCATCTATCACAGATTATTTATAGACCCAAAGTGGAAACACGTCTGCTAGAAAAAGATATCTTGCACTCTCGAGCGAAATCAAGTTATAAAAGATGAATTGAGGAAACTACTCAAAGTAAGATTCATTAAAGATGTAAACTTCTCGAACTGGCTTTCTAATGTTCTCGAAGTACCAAAGAAAAACAGGAAGTGGAAGGTTTGTGTCGACTTCACAAATCTCAATAATGCATGTCCAAATGACAGTTATCCACTCCCCAAAATTGACCAAATGGCGGACGCCACTTCGGGACATGAACTCTTCAGTTTCATAGATGTTTATTTAGGTTATCACCACTTCACATGCATGTGCCCGATCAAGAGAAAACATCATTCATAACAAAATATGGAACAGTTTCTACTATCGGGTTATGCCTTTTGAGTTGAAAAATGCAAGAGCCACATATCAAAGACTAGTAAACATGGTTTTCCAAGTTCAAATAAGAAAAACCATGTAAGTGTACGTGGTATGCTGTCGCATGCAACCAAAACAATAAAACCTAAACTCCTAAAAATATATGTAGTAGTGCGAGTAAGGATCGTTCCCACAGGAGAGTGTTTAGCCTAGTTTTATGCTCCGTGAACAAGGATGGAAGGGGTTTTAAGTATAACGAAAACAATTTAAAGAAAAACAACTAAGGAACAATTCAAATTAAAGTATCGAAATCAATCAAAAGAACAAACATTGGTCTAAGTCAACATCCAACATCAAAATTTTACAACTGATCATCGATGCAAATATATATCAATTCACACTTTGAATATTCACTGTTGGAATTATTTTCCTATTTCTCCTTAGTCACAATTAATTAGAAAACAAACGATTTAATTAACCCTAACTACTAAACAACCCAAGACAAGCGGTAAATGTTTAATCTAGTAGCACCTTAAAAATTAGAAAGATCGATGAAGCTAAACAACACAAGCACAAGCGGTTGTATTTAATTTAGTCGAGCTTTCTTCCTAAGATCTAATAATTTCTGAGGCAAGCAAATCATTAAATCTTAGTTGCTTCACAAATTAGAGGGATCAAACAATTACAGATTTTATATCTAACCTAGCAGTAGATTGCAACGAATAATAAACTAGTAGGCTCCTAGTAATTAAATGAGACAATCATGAAAATAAGTACAAAAGAACATTCGATACTCAAAGCATAAATTGAACAAGAAAAATAAATTAGATCTCAAAGTTTTATTGATTCTGAGGCTTCCGTTTCCTTCGACCAATTATAAAAGTTTAGCCACGCATGGCTATGAAAACTCGAAGGAGAAAATTAGAGAAGAAGGAAGAGAGAGAGAGAGAGAGAGAGAGAGAGAGAGAGAGAGAGAGAGAGGCGTGTGTGTGTGTGTGTGAAATCTAATCTCCTCCTTCTTTTACACATTAATTCAGTGTTGGAAGCCTACTAGAACTCGTAAAGATATTCTAAATATTATCCTAAAATAAAAATACCCAAATCTAACTAATTAACGGAAATATTAAAAATAAATAAAGTCCTAATATAACTAGGAAAGTGGTGTTTTCAGTTGGAATTTTTGTGCACTAGATCTGGAATTTTAGAAAATAAACCGCGTGGACCCGCGCTAGAATTTTGCACGGCTAAGGAACGTCAACAGTGCAGGTGCAGCAACTTCAAGCCCGATTTTAACATTTATTCAGCCATAATCTCTCAAACTTCAAAACATGAAAGTTGTAGAAATGTTTCTTGGATTTTCACAACATCTTGAATCACCACAATCGAAGCTCGGATAAGAGAGTTATGCCCCGATTACAAAGCGATGTTGAAACTGTCCAAAATTACCCAATTAGCTTTGTTTTGCACTTAGTGCCTCCATTTGCATCATAAATCAAAACTATAAGAATAATGAGTACATTTAGGCATCAAATAAGTATAAAATACTAAACATTAAGGGAGAAAAATATGACATTTTACATTCTCATCAGTACGTGGATGATATGCTGGTAAAAAGGCATGGTTAGGGCAAATCACCCAAACCACTTGTCTGAATTATTTTCCCAACTCTACAAATACAAAATGAAGCTTAATCCTGAAAAATGTACCTTTGGGGTAGCATTGGGAAAGTTCCTCAGAAACCTAGCCACCAAGCGAGGAATCGAGGCAAACCTAGATAAAATAAGGGCTATTTTATAAATGGAGTCTCCCAAAACAACAAAAGATATCCAGAAACTAATAGGGCGAGCAGCAGCCCTCAACAGATTCCTCTATCAAGCATCACACAAATGTCAGCCTTTCTTCCAAATACTGAAGAAAAACAAAAAATTTGAATGGACAAAAGAATGTGAAGAAACATTCTAAAAACTAAAGTAGTACTTAACCACTCCCCCGTTTTTATCAAAGCCAGACATGGGGGAAGAACTCTATTTGTACTTGGCAGTTTCAGTTTCTGCTGTAAGTGCTACATTGGTCAAGGAAGACAGAAAGATCCAAAAACCAGTATATTATGTCAGGCAAACATTACAAGACACCCAGACACATTACCCAAAACTAGAGAAACCTATACTAACATTGGTAGTGGCTTCAAGAAAGCTGTGTCCTTATTTTCAAGCCTTCACCATTAATTTCATTACAGAATACCCGCTCAGAGCCATTCTACATAGCCTGAATGCCTTCGGACGGGTATCAAAGTGGTTAGTGGAGTTAGGCTAATTTAACATTCAATATTATCCATG
Organism: Nyssa sinensis; assembly: GCA_008638375.1. NCBI lineage: Eukaryota > Viridiplantae > Streptophyta > Magnoliopsida > Cornales > Nyssaceae > Nyssa > Nyssa sinensis. The sequence continues at coordinate 4,091,461 of CM018050.1, forward strand.
AACAACCATTAAAGGGCAAGGTCTTGGCTAATTTCGTAGCCAAATTCACACCACAAAGAACAAACCAAGGCAATGAAAATGCAAACCCTATGCAATGTTGGAAACTCTTTGTAGACTACTCATCATGAAAGACGGGTTCAGGCGATGGATTGGTGCTATTTACCCCTAAAGGAACAATAATGGAACAAGCCATTTCACTCGGTTTCAAAGCCTCAAACAATGAAGTAGAATAAAAAGCCTTGTTATCTAGTTTAAAGCTAGCCAATGAGTTAGGGATAAAGAAGCTACAAGTTTTCTATGACTCACAAATCATAGCCAGCTAGATAAATGGCGAATACGAGGCCAGAGATGTCGGGATGGCCGCATACAAAAAGAAGATTCAAGAACAACTGAAATCCATTCTCGAGCATACAATCCAACAGCTCCCCAGGGAAGAGAAGTCTCATGCCGACTCACTCGCAAACCTCGGATCAACAAGTAGGTTTCCATTTTTGGTGAACGATACTAGTGGATTTCATATCGAAATCCAACCTAGATAAAGAAGAGTAGAGGATAACCCAGATCAGCTAGCTTCTGAGTTGGCAGACCCCGATCAATCTCTTATTTAAAAGACGGTTCCCTACCTCAAACAGGTTAGATGCTCGAAATATCTAGACTAAAGCCACACGATATGCCCTGATTAATGACAACCTCTATAAGAAATCTTGTTCCAGGCCATACCTAAAATGCTTAACCCCAGAACAAGCCTAACAAGTTATGAAGGAAATCCATGAAGGGATATGTATAAATCACTCAAGAGGTAGATCTTTCACCTAGAAAGTAGTAAACAAAGGGTATTACAGGCCTAAAATACATGAAGACACTAAAGAGCTAGTAAAGAAGTGTGACCAATGTCAGAGGTTTGCACCAATCTATAGGCAACCTCCCTCATAACTCTCTGTTTTAAGTAGTCCATGACCATTTATGCAATGGGGCTTAGACATCATAGGGCCACTCTTGACTCTCCTAAAGGTCTACTGCACACCTTCAACAAGTCATCCTTCGTATACTTATGGGAATCAATTTCTTGTTGGGCACTAGTTAAATCTTCTTGCAAATCATTCACCATACGTGCATGACCCTCAAGCTGAGATAGCCATTCAGACTTACCTATCACTGCCCTCTTAAAGTCATAGCAAACTTGATGCTTTAAAGAAAGAGATTCCGATCGCAACCAGTTTGACCGTGTCAACAGGAGTCCAAAATAGCGTAACGGTAGGCACCACAACCCTCTAGTTAAACAAAAGAGAAGGAAACTCCTTAGAAAAAGAGCTCGAAGTACTAGTCATCGTGGCAGGACCACAAAAAGGCAGACGAACAAACAAAGAAGTAGAATCTGAAGGAAGTGTAGAAGGGTTGGATTCAGGTTCACAAATCATCACCCCGATAGGACAAGGCACCACCGTAGGTTAAAGGACGTTCTCTATCAGAATCTTTTTCCCATTTGGGTCATTAGAACCTTGCATTGCATGCTTCCTAGTAACCCCGATCAAAGAAGGTACAAAGCTTAAAAAATGATCAACTATGGAGACGATCGAGCTAGGAGGAGCCTCTTTAGGATGAACAATTACCATAACTTCCCTCATCCGACCGTCTGCACTGAATATCTTTCTTTTCAACGGCACTCATAGAGAACCTTCTCTGTCCGGGACTGTACCCCAAGCTGTACTCACAACTTTCAAAAGGAATCCCAACAAGAATCCTGAAGAGACCCGGATTTAAAACATCAATAGTGGGCCCTTCAACCACCTGCCTAATCAGATCCAAAAGGCTGTTCCAATCTCGATCCTTAACATCAAAAACATGAAATAATTCAGCTTCGCTATACTCATGAGGCAAGGGCCTCGCATTAGCCTTTTCACAAACTCTGTCGTAGGTAGTTGGAACAACATAAGTAGACTTTCTAAGAAGAAACTGCAATGCACCACCAATCTCTAAGGTGCACTTATCCCAACCCTTCTTACCTTGGGGCAAGTGCTGAATCAAAACAACATTATGAAGAGAAATGTAATAACAACTATTCCTTATTCATTTGACAATGTGGGAAGCTTAAAACTCATTAAACCCTAGCTGTAACTTATAGAAATGAATAAAGGCCTGGAAGCCCATCAAGATCCGATAGCCGCTAGCAATTATCTAACTTGGAACAATGAAAAAATACTCAAAAAATTGTCGATAAAAGCTGGTAATGGGGAACTTGAACCCTAAAGCAATTACTAATGGATGAAATTTAATGAAACCTTCGTAACTGCACAAGATGCCAAACGACTCCTAGCCACTAAGGTTAACAATCACATCCTTCCGAGAATGTATCTTGATACTTAGTAATAAAGGCCGCCTAGATCCTTATCGTATTTAATCTTAGGCAAATGTGGATCAAAGCGAGATGGGTCACGAGAAGACGCACTAGTCTCAGAGGTAAGAACGTCGACTGGATGAACCTCGCCACTTGTGTTACCTCATTTTTCATTCCTTGTAGAAGATTCACAAAACATAATGATCTTTTGTTAGATGATCTTTAATAGAAGACGAAAATCGAAGCAAAACCTAAAAAAAATAAAGCCCTCATGGCTTATAAAGAAGAAAATAGCGAAAAAAATTGGCACGTGCAGATAGTGTACGAAAAGACATGCCAATGAAGATAGTAGCAAATGAGCATGTCTCTTTCAATGAAGCCGCATCATGTAAAGGAAAACATCCCTAAGGCTGACACGTGGGCCTTGCCAAGCCAAGGAACATCTTCCCAGACCAAAAATTATTTGAGCAAAGCATTCCCCGCTATCCTATTTCTAAGAAAATAAAATCACGTGCAATGATTGTCCACACAAGCCGATGTCAGAAAGGTTACTTCCCTTCTTGTCACGCCCCAAATTTCCACGAACCCGAGGCGTGAGCGAAAACGAAATAAAGAAAACAAAACAAAAGACAATTTAACGGATTCAATTAAACAAGCATTCATTTTCTTCAACATATTAACACATAAAGTACATCTCATAAGCATATCGTTCACATGTCATTTGGGCTTAAGCCCTTACAGCACAAATATGCCCCAAGGGCCAAATGTAGTTCCAAGTCCTTTCTTTCGTTAAGACCTCATCGAGTCTCATGTAGTAGGGGAGTCATTTGAAATATGGTATCCCACGAATGGGTCAGCTCAACTGCTGGTATAATATAATGCTAATGTAAGGAACAAAATTAAGGCGTGGCATGTGCAAGTGTATAGTTATATCTACATGTCATCCAATTCATCCATACCATGTACTGACAAGATTCATAACGCATTCATACAAACTCTACACCATATCCATGAATTCCTTAATGCGATGTTATGAAAATATGCGTGAGAGACCCATGCAACTCTATGCCATACCCATGTCTTGTTTTCAGAACACATCCGATGGACCCTGAGTACCAACACCCGTTCACGGAACACATCCGTTGGATTCTGCGCACTAATGCAATGGCCAATTTTGAGTTTTTCACCACAGGATCTACACCCTCATAACCCATACTATGTCTCAAAGAATCACACTATGCCAATATGCTCTGATTCCACCATACAACAATGCAATCTCATCAAAGCATTTCATCTACATATGAATCATACTTTAAATGATGTACTATGCCTAAAACAACAATCACATTTAATCACAATTTTCCCTCCTCATGTGTGCAGGCTATATGTATTCTATTTAAACACATGCTCGAGTTACACATTCATAATCTTAACAATTTTTGAAGCATATAATCACATAAGGTACCAACACATGGAGTACACATATAGTCATGGTTCACGCATTATCACTTAACCAAACTTCCAAGGAAATAACAGGGAACACATAAGCATATAAACAATCGAATAAATGTACGAATCATGAGATCAACATGAAAATCAACCCTAAACTTAATCCTATTCCTTACTTAGCAAAATATCATACCTGATGGGTTGGTCTCAACCCTAAGAAACCGTGCTCGCTGTGTAGCCGAACTAATCAATGGGAATGCAGTCCCTTTGTACTGTCTCCAATCAGAAGGCCTAGACCGCTTTCTCCTTACCTTTCGGTGTTCCTAAAATCACGAAACATAACTCAGCCTATTTTTACTTGAATTATGCTATTCATCAAATTTTATGCTTTTATTTCATGAGTTCCTATTTTACTAGAATAAACTCTACCATTGGGTCCTGAACGTCGAACAAAGTCGATTTAGGCTTTTACGAAATTCAATTCGGGCATTTGTACTAAAAAGGATAAAATGGTAATTTTGTCATTCTTGCCCCGGACCCTATCGTGGTCCTCAGAATATTCCACATATCTTATATAAAATTTTTTAAGTCTTTTGGACTTCATTTGGTATCTACTTTTGATCATCGAGACATATCGGTCATTTCTTATTTTATACGTTGACTGTTTTGGAGTCTTAATTGTGTTTAGGGCAATTTATTAGATCAGATTTGGCCTTCATTTGGCCTCTACTTTGCACTTACCATGCTTATGGGCATTTTGGTCTTTTACTCTTTCATGCATCGCATTGTTCAGTGCTTCGTTTGCTAGTATGGACTCTACCGTTGAGTTCAGAATGTCCGACATAATTAAAATGGACAATCTTTTATGTTTATTTGGCCCTGGGTATCATTAGGGGTATTACAGTCATTTATCATTTTCGTGTTGATTACACCCAAAGAATAACGCGGTAGTTGTAGTGTAGCTTTGGGGTGTCGATTCCACAGGGAGACAAAATTAAAAGAATAATAGAAAGAATTTCTGAAACTAAGAAAAATATTAGACGGTTAACAAGAAAATAAAAATATAGAAAAGTGATTTTTTGAATGCAAATTAAAAATTAAACAAATTGATTAATGGAAGAAAATACTCAAATTAACAAACAGTGGAGTGTCGAGAATCCCTTGCATATATCTGGTATTTTAATTAATTTTGATTCACTAATAACTCAATTGAGAAATTAAATCTCAAAAATCTCAATCGAAAGATATACAATTATGAACCACAATTAGACTGAAAATAATCCTTTGAAAAATCATTCAACACTTTTAAATCACACAAGTTATTATTCACATTGAAAAGACCTAACGACGACAATATACCCAATAAGCAATATTGCAGCAGAAAATTGAATCAATATAAATATTTAATTGTTCCAAAAATAATCAAAACATTAATCCATTCGATAGAAAAAGCATGACTGAATCTGTAAACGGACTAAACCCTTTAATTATTCAGAGAATAAAATCTAACAACAAATTATGAATGATCATTAAAGAATTTAACAAGTGAAAACCACGTACAGGAATAAAAAATAAATTAAAACAACCATCTAATATGCAAGTTCATCCCTAACTCCACTTGAAAATTTAGTTACCCATGTTGAATGGGTAACATAAATAGTACGGAGAAAAACTGAGCCATGGAATTTTCTGTTCAGTTCTCCTTTGCGCAGCAGCCGCAGCTCTGCTCTTTGTTCTTGTTGCAGCCGCCCCTGGCTCCGTTCTATCTCCCCCTAATTTCACTTGACTTGTGCCCCTAATGCCTTTCGTACTAGGGCTTGCGCATGGGCCCACTTTAAAGCCAGCCGCACCATGCCTTGTCTATGGCCTTGCATCAGCCGCCATTAAGCCCAGTAGCCGCACGATTTTCCCTTGCTGAATTCCTTTCTTGGTTGCACCTAGCCACTAGCACATGGGCCCCGCGTCATCGGCCCACACTCCAAATCAGCCGCAGCAAGACCAATTGGCTTTAAATCTCCCAGCCGTTTGCCTTCTCACGCACATGGAGTTGCTTTCAAAAGCAGCCACGGACCCCACTGCACAAGCCAAATGCACCTTTGACTTTATCTTCATTGCTTTTCTTTTGGTCAAATCTCCAAGCATGCAACAACTTTTATTTTTCTTTTTATTTTATTTTTTTTAATTTTCCTTTGATGATTTTTTAATTCTTGAAATGATGTGTTTCCAGTAGCCTACAGCCAGCAGCGCCCATCTTTACGCTCTATTTTCTATGAGATAACTACTGAATCTTGACTCGAGTTCCTCACAAAAGTTGTAGCCCCGGATGATTAGATAATTTTAGGTTCAAGAATCACCTGATTTGGACTTCGGAAACTCAAGTTATGGCTCCTTCAAGTTGGCTGGACGGACAGAATTTGAAGCAGCTTCCCAGACCTGATTTCGAAACAATTTGTGGAGGCCCAAACGAACTCCAATTTTTGCAAACCAAACCTTTCTGAAAAGCTCAAGACGTCCTCTAAAAACTTCATGAAGACCGTTTTCTCATTATGAAACTCTAACGCCATACAAATCTCAATTGAAACTCAATGGTCGAATCTGCCAAAAAGCCAAAAATAGTTCCAAAAATATTAAGTGTAAAGCGCAATTGCAAACTATCTCTCGCCAACAAATAATACAATATTTGAGATATAAAATCTTATAAATTAATGCTCAAATACCTCTTATTGTAAATAGAAATTAAATAAAATAATATCAATTATATTCCCACATTTCTATTCACTTTCTAGCATTTTAATCAAATAATGAGATATTTAAAGTGCACTTTTGCGCACTCATCACATGTCTTTATTTTTCGGGACTTAATTTCTCAAATCGGACTCTACCATTGAGTCTGAAATACCTAAATTAGTAGAAATACACTATTCATTTATTCATTTTGGACTTCGTTTGACCCATTTAGGGTCTAAGGGTAAAATAGTCATTTTACCCAATTTAATAAAGTAATTAAATAATTTATTTTATTATTTATTTAGTTTTAGGGGCTTAATTGAATTAATTATTTGGAATCTGAGCCTTAACAGAATTCCTTAAGAGATTGGGGGTCAAACTAGAATTTATAAAAGTTCTGGTTTTTCTTATTTAACTTAAACAGTGAGCCAGTGGGTTCAACCACCTAAACCCTAGACCAGGACCAGAACCCTCATGAACCAACAGGTTCAGTTAGGCCAGAGAACCGGAATACAATAACCTTGTTGTCTCCCTTATCCTTGTTTAGGTTATCCTTAGATTCAATTTCAATTTCTTACATTCATAACCAAACAGACCGAATTCAACTTAAATTTAAAACATAAAGCTTGAAATGGCGTAGTTTCACTTAAAGGTTTTAAACCGTTTTGTGGTTGGGTCGGGGCCCGACCCGAGACCTGGTCCATGAGCCGACCCTCCACTATTCATCTTCCCCAACGCTAGGGTCACCGTAGCCCTAGTTGCAGAAATTTTTATTTTCACATTTTGTGGAGTTTGAGAGGTTAAATCTTTCTGCTTTTGGCTCTAATGTGTTTCTGGGACTTCATACGTCTGTTATACATCCATTTTGTGGCTCGAATCTAAGGATGGAGTTTGGTTCAACTCCATTATCGTGGGGCTTGCAACTCGGTCTTATATACTCATTTTTTGTTCAAAACCCTTAGGGCTTCTTCTGTTGTAATCCATCCATCATGGGGCTCAAGCCCCCATTCTCAAATTTGGGTTTTACAACAAGAGTCGAAGATTCCATCTTTGAACCGGAACCTATAACTCATGTTTTTAGGGGGTCTTTTCTAAGCCATTCAGCCTGGTTTTCATTGCAGTGCAAACCCCACATCATCTAGGTCAGGTCTAAGCAAGCCAAAGTCAATTTGGCTAGGGTTGAATCAGACCTGCTTTGCCAAGGTCTGTTAATGGCAGTTTGTGTACGGTTTGGTGTTCTAGGGTTGTTTCAGGGTCCAAATTCCATGCCTTGATCAAGATCACATATTCTAAACATTATGCATGCAGTTAATAGGACTCAATAGAACTAAGACAGAACCAACAATTTTGAAAGCAGAAAAAATCAAATCAGTTTTTAAGGTCTTATACCGTGGTGGTCTCTTCCTTCCAAGGCTCACTATTGAGGCTACCATGTCAACCCAGCCATACAGGTAATCCAGCCCCTCCCTTCTTCACTCTCCTAATTGGGAGTTTGCATGCACACACACAATTTCTCACACACAATGTCTCTTTCCTTCTCTACTCTCTCTCTCTCTCTCTACATTAGACCTGTACACACATTCAACCTCCACCTGCTTTGTACACTCACACACTCCTTCAAATCTACACCCACACATTCACACGCAACCTATATATATATATATATATTACATTTAAAACACACCCACTAGTACACACACACACACTTACCTGCATACACATGGCTGATACTACACACACACACACACACATACTTTTACACGCTGTACACACTGCACACACTTTCCATTTTTTTTCTTTTTCATTTATTTTAAAATTAAGATATACATGTACACATAACTCATGCAATACTATACACACATATAGATATACATATGTATTTTATATTTTAATTTTACACTCTCATTCGTATTAAAAAAAAATTTTATTCCCAAAAAAAAAAATTCAGATTTCTACACTTCTCACCACTAAAAAGGTGACAAGGAAAGGGGGCATATGTATGTGCAGAAAATCACCCTTCACAATAGAAGGAGACACCTGGCAAGAGGCTAGGGAAAAGAGACTAAAATACCCCCACTAAATATGTCACGCCCCGGATTTTCGCAAACCCGAGGTGCGAGTTAACGGAAATTAAAAGAAATAAAAAAATGACAATTAATTAAATTTGATTGAAATCTCCCTCATTATTCCTTAAATGTTTCCCCCCAAAGTTTAAATTAAACACTTAGTCATTCAGCTTAACTCAAAATGGTCCCCCAATGTTTTCCAAGTCCTTGTCCCAATTAATATTCTAATTAATTTAAGTCATATTAAAAAAAATGGACTTCAAAACAGTCTTAAATCATTTCCCAAAAACTCCCCTAAAATGATGTCTCAAATGGCCCCGAAAATAGTCTAAGCTATAGTACATAAATGGGTCAAGAATCCCACCAAAAATTGTCTAAGGCAGAGGGCCTAACACAACCCCTATTTGTGGCCAAACATAGCCTAAAAAGGTCACTAAAACAACCCATAATGGGGCCCAAACATGGCCCAAAAATTGGCCAAACATGACCCAAAATAGTGTCCAAATATAGCTCAAAAGTTGTCCCAAAAATGGTTCAAAAAGGTGGCCAAAAGGAATGGTGTAAAGGGGCTGGACAGCAGGTGGGCAGCAGGGAAGGCGCTGGGCGTGCAAGCAGGCAGACGGCAGGAGCGGCACGCGCACAGGGGCTGCGGTGGCTGGGCTGCTTCTCTGCATTTTTACTGTAGCGACAGAGAGCAATTTTCTAGTTTTTCTGCAGAATTATTGTTCCGGTTGCAACCTAATTTTTTCCTATTTCTGATTTTTTTCCAAGTTTTTCAAGCCCACTTTTCTCCCATTTTTAGCCCACTTCTTCAAGGTTTCTAAACCCTCATTTTGGGCATTTATTTCTTCTATTTGAATGGTGTTTTACACACTTATCTAATATTTTAATTTTTCAAAAATTTGGACATAACCTCTTTTGTTTTTCTAAGCATTTTTCTCACCTAATTTTCACAACATCCTAAGCATAAATTCATAAACAACCCACCCTCACTCGGTGGCCACAAATCCATCAAATTAAACATACATCCTCTATTTCCAACATATCCACTTAGTACACATTTAAACCATAAACATCACGTATTCTTTTGGGTTATGACCCATACAATTTAAAATGGCCCAAGGCCTAAAGTTTACAATTTGTTCAAGTCCAAAACACAATAAATTGGGCTTATGCCCATACATTCAACATATGCCCCCGAGGGCCAAATTTTCAACATGTCCATTTCTTTCCACCCTTCAAGACTTACACAAGTCTCAAGTGCTTGGGGCCTCATTTGAAAAATAATGTCCCACGAATGGGTCAGCTCAATAGCTGGTATAACATAATACTAAGACTAGCAACGAATTTAAGGGCGTGGCATGTGCAAATGTACAGTTCAAGACCATAATCCCATTATCTCCTGATGCCATGCAATGTCAAAATGCATGACACACACATGCAACTCTATGCCACCCATGTTTTGCTTCACGGTCCTTCCCCGTTGGCATGCAACTACCAATATATGTCTCACTTTACGGTCCAGACCCCGTAGGCATGCGAGTACCAAAAGGCCGATTTTGAGTTTTTCACCATAAGATCTACACCCTCATAATGCATAGCACTACGTGCTCAACCCACACCATGTTTTCAAGGAGTCACACTATGCCAAAATGCCATGATCTCATCATGCAATCTCAATGTGACAATTTATCAAACACATGGTGTCCCTTTTTCAAGTTATGTAATTTATCCCACAAAATTCATAACTTTAAACTCCAAAACATCATGCTCATAATATATGTCATAACTAAACATGTTAACATGTATCCAAATCACAATCTCACAATTCTACTAGTTCACCAAGGACATAAATTTTTCATAAAGCACTAAAGCACCAATTCATCACATGGTCCAAACCACAAGGTATGTCAACATGCAAATGGGTTCCAAATTGTAACAATACAATTTTATCAATATAACACACCTCAATCATGGCAACAAATCATCCAACAACACCAAGAACACATATATCCCTAACCTATCAACTCTAGGCTTTTCAAAGGAACTACCTTCTAGGTGGTTTCCTAACCTTAAATACACTCCCTAAACAGTAAGCATGAAAAAATACAAGAAAACTTAAATCCATTACTAGCTTAGCACTACATCATACCTAGATCAGTTTTTCTCAAACTGCAGAGGCTATGATCGTTGGATGGCCGAATTGTTCAGTGAAAATATAGGTCTCGATAAGAGGAACAATTTCTCAAAAGGAACCTCGGCAAAAATCTCACTCGAAAAGCGTGTTTCGGAAGCTTGAAGCTTGAAGAACTAGAGTTTCTCTCTCTCTCTCTCTCTCTCTCTCTATGAACGTGAGCTGCTGTAAATACAAAATGAAATCTGTATAAAATTGGGTCTAAGTGTTCTATTTATAGTGGAAGAGCAAAGGGCAAGGGGCAAAATGACCATTTTGCCCTTAATGAGCCCAAGGACCCCATTACTTTACAACCCGTCCCGAAACACCTCAATTTGATATTTTGTTTTAACCAATGTTTATAAAATTATTTTAAATGAAAATTTTCAAAAAAATAAATTTTCGCCTGTGGCTGGGTTTGGCCGTTTCCACCCGGGTCACCTGGATGCCCTTGTGGTCCAATTTCTGAAACTGTTTTCGTTTTGGCTCAAATTCTTACATCATGTATATTTCAATATTCGAAGCATATTACTCTTTTATGACACACTCCAAATATGCTTCTAAACATGTCTTACGATGAAATAATGCATGAAAATGCTTTACCGACAAAACCGTGCAAGAATAATGTCCTATCGGCAAAAACGAAAAAATTTTTCTCATTTTTTAGATCTCTACAAAATAACAAGCCCGAGTAGATTTATTCAAGCCGAAAATACATCCGGGCTACGCTAGGTCATCTGGCCAGCCCATCTTAGTCAAAATACATAGTTGACCAATTCCATCTCCCCTAGCCAAGACTGATTCAATGGCATCACAGTCCCCGAAAAATCTATCAATAGAACACATAATCATACACAACACCACTCATAAGCATAACGTCTCTTTATGATCAGGGGATCAACTGAAATCAAAGGAGCCATCTCCAATCATCATCAACTATTTAAACACTAAAACCACTAATTCAAAGGTATGCCACATTTGGTTCAACTCTTCCTGCATAACTTTATCCCTCAAACTAGATTATTGCTAACTTGATCATCGGAGACCTTTCGGCCAACACCACACTAGTGCTCTCTATTTACTCTGATAGTCTTTATTTCTCTTTTGTAAGAGGATAATTATTTGTAGAGGATTTCCCCCTCATCATATTATTACAAATGGGAAAAAAGACATAAGTTGGATGTCATTAAATCACTATGTACCACACTTTGTACAAAAATGTATCAATATTGATACAATAGTGTGCAATTTTTTGTACAAAAATGTACTAGTAACAATACAGAAACTTGAGGTTCTCTTTGTTGGGTAGTATGGATCTTGATAAGTACTGGACACTAGTCCCTCGTCTACGGATCCAACTATGGGTATTTTTGGTATTTCACCTTATTTCTTTGTTGCCCTAATACTATGTATTTACAGTTAGGGATCCGCATCTCATTGTAACTTGTAATGCTTTCAGATCATAGTGAAACTATAACAGCCGTGGACGTAGCCCTATTTTGGGGTGAACCACGTAATTTTATGTGTTTTTGTGTGCTTTTGATTTTAGACTCATTTTCTTGTTTGCTTTCGTGTTTCACCGATCCTGGTTAAGTGATTATATTCCTAACAACTAGTATTAGAGCGTTAGGTTTGAGTGAGAGCAATGGCCACAGACGAAGGAAAAGAAAGAATTGATAAATCCAATGGCATAGATTTTAGGTTCTGGAGTATGCAGATTGAAGATTATCTATATTAGAAGAAGTTGTGTTAGCCTCTTACAGGACAAAAACCAGAAGAAATGAAAGACGTAGAGTGGAAACTCCTTGATAGACAAGTGTTGGGAGTTGTTCGTTGAACGTTGGCTCGTAATGTTGCACTCAACAGAGCGAAAGAGACGACGACATCAAGTTTTATGAAAGCACTTACGAACATGTATGAAAAACCCTCTACCTTGAATAAGGTATATCTTATGCGTAAGTTATTTAATCTTAAGATGGTAGAAGATGGGTCTTTAGCAGATCATCTGAATGAGTTCAACACAGTCACAACTTAGTTGAGTTCTGTAGAAATTGAGTTTGATGACGCGGTTAGGGCTTTGATTCTTTTATCTAGTTTGTCAAAAAGTTAGAATGGTATTGTAACGACAGTGAGCAAGTCTTCAAGTAAATCGAAACTGGATTATAATGATGTTCGTGACCTAATTTTGAGTGAAGAAATCTGTAGAAGGGAATTAGGAGAAACATTAGGGTCTACTTTGAATACAAAAGCTAGAGAAAGATCGGTCAACAGAAACTCAAATCGTAATAGATCGGCATCAAAGCATAGAAGCAAGTCAAGATTAGAAGAGGGATCAGAAGAAACGGTGTGTGGGTGATCTCCCCACGGAGACACTACTCACACCAGTTATCTTTTAATTCGAGACGATGGTATACACTTGATCAAAAGGGAATGGTGTGCTCCCCATGGAGTTTGTCATTTTCTTTTGAAGATTAAAGGATATTAGAAGTTATGATTTTATTTGACATTAGATGTCTAGATAATAAAATCATATAGGATATAATAGTCCTCCTAATCATGTGAATTGCATTGTCATCACTACAGAGCATGTTATTTATAGGATTAGGTTCCAATGCATTTATTGATAGTGGCTTGAGGATACCACTACATGTTTATGAAAGCAAAAGTTATTTATTGTTTATTATTTTCATCTATGTTAATGTATGCTTATGTTTGATTCTCAGATGTCTTCATGTAATCCACTTGCTATCATCCTAAAAAAAAATAAGTTGATTGGTCTAATTATGTGGATTGGAAATGAAACTTGGACATTGTACTCACTGCTGAGGGTTACAAATATGTATTCACTACAGATAGCTCAGACCTTCCAGGTGCTAATGTACCTCAGAAGGATCTTGATCACTATGCTAGGTGGGTCAAGGCTGATGAGATGACACGTTGCTATATTTTGGCTTCGATGTCAAATATACTACAATATCAACATTAAACTTTTCAGAGTGCTAAGGATATGATCCTTAACCTCAATGAGATGTTTGGGGATCAGGGGTGTCCTGCTAGACAAACTGTCATGCAAGCTCTCATGAACACTAAGATGGTAGAGGAAAATCTAGTAAGAGAACATGTTTTAAAAATGATCGATTTTTTAAATGTACTGGATGTTCTAGGGGTTGAGATTGATGTTGAGTCCCATGTTGATATTATCCTTAAGTCGCTGCTTGACTCTTTTAATCAATTTAAACTTAATTATAATATGAATAAAATGAATTTGACTTTAGCTGAGCTTCTTAGCTCTTCACAGGCAGCAGAAGGTATTATCAATGTTAGGATGTGTGCCCTCATATATAAGATATTTTATTATTATTTAATAGATTTGATTTATTATTGAGTTTCATATTATCATACATGTAGATGTTGTTATTTAATACCATGAGATGGTTAGTCCTTGAATTGTTATTGAAAATAGTTCATGTATATAAATGAGATTTATATACAACAGATATGAACTGCTTAATAGGAAATTCTAGAATTGTTCGTGGCTATTGATAAGAATGGACATCTTATTTGTAAAGCTGTAATACAGTTAACCTTTATGTGATAAGGTGGTTTATCTCAACCATTAGAGTAGTGGACTCTAAGTTATTGTACTAGTGTATTGGGAATACACTGAACTAAATCACTATAAGAAACGCGTTATTTGGAACTGTCACGTTTAATAAGTTTCTTATTCACTATTCGCAGTAAGCTCTTAATCATGAGAGGATAGTGAATTCAAGTTCTGAATAGTAATGACTTTGAGTTACCAATGAGTGAGATCTTTTAGATCAACACCTCGGTATCTTGAGAAGTCATTATTTAGACTGTGGGAACACATATTCTCAAGATGGAATCTACACTCTATATATTAGAGAGATGTATATCACCTTTGCGCTAATTCAATGGGTTAATCACTGAAATCCGAATCCGGTCTTTTTAGTAAATTGTTTATTGAATTGATAACCAATTGCAAGTGATTAATAATTATTGAATTAGGTTTTTAAAATAATTAGAGAATTAATTTGCAAGTATAATCCTGATTATTAATATCTATGTAGAGGGACCAACTGCAAAAGTATAGTATATATGGGTTTATTCTATTTTACTAAGTTGGAATGCAATTTCAATTATATAGTGGAGTTAATTGAAATTAATTAGTCAATTAATTTAATTATGAGATAATTAAGATTTAATTGATTAATTGAAAGCTAACTTAGTGGGACCCACTAGATCCCTTCTCTTGCTTTAATTAGGCTAAGCCCTATATATATGATCTATAGAGAGCCGTTCATAAGAAGAAGTTTTTGTACTAGACAAAAATAAGAGGTAGCCCACTCGCTTGCGATACGGTTTGCCTAAGGAAAAAGAGGAGAAAACATAGAGGAGAAAGAGAATCAATCTTTTCAAGAAGTCTTCTTCAACAATCAAGATTATCAAGAATAAGGTAATTCTAACCTCTCTTTTCAAGATTGTATGGTTCATGTAAAGAAAAAGATCCAAATAGATTTTTGAAATCGCTTCCGTTGAGGTTATGAACTCAACAATTGGTATCAGAGCCAGGTTTTACATGAATCCATCAATTTTGAAGGTTATATTTACTTGTTCTAAACCTATTCATGGATCCCAATTAAAATAAATGGTTATTTTAGAATGAGATTTTGTGGTACAATCTGTTGATACAAAGATTTAATCATTGTTTGATACCCATAGGATGGATTAATTAAACAATTTTATTTTTATTATGATCGTCAATTAAATTGTTAATCACCCCCACAATAATAACTAAAGGGTGTGGATGGTGAAGTCTAGGGCCGCTTTACTTCATAGAGCTAAAATCAATAAATAAATAATTATATTTTTTTAATGCGGTAAATTGAAGTTACAATTAAAAAAAAAAATTTATATTAATTTTTTTTTAATCATGTGTTTTAATTGGGTATTAGATACCCAAATTTATTAAATTGCTTAGGTATTTGATATCCATAGTTGGCACATGACAAATATTATATATATATATATATAAATATAAATATATAATATTTGATATTACATATTTTATTAAAAATTATTATTTTTAAATATTTGGGTATATGATACCCATGTATAGACAATTTTGATAGTAATATAGATTATTATTTTAATTGGATATTAGTTACCCAAATTTATTAAATTCTTTGGGTAAGAGCTCAATTATTTAATATATTCATCTTTTTATATTATAGGTTAAGTGAAACTTGACCTATACAGGTTATTGGATGTATGGATTAAATCTTAGTACTCTCTAAAATATACATGGGTGATGTATATGATTAACTACATATTTAAATGCTTTAATATTTTATTTATCATATTTGAATGATTCATTTATGTGAATGGATGTATCCTATCTCTCATGGCTAGCCATTAAGTGATGTAATTAATTTAATTGGTTTTAAGGCAATTGTAAAGGGCAATGGACTTGAAATTTTTTTCCGCGAATGGGCAAGGTCCATTGGTTTCCCTAACCTATTAATTTTTATTTTAGATTAAATGTAAGCTCACATATGTGGGTATATGTTCTTCATGTATTTATTTTATTTCTGAAGAAAGAGCTAGAGGATGAGAGCCATCAAGAAGACTAATGGAAGTACAGAGCCTGTTGTCAAGAATTTTAGTTGGCCATGAGAGATAATTTTAATTTTATGCTTGCATGCTTATTTTCATAAAATCACTTGATTAATTTTGATCCATGAATAGGTTGATATAATTATGTATGTGTTATATAATAAAGATCCTCAATTTATAAAAACAAGTGGGAGAGGGATGCTTTAAGAAAGCTCCCACGGTCTTCCATCATCGGCCCATAGTAAGACAAAAATAGGTGCCATGAACCATCTTCGAGTGACCTTCCTATAGAGGGTGACTATCTAGTTGGTTACAAGTATGAACCTCTTTGGATAGAATAGAAAGAGACGCGGTGAGGGTGATCTCCCCATGGGGACACTACTTGCAACGATTGTCTTTTTATTTGAGATAATGGTATACACTTGATCAAAAGAGAATGATATTCTCCCCATGGAGTCTATCATTGTCTTTTGAAGACCAAAGGATATTGAAAAATATGTTTCATTTGACATGAGATGTCTAGATAGTGAAATCATATAGGATATGATGGTCCTCCTAATCATATGAATGACATTGTCATCCCCACGGAGCGTGTTGTTTATAAGGTTAGGTTCCAATGCATTCATTGATAGTGGCTTGGGGATACCACTATGCATTCATGAGAGTAAAAGTTATTTTACTGTTTATTTTACATTCATGCTAATGTATGTGTTTATATATATGATTCTCAGATGTCTTCATTTAACCCACTTACTATCATCTTGAAAGAAAACAAGTTGACTGGACCTGGCTATGTGGACTGGAAATGGAATTTGGACATTGTCCTTACTACAGAAGGGTACAAATATGTGATAAGATGACATGTTGCTATATCTTAGCTTCGATGTCAAGTGTTTTACAGCATCAGTATCAGAGTTTCCCAACAGCTAGGGATATGATCCTTAACTTAAAAGAGATGTTTGGGGATCAGGGGCGTCCTGCTAGGCAGAATGCCATGAGAGCACTCATGAACACTAAGATGGTAGAAAGAACTCTAGTAAGAGACCATGTTTTAAAAATGATTGACTTTTAAATGTGCTGGAAGTTCTAGGGGTTGGCATTGATGGTGAGTCCCAGGTTGATATTATCCTCGAGTCGCTCCTTGACTCTTTTAATTAATTTATGCTCAACTATAACATGAATAAAATGAATTTGACTTTGGCTGAGCTTTTGAGCTCTTTATAGGCAACAGAGGGTAATATCAAAAGCCATCCTAGTGCTCATGTGGCTGAGGGTTCTTCTTTTAAGCCCAAGCCCAAAGGCAAGGGCAAGCGAAAAAAGAAACAGAACCCTAAAAACTCGAAGGGAAATATGGGTCCTAAAGGGGGTGTTAGAAAAGGGAAGCAAGGGGCAACCACATGGGCAATCACTAAGCCGAAAGGAAATTGTTTCCACTGTGGGGTCATGGGGCATTGGAAGAGAAATTGTTCAGATTATCTAGCCAAGGAAAAGAACAAAGGTATAATCGAATCACTTGTTATTGAAATAAGTTATATAGCGGGTATTTCAGATTCCTGGTGTGTAGACTCCGGTGCAACTAATCACATTTATAATTCGTTGTTGGGGTTTCGGGAGACTAGATGGCTAAATGATGGAGAGATTATCTTGCACTTAGGAACAGAAGCAAAAGTTACTGTAGTGTAAATAGGAGTAGTTAGTTTATGTTTTTCTTCAAATAAAATAATAGTACTTTATGATTGTTTATATGTGCCTGGCATTAGAAGAAACTTATTATCAGTTTCAAGTTTAATAAAATAAGGTTTTTCAGTTTATTTTAATTCAAATGTTGTTATTAAACATAATGGTTCTTTTATATGCTCTGGCACAACAGTTAATGGTCTTTATTTGATTACTCCTAAGATGTATGAGATACATGACACCGAAAAGAATGAACCATCACAAACTTTACCACTTAAAAGAAAAGTTTCTTCTAATTCAACTTATCTTTGGCACTTAAGGCTAGGTAATATTAATATGAATAGGATTAATAGACTGGTAAAGGAGGGTACCTTGTCTTCCTTGGTTGTTGAACCATTGTCAGTTTGTATATCCTGTTTGAAGGGAAAGATGACTAGAAGACCCTATGCTTCAAAGGGAAACAGGGCCAAAGAAGTATTGGAGTTAATCCATACTGATGTATGTGGTTCCTTAAATATTACGGCTAGAGGGGGCTATAAGTATTTCATCACTTTTACTGGTGATTACTCTAGATACGGTTATGTCTATCTATTGTACCACAAGTCAGAAGCCTTGAAAAGTTCAAAGAGTTTCGGGCAGAAGTGGAAAAGCAATTAGATAAGATCATAAAATCACTTCGATCTGATCAAGGTGTGGAATATCTCTCTAGTGACTTCAGTTAGTATTTGTTAGATAATGGGATTTTATCCCAGTTGTCTGCACCTAGCATGCCTCAATAGAATGGTGTAGTAGAAAGGAGAAACATGACACTTTTAGATATGGTAAGGTCAATGATGAGTTATTCTAATTTGCCTATATTCCTTTAAAGGTATGCGTTGGAGACAACGATATATATTTTGAACTCAGTTCCAACTAAGTTTGCTCCCAAGACTCTAATAGAGCTTTAGACTGGGCGCAAGCCAAGTCTAAACCATTACTGGATCTGGGGGTGTCCAACCTATGTGCTAAAAGGAAAGACTAGAAAGTTGGAACCAAGATCAGGATTGAGCTATTTCATTAGCTCTCCTAAGGGAACAAAAAGTTGGCTCTTTTATAATCCCAATAGGCAGAAGGTATTCGTTCGCACGAATGCTGTCTTTCTGGAGGATGATTATATTATGGGTAAGAAGCCCAAGAGTAAGATCACCTTAGAAGAAACATCAGATGCTTTTTCTATTCCTCAAGCAAATGATAATCATGGATTAGAAGCCTCTATTCCAATATCTTTTATTACACCGGAGCCACGTCGTAGTGGGAGGATTGTTAGGCCACCTGATAGGTACATGCTTTTAGGAGTGTTTGTCTCAGATGAACATGTTTTAGATCCCAGTAGCTAAGATGAGGCAATCTCTAATAAAGATTCGGGACTTTGGCAAAATGCTATGAAAGTTGAGATGGAATCTATGTATTCTAATCAGGTCTGGGCACTTGTGGAACCACCTGCCAATATTAAACCAATTGGCTGTAAGTGGATCTACAAGAGAAAGAGAGGACCCGATAGATTAGTTGAGACTTTTAAATCTAGACTAGTGGCAAAAGGGTTTACTCAAAAAGAGGTTATCGATTATGAGGAAACTTTTTCACAAGTTGCTAAGTCTATTCAGATTCTCTTATCCATTGCAGCTCATTTTGATTATGATTTTTGGCAAATGGATGTTAAGAAAACATTCTTGAATGACTATCTTGAGGAAGATATCTATATGACGCAACTAAATGGTTTCATAGCTAAAGGCCAAGAGCATGTGGGATGCAAGCTGCATAAGTCCATTTATGGACTTAAGAAAGCTTCCCGAAGTTGGAACATCTGATTTGATCAAGCAATCAAGTCATTTGGTTTTGATCAAAACCTGAATGAACCTTGTGTGTATAAAAAGAGTGAAGGAAGCGTGGTGGTGTTCCTAGTTCTGTATATGGATGCTATACTACTTATTGGGAATGAATGTAGGGGTGTTGTCTACGATAAAGGTTTGGCTAGTGAATCAATTTGAGATAAAGGACCTGGGAAAAGCCAGCTATATCCTCGGGATTAAGCTTTTGTGAGATCAGAAGAATAAGATGTTAAGTTTATCTTCAAGGTGCATATATAGATAAAATTCTTGTCAAGTTTGCAATGCATAACTCCAAGAAAGGCTTATTCCCTTTTTAAACATGGAGTACCTCTGTCCAAGAATCAGTGTCCTAAGACACTTGAAGAAGAGGAACGCATGAAGGCGGTTCCTTATGCTTCAACTGTAAGAAGCCTTATGTATGTTATGCTTTGCACTAGACCAGATATTTGTTTTGCAGTGGGCATGGTCAGCAGATATCAATCTAATCCAGGACCAAATCATTGGACTGTCGTGAAACATATACTCAAGTACATGAGAAAGACTAGAGATTATATGTTGCGATACGGGAGTGGTGATCTAGTTCCAGTTGGCTACACAGACTTTGACTTTATGTCAGATCAAGACTCTAGAAAGTCAACCTCAGGATATGTGTTTACTCTTGGTGGTGGAGCTATCAGTTGGAGGAGTGTCAAGCAACAGTGTATTGCTGACTCAACCATTGAAGCGGAATATGTAGCTGCCTTTAAAGTAGCTAAGAAAGCAGTTTGGCTGAAGAAGTTCCTTTCGAAACTAGGAGTGGTACCATAGTCTCAGTTGCCTATGGTTCTTTATTGTGACAATAGTGGAGCTGTAGCTCAATTCAAGGAGCCAAGAAACCATAAGGGCGGAAAACATGTAGTGCGCAAGTATCACCTCATCAGAGAGATCATTTAGCAGCGGAGACATTATCGTCACCAAAGTTGCATCTGCGGACACAATCTTTCAAATCCTTTCACTAAGGCTCTACCTTCTAAAAGTTTCGAGCTTCATGTAGATAGGATGGGTGTTAGATGTTATGGGGAATGGATATGAGTTCAAGTGAGAGTTTGTTAGGATGTGTGCCCCTCATATCTAAGATATTTTATTATTATTTAATAGATTTGATTTATTATTGAGTTTCATAATGTCATACATGTGGATGTTGTTATTTTATACCATGAGATGGTTAGTCCTTGAATTGTTATTGAAAATAGTTCATGTATATAAATGAGATTTATGTAGAGGAGATATGAACTACTTATATAGGAAATTCTAGAATTGTTCATGGCTATTGATAAGAATGGACATCTTATCTGTAAAATTGTAATACAGTTAACCTTTATGTGGTAAGATGGTTTATCTTAACCATCAGAGTAGTGGACTTTAGGTTATTGTATTGGTGTATTGGGAATACACTGAACTGAATCACTATAAGAAACGCGTTATTTGGAACTGTCACGTTTAATAAGTTTCTTATTCACTATTCGCAGTAAGCTCTTAATCATGAGAGGATAGTGAACTCAAGTTCTAAATAGTGATGACTTTGAGTTACCAATGAGTGAAGTCTTTTAGATCAACATCTCGGTATCTTGGGAAGTCATTATTTAGACTATGGGAACATATATTCTCAAGATGGAATCTACACTCTATATATTAGAGAGATGGATATCACCTTTGTACTAATTTAATGGGTTAATCACTGAAATCTGGATCCGGTCTCTTCAGTAAATTGTTTATTGAAATGATGACTAATTGCGAGTGATTAATAATTATTGAATTAGGTTCTTAAAATAATTAGAGAATTAATTTACAAGTATAATCCTGATTATTAATATCCATGTAGAGGGGCCCAACTGCAAAAGTATAGTGTATATGGGTTTACTTTATTCTACTAAGTTGGAGTGCAATTTCAATTATATAGTGGAGTTAATTGAAATTAATTGGTCAATTAATTTAATTATGATATAATTAAGATTTAATAAATTAATTGGAAGCTAACATTAGTGGGACCCACTAGATCTCTTCTCTTGCCCTAATTAGGCTAAGCTCTATATATATGATATATAGAGAGTCGTTTATATGAAGAAGTTTTTGTGCTAGACAAAAATAAGAGGCAGCCCACTCTTCTGCGATATTGTCACGCCCCGAATTTTCAAAACTTAGGGGAGTGATTGAAAATGGAACTAAAAAGAATTAATTAAATAGATTTGGTTGATTACACATTAATTCTACCATGTTTCTCAAAATTAAGGATGAAAAATGCTAACTAGACTCACCCAAGATGAGTTCCAAATACTAGTCAAATACCTCCCCAACCGATGGTCAAAATATAGTTTAAGTCATGTACAAGTATGACCTCCAAGATAGCCCCAAAAATGTCTCTAATGTGCCTTGAAACAATGGCCCAAAATGGACCTCAAATGCCCTAAGGCATAGACCAAGGATAAGTCAAACATTCTGCCTTAAAGTGGTCCAAGGAAGTGGCCAAACATGGCCTTGAGTAATAATTAAAATGTGTCCCAATATGGTGCCCAACATGGCTTGGTATAATGACCAAAAGTGGCCTAAAAAGGGCTCCAAAAGGTGGTGTCAGACATTTGAGTATATGGCCTTGGAAGGCAAGTCATGGCATGCCCATGACATGCGCAGGCACAAGGGCTGCAGCAGCAAGCGCACGGAGGGGGAGTGGCAAGGCACACAGGCGAGCGGGCAGGCGCACGTAGGGGTGGCCAAGAGCGCAGGTGAGCAGGGCAGCGCAGAGCTGCACTCACAGGCAGGCATGCGGTGCCCGCCGCGCGTACGGGCGTGCTGCGTGCAGGCTTAAGGGGCTGGCTTGTTCACTATTCATTGCTACAGTATTCCAATAGCTAAAATGCTACAGTACCAAATTTCAACCTTTGTCCTAAAAATCTTGGTTTTGACATTTTTATACCCATTTCAATTTATTTCATTACCAAACTTAGTGTGGGACTCTACAACATGTAAAATGGTCATTTTACCTTTTTTTCCTTATTTTTCGACCTCTAGTAATTTTGGACTAATTTGCCCCTATTTTTCATTTCTTTACCTTTCTTTTTCTTCTTAAGTCATTTAATTCTCTATGTAGAAAATTTAGGCATACTCTCCCGCTTTACTCAATCTAGTTGCTATTTTTGAAAAAATTTACTAGTCTCCTTTGTTTATTAACCTATTTTCCTCATCCCATTCCTCCTTATCATCCTCCTCAACACCAACAACACCTAATAAAACATTTATTTATGCATCTTTATATTTCTAATATTCACAAGCATATTTCAAAAACAAGTAACCACATAAAACTCCATGCTCCTCATTTACATTCAATACACAATTACATATAATCCAACATAAAACTTAGTTTAAAACTTATACAAGGTCTAAACTTTAAACAAGAAATAAAATTCATGAGGCTTATGCCCTTACATAAAAAATATAGCCCTTAGGCCAAATATACATCAAAATCCACTTTCCTCCTCCATGCTTCTAGACTTCTTTAAGTCTCAAGTGCCGAGAGCCTCATCTGTAATATGTAATCCCATATAGGGTAAGCACGACGGACTTGTATGACATAATGCTAACATAAATAATAAAGATAAGGCGTGACATGTGCAAAGTGAACATTTATGAGGTATAGGCCTTCCAATTCATTAATGTAATGCAATGGCAATATGCATGACACACACATGCAACTCTATGCCCAACCCATGCCTCGCTTCACGGTCCTGCCCCCGTCAGCACACGAGTATTGTTCATTGGCTAGATTTTGGGTTTTTCACCATAGGATCTGCACCCTCATAATGCATAGCACCAAAGTGCTCAACACACGCCATGTTTCCAAAGATTCAAGTATGTCAAGATGCCTCGATTTTTCTATGCAATTTCAATGAGGCTGTAATAACCTGAAATTTTTTTTTTTCTTTATAAAAATTTTCTTGGTTATTAAATTTTTTTTTTTATTATTATTTTTAATGCATGTGTGTTATATATATATATATATAGTATGTATATGTGTAAAATGATATATATATGCATGTATATATATATATATATATAAATCTGTGGGAGTGTGTGCACATGGGAGGACATATATGTATATGTATATGACAGTGTGTGTGTGCACTGTGTGTGCCGTGTGTGTGTGTGGTTTGAGTGTGAGCCACTCAAAGTGGCATGGTGAGAGAGTGTATGTGTAAGAGAGTTGTTGGGTAGGTGATGTGTGAGTGTAGTCTGTAGGTATATGTGTGTGGTGGGAGTTGAGAGGGGCAGGCAGTCGAGGGATTTAGAGAGAGAGAGAGAAATATAGAAAGAGAAAGTGAAGAGAAAGCATACGGGTGGGCTTGATTTTAGAGAGAAAATCAGAAGGAAGGAAAAGGCCAAGGTCAGAAACACACTAAGGAGGGAAAGAGGAGACGCCATTGTTGAGGTAAACACCTCAGCCCATTTACTTTCTCTCTCTAGAAATCTCATACATGCACAATCTGTTTTGTAGCATATTATTTAGATTTAATTCTTGGGTCTTACAGTGTATGAAAAATGAATCATTTTGCAAAAGAAATCACTTAAAATGGTTAGAAAATAAAATAGAAAAAGTGAGTTGCAGGTAGGGTTGGATAATCGGGTGGTTGGAAAATATTGATTAAAAACTTGGTTTTAGGGAGGAGGGATTGTTCTTCCATAGTGCAGAAACACTTTAGGATAAAAATGGAGGTTGAACCGTGACCAAACTAGTCACGAAAATGGAAAAAAGAGAGTCGGCCAAAAATTTGACCGAGGGGTTTGACCCTCTATTCGTGAAAATTCGTTGGTTTAATTCCAAAACCGAGCCTATTTATGGAATCCTTGGGAGAAAATGAAGAGGACTGAATTTTTAAAAAGGTGAAAATCCACCGAAAAAAAAATCTCGCCGGCGTCGGAACCTCGCCGGAACCCTACCGGAGCTTTGCCAGAAAATCAGAGAAGAAGGAACTGTTCCGGGTCGGGTCTCGGGTCCGGGTC
Source organism: Nyssa sinensis (assembly GCA_008638375.1). Taxonomy (NCBI): domain Eukaryota; kingdom Viridiplantae; phylum Streptophyta; class Magnoliopsida; order Cornales; family Nyssaceae; genus Nyssa; species Nyssa sinensis. The sequence goes on from CM018050.1 coordinate 4,116,424, forward strand.
GGGCTTGGGCCGACCCACCCCTACCACGTGTCACCTCCTGGTTTTAAATTAAAATGGGTTAGGGGCTGTTTGGTTACTAGTTTATAAAATTAGAAATTTAAATTAATTTGGAACAGGGATATCCTATCCTTGTTTTAGGATTGACCCCTGTTTGGTTAACCAAATTGGGAATAGAAGAATTAAAAATTACAAATTGACCCCACACCTTTTTGGAATTAGGTTTGACCCCTAGCACTTTTAAATAATTATATTTTAACCCAGAACTTTTGAAATTTACAAACTGACCCCCCAATTGTTAATTATTATGATTTGACCCCATCAAAATAAAATATTAATAAAATATTAATTAAATTAATTAATTAATTAATTAAATTAATTAAATATTCCAAATTATTCTGGAGTCCAAATGAGACAAGTCATTAGTGTATTTTGACTATCTCGACCATTCTGAGGCCAACGGTAAGGTCCATTTTACGAGACGGGGTACCAAAAAAATAAAAGACTCGTAATAACATTTAAAATTACCAAAATACCCCTGAATTGAAACACAGTCAAACGAACTTCAAATTAAGTAAACAATTAGTGAAACTTTATTATTTCGAGCATTCTGGACTCAACCGTGGAGTCCAATTTATGAAAAGAGGTCTCGAGATGTAAGGACCCGTGAAAAGTGCTGAAATGACTGTTTTGCCCTTTTTAGCTCAGATGTCCGAATTGAATTCCACGAAAACCTAAACCTATCTTCTTCGACGTTCTGGACTCAATAGTAGAGTTTAATTTGACAAAATAGAAACTTATAAAATGAGGACATAAAATTTGATGAATAACATAATTCAAGTAACAAATGGACTGAGTCACATGTTATGATTTTAGGGAGACGGAATGGCAAGGAGAAGGTGATCTGACCTTCGGTATTCTTACTGTGGTTCTGCTATACTACGAGTACACTTTCCTGAGATTGAGATTGACCCATCAGGTACGATATATTGTGCTAAGTAAGAAATAGAATTGAGTTTAGGAATAACGGCTCTGTTAACTTGATGATTCACATGTTTTGTTTGATTGTTCACACGCTTATATGCTTTCATGCTATCTTGCTGAAAGTTGGGTGATAATGTGGATGATGATTATGTGTATATCGCGTGTGTTAGTATAATGTGTGTGTTATATTTTTTGAGAACTGTTGAGACTATGAAATGTGTGATTGAAGGCATGCTTCATGTGTGGATGAGATGCATCATTGAGATTACATTGTGGCATGAATGAATTCAGAGCATATTGGCATAGTGTGATTCCTTGGGCATGGTGTGAGTTGAGCACGTGATGCTGTGCATTATGAGGGTGCAGATCTTGTGGTGAAAAACCCAAAATCGGCCATTAGGTACTCGCATGCCTGACGGGTTTCGGACCGTGAAGCGAGACATATATTAGTACTCAGGCTATCGAGGAAGGACCGTAAGACGAGACATGGTGGCATAGAGTTGCATGGGTGTGTCACGCATACTGTTCAAATGCCGCATTGATGATATTGAATGTCATGTAGATATAACTGTACACTTGCACATGCCATGCCCTTAATTTTGTTTCTTGCATTATCATTATATTGTACCAGTAGTTGAGCTGATCCATTCGTGGGACAAACATTTCAGATGACACTCCAACTATGCGAGACTTAGAGATGATTTGATTATGGATTATGTTTGGTCCAAGGGGCGCACTTAATGTTGTACAAGGGCATAAGCCCGAGACTATTTCCTATTTTTGTATGTCGTGAACTAATGGACAAGACTTTATGCATTGTATCAGAATGGTGGATTAAGTTAAGTGTTGAACTGTACTTGATTGTCCTTTATTTCCTTATTATTTTACTTCCTTTTTGTCTCGTTACTCAGCGCCTCGGGTTCGCCGGAATTCGGGGCGTGACAGAGGCATTTTATCAAACCCATAAGTTGTGCCTTAAATAATGCATCATGCATAAAGCAAACTATAACTTTCAAACCACAAAACTTTTTCTACATGAACATAGACTATAATCCAATCAATTATACATATAATCATGTTACATGTTCACAATCTCACCAAATTCTCAAATATTACACAATTACACAAAGCACCAATACATTGAGCAAATCATAAATTTCAAACTATAAGACTTTATTTACATGAACATAAGTTATAATGCAATGAATTATACATATATTCATGTTACATGTTCATCACTTTACCAAATTCTCAAAGAATATATAAGTACCCAAGGTACCAACCCTAGGTTTTCAAAGAAACTATATGCTAGGTGGTTCTCTAACAACAAGTAAGCATGTAAGTCATACAATCAACTTATAAAAACATTACTAAACTTAACTCTATTCTTTACTTAGCAAAATATCATACCTAAAAGGGTTTTTCTAAACCCTAGGGAGTTGTGTTCACTTCAACACCGAACCAATTGGTAGGATTGTAGCCCTTGTGGTGGGGAACAACTTCCTGGGAGGAAGCCTTAAGAGATTCCAAGGCTAGAGATGAGTTTTGGAAAGTAGAAAGTTAGAAAACCTAAGTTTCACTTGTAGTTTCTCTCCATGCACGACTTGCACCTTTTTCTCCAGAAATTTTCAAAGATTTTTTATCCTAAGTATCCTATTTATACTAAAGGGCCAAGGGGTGAAAAAGACTTTTTTGTCCTTTATGAGCCGCGAGACCCCATTTCACTACAACCTGTCCCGAAATGCCTCAAATCAGTATTCTACTTTTACCAAAATTCTTAAAATTATTTTAAATAATATTTTCCCAAAAAATTTATTTTTGCTTGTTGGTGGTTGTGGCTGGGCCCACCCGGGCTGCCATTTTGGGCCCATTTTTCAAACTATTTTCGATTGTACTCAAATTCTAACAAGAGGTGTATTTTAACATTCTAAGCATATTTAACTTATATGACATACTCAAATTATTCTTCTAAATATGATTTATATCTAAATGATGCATGTGTAGAGCCCTATTGGCAAACAATGTATGAATAGTGCCCTACCGACAAAAATGAAAAATTTACCCCGATTTTTCAGATTTTTACAGATACATTTTGCCTAAGGAAAAAGAGGAGAAGACCTAGAGGAGAAAGAGAATAAATCTTTTCAAGAAGTTTTCTTCAGCAATCAAGATTATCAAGAACAAGGTAATTCTAACCTCTATCTTCAAAATTGTATGATTCATGTAAAGAAAAATATCCAAATAGATTTTTGAAATCGCTTCCGCTGAGGTTTTGAACCCAACAATCAAAAGCCATCCTAGTGCGTATATGGCTAAAGGTTCTTTTTCTAAGCCTAATTTAAAAAGAAAGAGCAAGGGAAAGAAGAAAAAGAATCCCGAAAACTCAAAGAGAAATATGGGTCCTAAATGGGGTATAAATAAAGAAAAAAGAAGGCGAGTTCTAACCCCAAAGGAAAATGTTTCCATTGTGGGGTCATGGGGCACTAGAAGATGAATTATACAGATTATCTAGCCAAAAAGAAGAACTCAAGTATAATCGAATTGCTAGTCATTGAAGTAAGCTATAAAGCGGGTACTTTAGATTCTTGGTGTATTGATTCTAGTGAAACTAATCACATTTGTAATTCATTACAGGGGTTCAAAGAGACCAGACGACTAAGTGATGGAAAGATTATCTTGCACTTGGGAACAGAAGCAAAAGTTACTACGGTGTCTTTAGGAGTAGTTACTTTTTGTTTTTTTTTTCACATCAAACAGTAGTTCTTTATGATTGTTTATATGTGCCTAAAATTAGAAGGAATCGTTATCGGTTTTAAATTTAATAAAACAAGATTATTCAATTTATTTTAATTCAAATGTTATTATCAAACGCAATGGTTCCTTTATATGTTCTGGCACAATAGTTAATCGTCCTTATTTGATTACTCCTAAATTGGATGAGATACATGACACTGAAAAGAATAATTTTTCATTTAAAAGAAAAGTTTCTTCTACTAATTCAACTTATCTTTGGCATTTGAGGTTATGTCATATTAATCTAGATAGGATAAATAGACTGGTAAAAGAGGGTACCTTATCTTCCTTGGTTATTGAACCATTACCAATTTGTATATCTTATTTGGAAGGAAAAATGACCAAGAGACCCTTTTCAGCAAAAATGAACAAAACTAAAGAATTATTGGAATTAGTTTATATTAATGTATGTGGACCCTTGAAAGTCAAGGCTAGATGAGGATATAAGTATTTCATAACCTTTATTGATGACTATTCGAGATATGGTTATGTCTATCTGTTACACCATAAGTTAAAAGCTTTTGAAAAGTTCAAAGAGTTTCAAGCAGAGGTGGAGAAACAATTAGACAAAAACATTAAATCATTTTGATCAGATTAAAGTAGGGAATATCTCTTTAGTGACTTCAAGCAGTATTTGTTGGATAATGGGATTATATTCCAATTATTTGCACCTGGCATGCCTCAGCAAAATGGTGTAGCAGAAAGAAGAAATATGACTCTTTTAGATATGGTGAGATCGATGATGAATTATTCAGATTTACCTATATTCCTTTAGGGATATGCACTTGATACATCAACATATATTTTGAACTCAGTTCCAACTAAGTCTGTCCTTAAAACCTTAGTGAAGCTTTGGACTGAGCGAAAGCCAAATTTGAATCATTATCGGATTTGGGGGTGTCCATCCTATGTGCTGAAGGGAAAGACTGGTAAATTGGAACCAAGATCAGAGTTGAGTTATTTCGTGGACTATCGAAAGGGAACAAAAGGTTGGTTGTTTTATAATCCTAGAGAGCAGAAAGTATTCGTCAGCTTGGTGTTATTTTAAGGGTTGTAAAGCCCAGTTTTTAAAGGGCTGTTTAGTGAGAATCTTAGGGCGATTAAGGCCATTCTTTACGGGGCTGTTTATTATTATTTAAAGAGTTTTCTACTACAATTTTAAGGGCCTGCTTGCTATTGCTTAATGGGCTGTTTGGTACAAAATTTTAAGGGGCCTTTTATACAATTTAAAAAGTTGTTTGATAAAGTTTTAAGGAGTTGTTTGCTACAAAATAATTCAAGAGTCATTTTGCACAATTTAAGGGGCTGTTTAGGACTACTTAAGCAGCTGTTTGGTATATTTTAAAATGTTTTCAGGCCCAGTTTGAAACGGTTGTCTAATTAAGTTTTTAGGGATAATTTGAACCAATGCGTGCTTTTGTAGGTTGATGATTCAACCAAATGGGAGTCAACTATGCAGGATGAGATGGATTCTCTCATAAAAAATCAGACATAGGAGGTGACTGAACTACCAAAGGATAAGAAAGCTTTACATAACAAATGGGTTTACAAGGTTAAAAAGGAGTATAATGAGAGTAAGTAGTTCAAGGATAGACTGGTTGTGAAAGGGTTTCAGCAAAAGGAATGTGTCGACTACATTAAAATTTTCCCTTCAGTTGTGTAATTGACAACAATTAGACTTGTGTTAGGAATTGTGGTTCTTGAGGATTTGCATATTGAGGAAATGGATGTGAAGACAACTTTCTTCCATAATGATTTAGAGGAGGATATTTACATGAAGTAACCATAGGGTTTCATAGCATGAGGCAAAGAGGATTTAGTGTGCAAACTTAAGAAGAGCTTGTATGTTTTGAAACAGGCCCCAAGGCAGTGGTATAAGAAGTTTGATGGTTTTGTGTGTAGCAACAGTTTCACAAGATACTAGGCAGAACACTGCTATTATTTTAAGAGGTTTGACAACAATTATATTAGTTTACTTTTGTATGCTGGTGATATGCTAATTATAGGTTCTAACATTCAAAAGAGAAATAAGTTAAAGAATATGTTGTCTAATCAATTTGCAATGAAAGATCTTGGAGTTGTTAATCAAATTCTTGGTAAAAGGATTCACAAGGATAGGATGAATGGTATTTTGAAGTTGTCACAAGATGAATATGTTAAGAAAGTTCTAAACAAGTTTAGCTTAGATGGAGCAAAACCAACGAGCACCCCACTTGCCAGTCACTTCAAACTTACTAAGGAACAGTCACCAAAGACCGAACAAAAACGGACATATATTGAGCATGTTCCATATGCTTCAATTATCGGTAGCCTTATGTATTCCATGGTTTGTACTAGGCTAGATATAGCACATGCAATGGGAATTGTGAGCAGGTATATGAGTAATCTAAGCAAGCAGCATTTGGAGGCAGTAAAGTGATCCTTAGATACTAGAGTGGTACTACAGAGGTGGCACTTTGTTTCAAATGGACAAAAATGGCATTACATGGTTATATTGATGCAGATTTAGTTGGTGATGTAAATAATAGAAAAAATACTACTGGTTATGTTTACACATTGGGTGGTACAATAGTTACTTGAATTTCTCAGTTGCAGAAGATTATATCTCTCTCTACAACAAAAGCTGAGTATGTTGTTATTACTAAAGTTGGTAAAGAGATGACATGGCTGAAGAGTTTTCTAGAAGAGTTAGGTAAGAAGTGGGAGGACAATGTTCTGTACAGTGATAGTTAGAGTGTTATTCATCATGCAAATAATCTAACATTTCATTCTAGGATGAAACACATTCAGTTGCGGTATCATTTCATTCGTTTTCTTATAAATGATGGAGTATTGTCACTTGAGAAGCTTCATGGTAGTGAGAATCCAGCAAATATGTTAACCAAGGTAGTCACCATTGAGAAACTGAAGTTATGTGCAACTTCAGTTGGTCTTCAATCTTAAGGGAGGAAGACCAGTTGCTACGATCTTCTTTTATGTGATAAGGGGACATTGAACTCGTGTACATCAGGTTTCACGTGGGAAACTGTTAGGTAATATGGATCCTGATAAGTACTGGATACTAGCCCCTCGTCCACGATTGCAACTTTGGGTATTTTTGGTATTTCACATTATATCCTTGTTGCCCTAATATTATGTATTTATAGTTGAGGAGCTGCATCTCATTGTAACTTGTAACACTTTTAGATCATAGTAAAAGTGCAATAGCCATAGACGTAGCCCTATTCTGGGGTGAACCACGTAAATCTTTGTGCTCTTGTGTGTGCATGTGATTTTAGATTCATTTTGTTATCTGTTTTCGTGTCTTACGAATCCTAGTTAGGTGATTATACTCCTAACACTCTCTAACATCCTCACAGACCCACAAAATTAGTTAAGTGTAAATTTGTTAATTTCTTTGTAATTAATTTTTGGACAGCTTATTTTAACTGAAATTTCCAAAAACATCAACACCCACATGTAATTTCAGCCTGGTTGATTACTCTAACCATAATTTTCCCTAATTTTATACTTAACCTAATAATTGATATAAAAAAAAAAAACCTAAAGATCCCATGCCAACTCAATCAATTGCCAACCACACCATCCCTTACTTTAAAACATAAAATCTCACTATTTATTACTTTATTCAGCCACCACCAACCTAGGTCTCTCCGACGTCTTCCATGTGACTACTCTTCGATCTCCTCCTTTTGTGTTTTCTGCCCTCAGCGACTCTCTCGCTCTCAAATATATATATATATATATATATATATATATATATCTATAGACTCCACTCTCATTTCTTTATATTTCCATATTAGAAAGTTCAGACCTTACCGCTTTGTCATATAGACTTATACACACTATAAGATATATATAAGTCTAAAATACTTTGTCAATTGATGCAATTTCTGATCATCATCCGCCGAAGTCATAAAATATTTCAGAATTCCCCTTATCAAATCACCCAATAAACTTCCTCTTCGGCTTGTCAAATTTTTCTAAAGAAAATGCATCAAGTCGATAATAATACCAAGTGGTGTTAACAACAATGGAGCACAAGCATTGATCTTAGACATTATACATAGAACAGAATGTCTGATGTCCTACAACAATAGGGTTAATTATTGCTTTGATGCTTTGTATTTTAGAAGCAATTTGATGACGAGTTTTCATGTTCTTAACAAAGAGGAAAATCTTATCAATAAATCCATAGATTGAGACTTCAGCTCCATTACAAATGGAGAATATTTTAGAATTTTCCATTAGAGTTTGAGAGGTCTTTGAAGTAATCATAGAGGCCAAAGTTCTGGATCAAATTTTCATTGGTTCTTGTCAAATTTTCTACCTAGAAATGGTTTGGTATATGAGAGTATTGTCAAACAAAGTTTTTGTACATATATAAATATATACATGCATGTATATGTGTACATTTTTCTAATAATGTCTGTAGAGAAATAAAGGGCAGCGAGTGATGGTTGTAAAAGTTAAGTTGTGCAACTGTGTGTAGCTTTTGGGATCAAATTTTCACATTTTTGGCTAAAAAATTCCGGCAAATGATGAAAATTCGAAAATGGAATGTCTACTTATAACTTACATTTTATTTGATCATCATAACTAGATAAAGCAATCTTGAATTAGCTGCGGATGTGAGAGACAACCTTTGTTGGGTATAAGTTGTGGCTGATTTTCCACATTCCTTCACTTGGGTACTTGCAGATCATTAAAGACACTTGTATTTGTAATTCTGTATGTATATAGAAAGCAAGAAAATGTTACTCCAAGTGGTGGGATAAATTATATACTTGTACTAGTGGATTTTTATTTTTATTTTTTGAATTTGATAAAAATTTCAAATATTTTAAAAATAATAATGAATTTTTTTGATATATAATTAATTCTTTGAAACAATTAGGCCTCTAAATTTAATCAGACCTATTTAAACTTATAATTATACACATTTATCAGGTAAAAAAATCATAGATAAAGCTACATTTGTGGCATAATATTTTAAATTTAGAAAGGGATTTAAACTTAGAATTGTTTTAAAATTGTTGTCTATATATTTACCTTAGAGAGGGGGTGAATATGATATTTTACAAATATTGATAATTTTTACAAACTTTAAAAATGAATGCAAGATATGCACAAGTATGTAAAAGAGTAAAGAAAGAAAAAGAGAGAAAACACAATACTTTTTAAGAGATTCGAAAAACTTCCTACGTCCTCAAATCAAGCATCCCCACTTGAGTTTTTTTAATATCTTGATCTCCTTCGCAGGAAGTGGTCAAACATTTACAACAAGAGCTCCTAACACTTTGTCCAGTAAAATATCCCATTTTTGCCTTACAATGGCTAGTACCTATCCGCAAATCTCACCATAATGAGAAAATACAAAGAGTTTACCAAAGAACTCTCTCTTCTAGAACTGAATGATAGAATAAAAGTTCACTTTCTAATGATTGATCAATAAATGCTTGAGTAAGAGATGAGAGAACTTTGAGATCTAGATTTGAAACTTATGAGATCTTAAGTCACTTTAAAAGATTTGAATATAAGAGTAAGTATGTGTGAGTTAGAGTTAGCAATAAATGCTTTCAACAACCTCTATTCAAAGGCATTTGAAGAATATAATCGTTTGACTCAAAAATTAGTTATTCCTTCCTTTTTGTTATGTTTAAAATTTGAATTTGAAAGTGCTAGATCGACAAAATCAGTCGACTCAGTTCATCTTTCATAGTTGATTGAAGAACTCAATTGATTTGGCCAACGGGTAAAGGTTGATCTATGTTCAAAGTCATTCAGTTGACTAATTCTTTGATTCAATTGACTGAATCTTCCAATGTGAATTTGTACACAAAATAGCTTATGTGATTTAGTTGACTGGATATTCACTTTGTTCGACCGAATTGGTAATGTGTTAAGGCCTTGTGAAATGCACATTCAGTCGACTGGGTCTTGTGTCCTGTCGACTAAATTTAATAGGGTCAAAATAGGTATGTTTTGTGAACATGATTCAATCGATTGAATTTGATAGTTTTGTACCATTACCTATTTTGTTTAATGTTTTTTGTTTCAAATACATTGAATTTTCAAAGCTTAAGTTTTAACAGTGTTATGCTTTTGAAAAATTATTTTGTTGATTGATTTTAGTTGATCAATTAAACACTTCAGAATTATAAATTTGATCAATCAATCCTAGTTCACGCAAAAACTCAAAATAATAGAAAATAAAATCTTGATTTGATTTGATTCTTTGGCCTTAAGTGCTTTCATTTATCTTGTGTTTGACTTAATGATTGATCTTGTGAGAATATCTCAATGATGTTGATCATTTTCATCTTTAGTCAAAGCTTGCTCAATCATTCTTTGAGCTTATTGACCTATTTGTATTATCATTTAGCATAGATCATTAGTCCACATAATCAATACCTTATTATTATCAAAATTACGAGAATGCCCTTGGTTGAAAACCTTTAGGACCAACAAAAATGTACCATAATTTGTAAAAAATTGTATCACTATTTGTACAAAATTGTATCACTATTTATTTAAAGAAGAACCACTATTTTGTACAAATGATTTTCTTTGAATTTGATTAAAAATTGAATTTTTAAAAAAATAAATTGGATGATTTTTTTTATATATAATTTTTTTTTTTGAAATTGTTAGGACCTTCTAATTAATTAGACCTATTTAAACTTAAAATTAGAAACAAATTTGTTACAAAAAAAATCATATGTGAGCATCATGCAAGAAAAAAGGGCCATTCCTCCCCTAAAGGTGGGAAGAAGTGCTCAAAATATATGAAAGAAGTTGCTAGCTTGTTTTAGGAAATTAAACAAGAAAAATCGATTACAAGTCATGAAAAATACACGTAAAATAGGACATGACAAAGAAAATTAAAAGTTACATTGTTTTTTGGTCTTAGTTACATTCTAAATCCCAAAATGGGTTACAAGCTTGATACAAGGAACATATCTTGTAAGGATTCAGAAAATCATGAAGGGCAATTTGGTGAAATTGCCAGTAGTGACTAAGGTGAGATAAATAAATCATCGATGATGTATCAGAATAATTATGAGATCGATTAGTAAAACATTAGTATAATATTATAACGCCAAATTGAGTTTTTAGCTAGGGTGCCAACTTTGGTACGATTCTGAGATAGTTTTGTTCAAACGTGTGTGCGCACACATTTGGACAACTGGCCATGTGGCACATTGGGGAGCATGCAAAGCTTCCTCAAGAGGCTTTGTGAATATTTCTAGACTCTGACACTTGTCATCACTTAGGGGTGGACAATAGAGGATCTAATATTAGGAAATGTTGTGTGTAGGTAAGGTGCACTATAAGGGAACCAAAAAGGCACAATGGTACACATGGATAGGATATTGAGAAGACCATACTTTTTCTCTATCTTTCTTTCCTCCCCTACTTCGGCTGAATGCCTTTTCTCTCCTCTCTCATTTCAATTTTCTTTCTCTATCTCCTCCACAAACACACACCTGAGTGTGTTAGTGTGTGTATATGTGGGGGGCATATGTGTATGTATGTATGTATATATATATATATATATATATATATTACACATGGCTATGTGTGCAAGTGGAAAACATGAGAGTGCTAAGTGTGTGTGAGTGAGGGTGAGAGAAACAGTGGGTGTGTGTGCTGATAGGACTTTTGTGTGCATGTGTGAATGTGTGAAACACACACACTGTGAGGCAGATCGTGAACAAAGAAGAAGAAGAGAAGAAGGGAAAAAAATGGAAGTAAGGGCGGTTGAACAATAGGGCAGTGGATGCGTGAAGATTTGGCAGCCATAAAAGCTTCCCCCAAGCTTTCTCTTTCTAACTTCTCTCTAAGTTGTAGCTTCGTCAGTTGAGGTATAGGGACCTTGAAACCTTTCATTTAGTTTCAAGAGGTTGAAACCAGTGGATTTGTGCATGGATGAGTGTTCTATACATATATGTATGCATATGTATGTGGACTATGTGTGAGTTGAGTGTGTTTATTGCGTGCTTCTCACATGGCTCGGTTTTGAGTTCCAAAGTGCCTTGTGATTAATGGACACTTCCTAGAAAGCCTAAATGGGTAGAATGGAACCTAGTTGAATTACTGTCCATGGGCTTTAACACTGGTGGGAGGTTACGGTAGCCATAATCGAAACATCTTGGAGCAAGGAAAAACTGTACATTCTATAGGGTTTTGATTAATAAAAACCTTAAAGGACAAGTTTAGAAGATGAAGGAACTTGTTTAGAAATCGAGAAATCAAGAGAAACTAAGAGAAAATGACTCATAAGAAATTAGGGTTTTTATTACTGTTCATCGTCGCGTTAGGGACGATGAATAGTACCCAAACCCATACGTCACAATTTTTATGTTGGGGCTAATTGGGCCGCTGGGCTAAAATGGGCTCCCTTAGACTGTTAGGCTTCTCAAGTAAGGAGATTAGGCCAAGTCTGGTTAGCGAGTAGGTTGGGTAACATGGTTGGGCGACGCAAAGTAAAGAGGGGGGGGACTGGTCACCAGCCTAGGTCAAGCATTTGGTAAAGGGAATAGGGTAGGTTAGTTCTTTTGAGAATAGGTTTAAACGTGAATCGATTCCCTTGTAAAAGCAGTTCAACAATGAATCGGTTTTTGGCCCAAAATTATAAAAACACCCCTTATTTAAATATATTAAAAATTAAATTCAAATAAAATGTAAAATAGGTCATTCTTAAGGTTTTTTTGGCATTTAAGATTCAATGGTGGGCTTAGTTTAGACATTCGGGAAGCCGGGGTGGTCCCACATAAAAATATAAAATTACAAAAATACCCTTGATGACAATTTAAGTAATTCAAAGGCTAATTAAAATTCGCAAAGGGCCAGTCTAAGTTTTTGGATGCCCGAAATTCAAATGTGATGTTAGATTAGTCAAATTAGGGACCCTGTGATGGTCCCACCTAAATGGGTAAAATGACTATTATACCCTCAAACTTTAATTAAACAATTGAATGCATAATTAAGATCTGAAATAGGCATTTTCAATCGTTTTGGATGCTAGGAATTCAAATACAATATTAGAAAAATGAAACAGATACACGGGTTAGTCCCACATAAATGTGTAAAATTACGATTATGTCCTAGGCACAGAATATATACCTAAAAAATTTAACAAAATACAAGAAGAACGTCTTCAAGTTTTTTTGACCTTCGGGATATGATCCCAAGGTCAGTTTTGTAAGACAGTGTTTTGGTAGACGTGAAACTTATCTAGTAAAGTTACAAAAATACCCTTATGGGTTTAAAATGCATTCAAATGACTTAGAAACATTATAATAAGGCCTCCTTAGGGTTTTTGAGGGCAGAGAACACATTTTTCATATCAGTTTGGGACAACGAGCACTCGGTACGGTTGGCTAATGTGAAATTGACCTAAGAGAACTTAAGGAACTAATATGAAACCGTAGCGTTATAGGTCGGGGTGGTCCCAAGATTTGAACCATGAGTATGTGAGGTTTTCAATACACATTATGAAAAACACAAGTCGTGTCTCTTTATAGTCGGGTGATGACTAGGATTAGGATTATATCCTAATTAACTGTGATTACATATCTATTATTAATACTTTTGATTTGATTGTTATTGTTCTAGTTGTGATATCATTAGTTGTATACTTATCTTGAATATATGTGGATACTCTGTTGATTATGTGATTCTTGTATGTTGAGATATTATGCATTTTATTATGTGGCTGTTGATATGGATATGGTGTGAGCCTATGTGGCCACCACTTGTTGTTGAGATGTTGATATTATAGATGGAAATGAAATAGTTGAATTGTTGAGAAATGGGAAGTTACAAATGAACTGGTTACAATTTGAGAAAGGGGAAGCTATGAATGAGATAAGTTTCAAGTTAAGAAATGGAAAGATAGGGATATTACCAAGGTATTGTAATAGGGATTGTGTCTCCCTTCGATTTCGAATCGTAACCCCACACGGCTGGTCATATGTCTCCATTGGGTTAGTAGCCTAATAAGCACTCAGGCTTTACTGGGAGCTATTAAGTAGTCTTGAAGGATTGTGGAAGAAGTAGAGAGAATTATAGGACTCGTCGAGGTCTGACTTCTTGTGCTAAGAATTGTACTTGTTGTAGACATAGATTGTGTAGTGATTACACTTGTTATCTTATCATATTGTTGACTTGTATTAAGTATGTTGTTATTGGATACCATTGTTCTGATTGCTTTGAATAGGAAATGGAGGTACGTTATGAGGTTTGTATATGTTGATATTCTTCATATTTGATGTATATTGAATGCCTTATCACTGTTGTTGTACCACGCAACATGGTGTCTTATTCTCTTAACTATCATATCTATAATTGTGATATGGTTGATGATATTGTTGTGAGCTCAGGATTGCATACTCTACATTAAAGATTGTCTTCATCAAACTTGCATTAGTTTTTGCACGTTGCTTGTTTGTGTGTTTTGGAAAACCTTACTAAGCATTATGGCTCACCTTTGCTGTTTATGGGAATGACAGGTATTGGACTGGAAAGGACAGCTGTTGAAGCAACACGAGATGGACAGAGACTTGAGTAATATTAGCTTCAGATAGTTGTATTCATTCATTATATATTTCGAAGGGTGCATGTACCCTTCTTTGACATAATGTACGTGTTGCATATTAAACTAATAGAGTCAGCCCCATACATTACCTTGTTATATATTATCAATATATGTTTTGATTTAGCTATACCTTATTGTGGTCTATTTTATTTAATCCCATTACGGGACTTGTCATGCCTCGAATTTTCGCGAACCTGGGGCTCGAGTAACGAAGCCGAAGGAATAAAAAGTAAAGTAAGGGGGCAATCTGAACGGATTTAACTAAACATGCATCCATTCTCATCAATACATCTAAAAACATAAAATACATCCCATAGATACATCGTTCACATGTCATTTGGGCTTAAGCCCTTACATCTCAAAATATACCCCAAGGGCCAAAAATACTCCAAGTACATTCTTTCACTAAAACACCACTAAATCTCATGTAGCTGAAGCGTCATCTGAAATGTTATCCCACGAATGGGTCAGCTCAACTGCTGGTACAATGTAATACTAATGCAAGAAACAAAATTAAGGCGTGGCATGTGCGAAGTGTACATTTATCTCTAAATGCTTTCCAATTCCATTAATATAATATGATGAAAGTATGCATGACACACCCATAGCACTCAATGCCACACCCATGTCTCATTTACGGGTCTCGCTCGATGGCTCGAAGTACCAATGCAATGGCCAATTTTGGGTTTTTCACTACAAGATCTGCACCCTCATAATGCAAAGCACCACGTGCTCAACTCACACCATGCTCTCAAAGGATTCACCATATGTGAATATGCTAATGCAGTCTCAATGGGACAAGGTTTCAACAATATAGCATGCTCGAGGCAATAATATATAAATCACCAGCTAGTTCCATATGTATGCATATCTCATGTAGTCAATGTAAACATACGTCACAGTTCATATTCATCACTTCACTAAATTCCCAAGGAATGTAAGCAGCACATAAGCATGTGAACAACTAACTCCAAGTCATCAAGTAAACATATTCCAAATAATCTCCCTATAACAGTTTAACACATAAGTCATTCAAATCACTCACAAAATATTCTTAAACTTAACTCCATTTCTTACATTAGCAAAACATCGTACCTGGATGGGTTGATCTCAACCCTAAGAAACCGTGCTCGCGGCGTAGCCGAACAAATCAATGAAAATGCAGTCCCTTTTTCTGTCTCCGACGGAAGGTCTAGACTGCCTTCTCCTTTGCCCTTCGGTGTTCATGTTATTTTGGTTAGAACTTGGCCACACGTGCCTCAGTGGCACGGTGGTTCCCTTGGTTTTTGCCATCAAAGTTGAATAATCGAACAAGAATGAGAAAAAATCATTAACCTTTGGTTTTCCTCCTGTTTCAATCTAGTTTTTGAAATGTAAGCTCGAATCCTCCAACCCTTCACTGGAACCAGCACTCCCAGCGACTGAATCAGAATTCAATCTATTTCCTTGAAACGCCCCACCCCATGCCCCTCAGCATGTCTTTGGCATGCCCTTTCATCTTTTCAGTCTCCAACCACCCCCTATAATTGAAATTGCATACTTTATCTACCTCAATCTCTTCTCTACCCATGTCATCTACCATCTCTAACACCATTCCATCCAAGGTGAGACCCTAACCCTCTAGGACCCAAATCCCCAACTGACATATGCCTCATTGGCCTTCTTGACAACTTAACCCTCAGATGTTCCGTAGTAACCTCACACATCCTCCACACCAATTACCAATAGCCTTAAAACCTCATCATCATATAAATGGAGTGACAACCCCAACAACTACAACTATAGGGAAATTCAACAACAGTAGTAAGAATCAACACCTGACCGAACCCCGCGAGATAACCCAGTCTCACAAAACCCGCATTCAAATCCCAAGTATCCAATCCTGAACTCTCTTTGGTTTTCTTCCTCCTATTATTTCCGAGAGAATTGAATTCCAAACCTTTTATACTTCAAGCCCTCTTTACTTCAGAATGACCTGGACATCAAAACTGTTCGAATTCGTTGCCTTCTTTTTTCTTTTCTTTTTTTCTTTTTTCTGATACAGCACCTCACTTCTTATCACCCCTCAGCATACCTTTGCCCAAACTGGGTTCTCCAATTTTTTTTTGTCAACTTCCACTTCTGCAATCTCTTGTTTCAACCCAACATCATGCCACCCATTTTTTCCTGTACCGACTTGCATTACCGTCATCCTTTGGATTATCAAGAAGCTCAATCCACCCCAAGCAAAACCTCATTATCTGAAACAAGGCCACATCAACCTCTGAACAGCAATAATAGGGACCTATCCACCGTTTGTGTCCCACTTGTCATCCCCAAACGATCAAATGCTTCTGATTGTGCACTCTGTCCCTAAGACGCTCCAATGCCCAACAATACCCAATCCGTTCCTAAACAAGTCGCGGACTGTAATAACCCAGAAATTTTTTTTTTCTAATATATAAAATTTTCTTTGGTTATTAAATATTTATTTATTTATTTATTTTATTTATTATTATCATTATTATTGTTAAGTTTTTTTTTTTGTGAGGCTTGGATTATATATATGCATGGTGTATGTATAGTATGTATGTATATATGTGTAGTGTAATGTATGTGCATGTAAATATAGATATGTGTATGTATGTGTTATATAGCAGTGTGTGTGTGTGTATTTGTGACCAACTGAATGTGAGTGAGGTGGCAGCTAGGTGTGTGTGTGTGTTTAGTGTGTGTGTCTAGTATATGATGATTGATATATATATATATAGGTGTATAGGCAGCTTTGCATTAAATGTAAAGCTGCATTTGGGGAGAAACAAGGGGCTGATGCAGGGTGAGAGAAGTCAAGGAAGGCTGCAAGTGGAGGGGAAATAGAGAGAGAAAGAGAGGAGAGAGAAAAAGGGTCGGTTGTGAGTGTTCTTTGTATATGTGTGTGCATCCGTGAGTTAAAGGAAAATGTAGAGGAAAGGGGTTGAGAAGGGAGAAGCAGAAATGGAGCAAGAGGAACAGAAGTGAGAGAGAAACCTGCACAAAGAGAACAACAGAAATCAAAAAGGTAAGTGGGTTATTCTGTTTTAATCTTTAAAGCATGATTCGTTTACCTTTGATTTCATGAACTTAAAGAGCATAAAATATGGAACAAATAGCAAAAAGAATCAGTCAAAATGGTTGAGAAACCAGTTAGAAAACAACAGTTACAGGTTTTAGGGTGCTCGGATTTCTATTGATATTTTATGCATGAAAATGTGATTAAATGACCTAGATATGATGCTATGAGGTGCAGAAAATGATTAATGAAGAAAGGGGTGGAAAACAGTGAACAACTGAGTGTAAAAATGGAAATATTTAGCTCGCCGGAAAACCGGCCGGAGCTATTAAACCCTAAATTCGAGACTATTGAGAGGGTCTCGATGGAAATGGAGGGTAGGAAAGGAATCTAGGGGAAAAATGGAAGAAACTGACATTTTGAAAACATTGAAAACCCACCGGAAAAATGTCGCCGGCACCGGAGAAGGCGCCGGAACCCTACTGGTTCATCGCCAGAAATACGGGGAAGAAAGGAGGTCACCCGGGTCGGGTTTTGGGTCCGGGTCGGGTCCGGTTCGGGCGGGGTTGAACCGCCCCTGCCACGTGTCAGTGCTGATGTTTTAAATTAAAAGGGGATTGGGTCTGTTTGGTTACGGATATAAGAAATAAAAAAAAAAAATTTTGAAATAGGAACAGGGATATCCTATCCCTATTCTGGATAAGTCCCTATTTGGCTATCCGAATAGGAAATAAGGTTTTTCACAATTACAAAAGTGCCCTTGAACTTTTTGATATTTACAAATGTACCCTGAACTTTCAGAAATTCACTTTAACCCCTAAACTTTGGAGAAATTACAAATTGACCCACCTGAATTAAATATTAATTAAATTAATTAATTTAATTAATTAAATATTCTAAAATAATCCGGAGTCCAAATGGGACAAGTCATTAGTGTATTTTGACTATCTCAACCATTCTGAGACCAATGGTGAGGTCCGTTTTATGAGACGGGGTCTCAAAAAATAAAAGACCCGTAGTAACATATAAAATTACCAAAATGCCCCTGAATTGAAATGCAGTCAAATGAACTCCGAATTTAGTAAACGAATAGTGAAACTTTATTATCTCGAGCATTACGGACTCAACCGTAGAGTCCGATTTGTGAAAAAAGGTCACGAAATGTAAGGATCCGTGTAAAGTGCAAAATGACTGTTTTGCCCTTTTGTACCCAGATGCCCGAATTCAGTTCTACGAAAACCTAAACTTATTTTCTTCGACGTTCCGGACTCAATAGTGGAGTCTAATTTAGCAAAATAGAAGCTTATAAGATAAAGACATAAAATTTGATGAATAGCATAATTCAAGTGACAATTGAATTGAGTCTCATGTTATGATTATAGGGACACGAAAAGGCAAAGAGAAGGTGATCTGACTTTCGGTGTTCTTACAGTGATTCCACTATACTACGAGTACACTCTCCCTGTTTGAGGTCGATTATCAGGTACGATATATTGTGCTAAGTAAGAAATAGAACTGAGATTAGGGATACTTGTTCTGCTACTTTGATTGTTCACATGTTTACTTGAGTGTTCACCTGCTTATGTGCTTCCTGCTGTCTTGCTAAACTTGGATGATGATTACTTGTCTATTGCATGTGTTAGCGTAGTGCGAGAATTATATGTTTTGAGAACTGTTGACATTATGAAATACGTGATTAAAAGCACGCTTTATGTATGAATGAGATGCATCATTGGGATTATATCATGATATGATGAAATCAGAGCATATTGGCATAGTGTGATTCCTTGGACATGGCGTGAGTTAAGCACTTGGTGCTTTGCATTATGAGGGTGCAGATCCTGTGGCGAAAAACCCAAAAATCGGCCATTAGGTACTCGCGAGCCTGACGGATTCTGGACCGTGAAGCGAGACATACGTGGCGGTACTCATGCCAGTAGAGAATGACCGTATCATGAGACATGGGTGGGCATAGAGTTGCATGGGTGTGTCACGCATCCTGTTCATATATTGCATAATGTTCATATACTACCATCATGATATCGAATGCCATATAGAAATAACTGTACACTTGCACATGCCATGACCTTAGTTTTGTTTCTTGTATTAGCATTATATTATACCAGCATGTTGAGCTGACCCCTTTAGTGGGGCAACATTTCAGATGATGTCCCAGTTGTACGAGACGAGGAGATGATCTGATTAGGGACTATGTTAGGCCCGAGGGGCGCTTTTGATATTGTGTAAGGGCATAAGCCCGAGACTGTATTTTATTTTGTATGTTGTAAATAAATGGACCAGACCTTATGTATGTATCAGAACCGTATGTAGAATGTATGTGATCATCCTTAATTATCTTTTATTCCTTTATGATTTTAATTTCTTTTTGTCTCGTTACTCGCGCCTCGGGTTCGCTGGAATTCGGGGCGTGACAACGTGGTATCAAAGCTTAGGTTCAAATACCTAGAGACCGTGGGGTGTTGTTAAAACACCATGAGACCCTAGAGTAGAAGTGATGACTTAGTGTGAACTGTTAGTGGCATGCGGTAGGGCCTTATGTGTTATGTGATCGTATGTCCTGATGCATGACTTGTTGTGATTACGTGTTGATTGATGATATGTTATGATACATGATTATGTGATTTAATGTGGTAAGATGCATGACATGTATAATGTGTGAGAATTTGTTCTGTGTATATTATGACATGCTATACGTACTCCCTAGTCACTGATAAGAACATGACTGAGCTTTTAGCTCAAATATTTCATATACACATGTTGCATTGGTGTGCATGAGTATGCACTATACTTGACTTCCCGGTAGATAGGAAGCATGTGAATTTTTTTTGTGATTGACTAAGATTAGAAACTCGTGTCTATGTGATAGACCGTATACTTTATGGGGTAGACAGTGTGCCTAGTGATTTGAGGTGTAGGTTGTACACTTAGTTATCATCACGGTAGACATTATGCCTAGTTACTTAGGGGGCAAGTTGTGAATCTGGTTGTTTACCTGATTGACCGTTGTTTGTGGATTCTGTATGAGTGAGCTAGGTTAGTAACCAATTTTCAGGGGTTATAGTACTATGACAATGATATTTATACAGACTGGATTGGTCTCAGGTCCTGAGTTACGGTTAATGGATGACGTCCCATCAGCCAGTAATGAAAGGAGCTGTAATTCATGAAGGGTTATCACCTAGCTATAAAAGTAAGAGATAATAAAAGACACATCAAACCTTAAAATGCTAGAATAAGGATTTGGATTTGTGGAGCCTTGTGTGTATATATGGATGCTTAAAGTGTTTATCTTTAAATTTCTAAAGCTATTCTTGTGTTAAACCCTGGTTGTTGAGAGATGTATTGTTTTGGATAGTATTCACTGGGAGTTAAACCTTGCTAGTGTTCAAACGTTTAAGTATGCGTGTATTACATTGTTTAGATAAAATCCTTCTTAGTAGAGGGCTATGTTAGAACTCGGTGTAAATTGTTTAGTGTAACCAATGGGTGGTGATGATAGACATTAGTTATGTAGGTATGGATTAGGCAAGTGTGTCATGATATATTGTGGTTGTTACTTCGAAATTGTGAAGCGTTGACAAGTACTTACTTAATGTTCTTTTAATACCTGTGTCTAATGGGGTATTAATTTTTCTTCTCTTTGGACTTGTAGACATGCCACCGAGACAAGCTACTCCCAAGCTTATGCCACCTAGACACGATGAGCCTAGGACCACTGCACCACCGTGGCATAGTTGGCCCCAAGCTGCTGTTTCGGCAGATGCTGCAGTTGAGGAGGCCGTCACTTTTACACCTGCTCTAGTGGAGGTAGAGCAGACTAGTGGTTCTGGGGACATAGCGACCATTATGCGGGAATGCCTTCACACTATACAGGAGGTAGTGACGAGAGCGGTCAGGGCTGAGAGAGAGTTGGCTGAGCTTAGAGGAGTCAGAGAGCCCCAGACCCAGAGCGAGGCGACTCTAGCACAGATCCCTAGGTCTACCCCGATATACACTGGTAAGAGGCCATCGAAGAGGTCTCGAGCTCGTGCTGCTGCTGCACAGATATCTATACCCGCCCAGACTCACACTGGTATGAGACCACCGAAGAGGTTCCGGACTGGTGCTTCTTTCACATCCACATCCCAAGGGACCATTATTTGTTTTATTTGTGAACAGCCTGGCCACAAGATGGTCACTTGTCCTTTGAGGGACCCCAGCTTGAGACAGAGGATCGAGGTTAGTCAGGAGTCATTCCCCTCACCAGTACAGAGTCAAGGACGGGGGACTCCGCGACTTTGTTTTGTATGCCACCAGGCTGGCCATGTTAGGGCCAATTGTCCTCAGAGGCCGATTTCCCAAGACTTAGATGAGCCACACTACTATCAGTATACCCAAGTGCCTCTGCCATGGCCACTATTGGGTCAGGAACCCCCGACACAGTATTTCCAGCATGCACCTACAACATCGAGTGTCAGAACTCTCAGTCAGAGGGGTGATAGGCAGGACCAGACCACTCAGAGTGGCGTTATGCAGTAGTCAGCCTAGAGTCACCTATCCTTTTTGGACCTTCAGAGCCTTGAGGTACATTTTTTGTGTTAGTTCATGGACTGGCATATTGATAGACCATAGTGCATCTCTTTCGTTCATATTTACTATGTTGACATAATGTTAGGGGTAGAGTGATACTGACGAGGATTTATAGAGATTACTCGATAGAGGTAGCAGACTGCATGCCTTATTTAGATTCTTACATCTTATTTGGTACGTCTAATATTGGTGTTATGTTGGAGATAGATCAGTTCTTTACACTTTAGACGAGTATAGACTGCTATAGGGGAAGAGAGATAGTGTGTACTCCTGAGGGAGATGTTTCCTTTATTTCATAGGATGTCCATAGATCCTTTTAAGATTGACTTTATTGTAAGTTAGGATGGGTTAGACTTTAATTTGAATTGGGTTGGTTTGGATTACATGATTAGAGGAGTGCTTGTTACCTTAGTTGTGAAATTGTACAATGTGGGGTATACTTGGTTATTGATGATCTAGGATTCAATGATTGCCTTTATACAGTGAAACGAATGAGATTAAACAGTAGACTATATGCTTGTTGTCAATGAGATAGGCTATGAGCCTGGATATCCGTAAGGTTGGGAATGTGCCTGGTCACCTGTACAACAGATTATGTGCTTATTTATGTATATGTATATTCCTGGAATGAAATTTTATACTGGGTGCTGATGTGGTAGGCTATGTGTTAGCTATTGAATGTTGTACGTTTACTCAATTTAAGCATGCTAGTTTAGCGACCGTTATAGTGCTGCGACTATGACTTTATTTTTTTTATATACAGATTGGTTGTTATTAATGCATGTATAAAAGAATGCTTGAACGTGTTTATGTGTGTGTGTGGATACATGTGTGTGAAAAATTGATGTATGTTCGTAGTAGAAATTGGTGAAGAGTTTCACTAATGTTTTATTCTTCTGAACCTTGGTATATTGACTTAAGTTTCATAATTAGAGTACATAAACTACACCGTCCACATTTGTATACCCAATCAATATATGCATACATGAAATGAATAGACTAGTCCTTATTAGTAAATGACACTTAGTCTCGGTTATATATATAGATTGAGGTGGGAGGTGATAGCTTTACTTTTAGATTGTACTGTTGATCTTTTGTGGGTAATTAGGGTACCTAGAAAATACTGGATGATGAGATTGCATTGTGGTACAGATAATGTGTATTTATACCATCGGGATAAACCACTAGGTAATTTCATGGATTAATTTGAGGTGGGTTAGATGACATAGCATGTGCGAGAGACCTTGGGGTATCCTTATGAACAGCGAGAAGCCTCCTTTTTTTTTATTGTGTTAAATTATTGAGGAGAGTCGTGATGCTTAGATGGAATTTGAAAGGAATTGGCATTGATGAGCCAATGTGTTTTGAGGATTTCATTATGTGTTGTGCCATGTGGAGTGAGTCGTTACAGATGGGATTAGCATCAGACCCTAGCAGGGAGTGTGGAGATGTCTGCACGCCGCTGCACGCCTACCGGTGAGGCGAAGCCTACGGGGGAGATGGTAATGGGAGGAGGTAATGCATTCCACATCGCCCGGCTGAGGGAGAGGTGAGTGATCCATGGGTAAGGCTGCACGTCTACATGTTGCAATGCATTTTGCATTGATTTTTATTACTATGTCGAGAGATCGTGCGACTACATGGGGTTCCAGTATCCATTGTTTCAGGCAGGGACCCACGTTTCACTGCCCGGTTTTGGCAGAGCCATCAGACAGCCTTAGAGACTCAGCTAAGTTAGTATTACCTTTCATCCCCAGACTGATGGTCAGTCAGGGCGTACCATTCAGATCCTAGAGGGCATGCTTAGAGACTGCATTATGGACTTCAGGGGTAGCTGGGAGGATCACTTTGCTTTGGTAGAGTTTGCCTACAACCGTAGCTAGCAGTTCCCCGGTGTGTTGGACTGGGGTAGGAGAGACAATTGTTTTGGGACCCGATATAATCCGTGAGACCACAGACGAGATACAAAGTGATCAGGCAGCGCCTGTTGCCAGCCAGAGTCGCCAGAAGAGTTATGTAGATAGGAGGCGGCGACCCTTGTCATTCAAGGTGAGGGACCATGTGTTCCTCAAGGTGTCTCCCAGATGAGGTTTGAGAAGATTTAGGCGTAGTGGGAAGCTGTCACCATGATTTATAGGCCCCTTTGAGATTCTTGGGAGGGTTGGAGAGGTGGCTTATAAGCTGGCATTACCACCGCAGCTATCAGGGGTTCATGATGTCTTTCATGTGTCGATGTTGAGGAAGTACCAGCCTGACCCCTCCCATGTATTAGATTGGGTAGATCTTCAGCTAGAGGGCGACGTTTCCTATGATCAGAGAACCGTAGAGATATTAGACTCGAGGGACCAGGTTTTGCGAGCAGGACCGTCCCTTTGGTCAAGGTTCGTTGGAACCGAGGTTCGAACTAGGTACCCCGAGTTGTTTGATCAGTGATGTATTTTCCTTCATTTTATGTTATTTTAAATTTCGGGACGAAATTTCTTTAAGGAGGGAAGGATGTAATAACAAGGAAATTTTTTTTTTTCTAATATATAAAATTTTCTTTGGTTATTAAATATTTTTTTATTTATTATTATCATTATTATTGTTAAGTTTTTTTTTTTGTGAGGCTTGGATTATATATATGCATGGTGTATGTATAGTATGTATGTATATATGTGTAGTGTAATGTATGTGCATGTAAATATAGATATGTGTATGTATGTGTCATATAGCAGTGTGTGTGTGTATTTGTGACCAACTGAATGTGAGTGAGGTGGCAGCTAGGTGTGTGTGTGTTTAGTGTGTGTGTCTAGTATATGATGATTGATATATATATATATATATATAGGTGTATAGGCAGCTTTGCATTAAATGCAAAGCTGCATTTGGGGAGAAACAAGGGGCTGATGCAGGGTGAGAGAAGTCAAGGAAGGCTGCAAGTGGAGGGGAAATAGAGAGAGAAAGAGAGGAGAGAGAAAAAGGGTCGATTGCGAGTGTTCTTTGTATATGTGTGTGCATCCGTGAGTTAAAGGAAAATGGAGAGGAAAGGGGTTGAGAAAGGAGAAGCAGAAATGGAGCAAGAGGAACAAAAGTGAGAGAAAAACCTGCACAAAGAGAAAAACAGAAATCAAAAAGGTAAGTGGGTTATTCTGTTTTAATCTTTAAAGCATGATTCGTTTACCTTTGATTTCATGAACTTAAAGAGCATAAAATATGGAACAAATAGCAAAAAGAATCAGTCAAAATGGTTGAGAAACCAGTTAGAAAACAGCAGTTACAGGTTTTAGGGTGCTCGGATTTCTATTGATATTTTATGCATGAAAATGTGATTAAATGACCTAGATATGATGCTATGAGGTGCAGAAAATGATTAGTGAAGAAAGGGGTGGAAAACAGTGAACAACCGAGTGTAAAAATGGAAATATTCAGCTCGCCGGAAAATCGGCAGGAGCTATTAAACCCTAAATTCGAGACTATTGAGAGGGTCTTGATGGAAATGGAGGGTAGGAAAGGAATCTAGGGGAAAAATGAAAGAAACTGACATTTTGAAAACATTGAAAACCCACCGGAAAAATGTCGCCGGCGCCGGAGAAGGTGCCGGAACCCTACTGGTTCATCGCCGAAAAAACGGGGAAGAAGGGAGGTCACCCGGGTCGGGTTTTGGGTCCGGGTCGGGTCCGGTTCGGGCGGGGCTGAACCGCCCCTGCCACGTGTCGTGTTGATGTTTTAAATTAAAAGGGGATTGGGTCTGTTTGGTTACGGATATAAGAAATAAAAAAAAAAATTTGAAATAGGAACAGGGATATCCTATCCCTGTTCTGGATAAGTCTCTGTTTGGCTATCCGAATGGGGAATAAGGTTTTTCACAATTACAAAAGTGTCCCTGAACTTTTTAATATTTACAAATGTACCCTGAACTTTCAAAAATTCACTTTAACCCCTAAACTTTGGAGAAATTTCAAATTGACCCACCTGAATTAAATATTAATTAAATTAATTAATTTATTAATTAATTTAATTAATTAAATATTCTAAAATAATCCAGAGTCCAAATGGGACAAGTCATTAGTGTATTTTGACTATCTCGACCATTCTGAGACCAATGGTAAGGTCCGTTTTATGAGACGGAGTCCCAAAAAATAAAAGACCCGTAGTAACATATAAAATTACCAAAATGCCCCTGAATTGAAATGCAGTCAAATGAACTCCGAATTTAGTAAACGAATAGTGAAACTTTATTATCTCGAGCATTCCAGACTCAACCGTAGAGTCCGATTTGTAAAAAAAGGTCACAAAATGTAAGGACCCGTGTAAAGTGCAAAATGGCTGTTTTGCCCTTTTGAACCCAGATGCCTGAATTCAGTTCTACGAAAACCTAAACTTATTTTCTTCGACGTCCCGGACTCAATAGTGGAGTCTAATTTAGCAAAATAGAAACTTATAAGATAAAGATATAAAATTTGATGAATAGCATAATTCAAGTGACAATTGAATTGAGTCTCATGTTATGATTATAGGGACACGAAAAGGCAAAGAGAAGGTGATCTGACTTTCGGTGTTCTTACAGTGATTCCACTATACTACGAGTACACTCTCCCTGTTTGAGGTCGATTATCAGGTACGATATATTGTGCTAAGTAAGAAATAGAACTGAGATTAGGGATACTTGTTTTGCTACTTTGATTGTTCACATGTTTACTTGAGTGTTCACCTGCTTATGTGCTTCCTGCTGTCTTGCTAAACTTGGATGATGATTACGTGTCTATTGCATGTGTTAGCATAGTGCGAGAATTATGTGTTTTGAGAACTGTTGACATTATGAAATACGTGATTAAAAGCATGCTCTATGTATGAATGAGATGCATCATTGGGATTATATCATGATATGATGAAATCAGAGCATATTGGCATAGTGTGATTCCTTGGACATGGCGTGAGTTAAGCATTTGGTGCTTTGCATTATGAGGGTGCAGATCCTGTGGTGAAAAACTCAAAAATCGGTCATTAGGTACTTGCGAGCCTGACGGATTCCGGATCGTGAAGCGAGACATACGTGGCGGTACTCATGTCAGCAGAGAATGACCGTATCATGAGACATGGGTGGGCATAGAGTTGCATGGGTGTGTCACGCATCCTGTTCATATATTGCATAATGTTCATATACTGCCATCATGATATCGAATGCCATATAGAAATAACTGTACACTTGCACATGCCACGACCTTAGTTTTGTTTCTTGTATTAGCATTATATTGTACCAGCATGTTGAGCTGACCCCTTTAGTGGGGCAACATTTCAGATGATGTCCCAGTTGTACGAGACGAGGAGATGATCTGATTAGGGACTATGTTAGGCCCGAGGGGCGCTTTTGATATTGTGTAAGGGCATAAGCCCGAGATTGTATTTTATTTTGTATGTTGTAAATAAATGGACCAGACCTTATGTATGTATCAGAACCGTATGTAGAATGTATGTGATCGTCCTTAATTATCTTTTATTCCTTTATGATTTTAATTTCTTTTTGTCTCGTTACTCGCGCCTCGGGTTCGCTGGAATTCGGGGCGTGACACGGACGTTTCCCCTGTTCTGGCGATGGCAGTAGTGAAAGAAACTTGGAGGGGATAAGATAAGGACTACACTAGAGAATGAGATGCCATTGCTGTATCTACCTAGGCGATCCCACACGATGGGTCGACCACCACAGGCAAGCAAGAACAGCGGTCGACCATCCCCAACAGATCCGTCCTAAACAAAGACCTGACACCTCAACATCACCAGATCGAAATCTTCCTTCCAAAAAATCTCAGCCACCGTTTGATCAACGGCCCCCCGGTACCACGCCGTTGACGATCGTCCCATCTGTCGTTGCTAATACCAAACCCACCGCTGCTCGTCAACAACAACCCGGTGGCATACGAAACTCGACTAGCCGTTCAATAAACTCGACAAGCCATGATTGGAAGCACGACCACGACAGAAATGAGCCTGTTCAGTGTCATCCCCACCTCTATCGCCGCCCCTCTGGTTCTGCTGCTCACACCCTTGTTTCGCCGCCTCTGCCGCTGGTTCCTTTTTTTTTTTTTTTCTCTCTCTCTTTTCTCCCCCCTGTTCTGATTTTTTTTTCTTGTTTTCTTTGTTTTCCTTGTTCACTTAAACACAGACGACACACCATACAACCGTACACAATAGCACACACTCACACCCATGTGATATACATACTCACAGAACTCCCATTTTCTCACTCCATCAGCCACCTAACCCCTTACACATCCAACAGCCCCTCTTTGCCTCTTTGAGTGACTTACACTCAACCCTCGCACCCACTCACTACACATCGTACACACACACACACGGTTGGGCACAAAACCTGCTATATATATATATATATAATACACATATACAAAACACATAAATATTTAAATGTTTTAAATATACATACATCTATATATACACGCACTTAACAATTTATATACACACACATATATACACATCACATACATAACATATTTTAATAATGATAATAATAATAATAATAATAATAATAATAATAATAATAATAATAAAATTCATTTATTCAAAAAAAAAAATTTAGGTCATTACAAGACTTGAACGAGTCCAATCATGAGAACGAACCGAAACTAATTAAAGGAAAATTATTTAAGAAAATAAATTTAGAAAGGAATTGACAACATTATATACTTGACTGGGATGATTTGTCTTAATTACCTACCTTTCGAGGTCTCGATGACCCTGTAGTCCGGTCCATCTGGATCGGGGCATTACAAATTTGCCATTGAAGTTAAAAAAATACTCTAAATTTCGAAGCTAAGGTATAAAATAGGAAGGTGTTAGACACCTACTCTACATAGGTATTGGTTTTACAGACCCATAGGTTTTACAACTATCGGGGGCCTTACATGTGTGTATTGCATTGGATGCATTTATAAATGAAATGCATATTTATTATTTGGATTATGTTGTGAATTACACATATTGGATATTCTATTATTAGTATTGTCTTGTGCAAAGAATGATGATGTAGTGTAAATCAGGTATGTTTATAGTCATGTTGTATATCTAGATATATAAGTTGTTGCTTACTGTGTTATTGATGATTTGTATTGAGATTTATATTTGTACATTGATATTTATATCTATTTCTATATTCGTTGGTTTGTTTTTGATGATTATTGTATGCATGTGTTACATGTTGGACATTAGGAATTAGTCTCATCGAGTTTGCATTAGTTTTTTCATATTGTATGATTATGTGTTTTGAGAAAACCTACTGAGCATTATGCCTCACTCTTGCAATTGCAGGTATATAAAGAGATAAATAATAGATATAGGTGCAGTTCAAGACAGATGTAGACTTTAGTATTGCATAGTTTAAGTTTGTATTTTGTATTCATTTTGTATAGGGGTGTATATACCATGATATAAACTTTGACTGCTTTCTCAGACTCGTATTTTTTATGGTTAGAGTCAGCTTTGTATATTGTAACCACCTTGTATAATTGTATCTCACTGAAAAAATATTATAAAACAGAGGACTCATTGATAGCTAATTTCATTTAATCTCGTTATGGAACTTGAATAAGTAAAACCATGATAACAGACCAAAAGAATGGTATGTTTTTAATGTACTTGACTAGGTTGATTAGTTAATTTACCTTCAAGATAGGATGTCATGGACTCCATGTTAGAGTCGTGACATATAAATAAACCAATATATATACATAAAAATACATATATAAATAAGTATATACGTACACATTAATATACATATATGTTTATGAATAAGTATATATAAAAATATATATATATATATAAAACATATATACTTAAATACATATATATAAACATAAATAATTATATATATAAATATACATAGTTGTATACCTACATACATACATATATATATATATATACAAATAAATTTATACATAAATAATTTTAGGACCAAGAGTCCTTTTTTTTTTGGTAATTGGCTAATCCAATTTGGCAAAACATACTTTGGTTGTAATCGTAACATAGTCCTAGACTTAGAGACTCTCAAGCCCCCATTTTACTTTAAGAAGGTCCAAGTTTCATTGTCGTGCACGTTATTTAGCCGCCTTGGGTCATCAAAGGGTATTTTGGGTATTTAGGACTTTTGTTATGATTTGGATCTCACACACTCACACATATCATGCATTGCCTATTATATATATCACTGTTCATTGAGTGTGTTGGTGTCTTGCTTTGTGAAACAATTTTCTCAAAATCCACCTTTGAAAAACCTTGTGTTTGCTCTTAGGAAAATTAACTTCACAATATAAGAGAAAACCAACTCTCTGTTGGTCATTTGAATGACTAATAGGTTCGTTTGAACGAACAATTGAGGCTATTCATTTTTTATCATTCAATTGTTTTGAATCAAACAAGTAGCTACAAGCTTTCGTTCAATGGTCATTCGATACTCGTTCAAATGAATTGGCTCATTCGAATGACCAAGTGCTTTGTTCAAATGGAACCTATAAAAAAATAGAATACCTTTTGTATTGAATTGTTTATTTGAGATCTGTGAACCTCAGTATAAATTGGCAAAATTTTGATTTTCATAGAAGAGATTTAGAAATAGAGAGTAGAAGCTTTAGAGAGAAGAAAGAACATCCATTAGAGAGCATTTGTATCTACTTATTCTATATCTCTTCATCTCCATAGCATGATTTGCATCATAATCACCTTGATGTAAATCATCATGAGAGCCTAGATCACACATTCATCATCAATATAGTTCGTTCTTGTGGATTTTGAGGAAAGAGGGATCGGAGGAGTCCGGGATCGTATGGAGTTCACGATTGTGCTGAAGATTTACACCGGTTGAAGGAGGCTTGCGGATTTAAGGTCGAATTGAGAGCAGGAGATTAAACCATGTCTGAGAGTTAGGTAAATGTTTTTGCCGCGTTTTAATCGGTTCATTCCTCATAATAGGAGATTTTTCATCGGGCAAGGAGTGCCTTGAAATTTTCCATCATAATTGATTGATTGTGATGGTTTCTTCATCACCAAATTTGTTTTGCATTTCTCAAATCCTAACTTTGCTTTATAATTCATGCTTTTATCAATTCTAGCATGCTTTCACCAAATTGAACTATCATATCTTGAGAATTGATAATTTGATTTGAAATTATAGCTTAATTGATTGAATAATTTGGAAATTGAGAAATTGAGATGATAATTGGGTAATTGATTAGTTGATTTATTAGGTTTGAAAATTGAATGATTGAATCAATTAATTGATTGATTAGGGGTTGAATAATTATGGTGAATTGGTTTGGTTGATTGAACTAATTAAATCGAGTGAATAAATTATTAAGAATTGGATTGCATAATATATTGTATATTGCATAAAATGAGATCAATTCTTTGTTGTAACTCAAATTGTTTGTAAATAGTGTTGTGGATAAAAAAATTGATAAACCTGTTCACCCCCCCTCCCTCTCCACCTTAGAAATTCACACTTGGAGCCATAACAAATAATTATATATTTATATGTTAATTTATTTATATGTATGTATGCAGTATGAATGTGTGTATATATACATAGTTAAATACATGTATATATATATAATTAAGTAAAAAAGAAAATATAAATATAATGTAAGTATATAAATATACACATATATATAAGTATATTTAAATCTATCTATACATATAATTATGATAAATGTGCAAATGCATATATATTTAATACTCCCTCCGTCCTGAATTAATAGTCCCTTTTGGGAAAACCAATTTTTTTATTTTGGACAATTATTTAATGCTTTTACACTTGATTAAGAGGATAAATTTACAAAACTAACCTTCATTCACATTGAGTAGTACATTCACATTAAATTTGTGAGGGTAATTTGAAAATTTCATAATTATTTATACATTAATTTTTTAAACAGGACTCTTATTATGGGACATCTCAAAATGGAATAAGGGACTTTTAATTCGGGACGGAGGGAGTATTATTAATCAAGTAGAATTGTTAGTTGTTACTAAATAAAGGAATGGAATGGAATAAGGAATGAACTACCTCAAGTCATTCCTTGATTCATTCCATTCCCTTGTCATACTTGGCCTTAGGAATTTTTGATGAGACTAAAAAATTATGGTTTATTCATGAATTTGAGAAGGCCATGTTCATATATTTGTTAGAGTTCTCTTCATTCTCATTATTCTTAGATTTGTTGGGTTGTCTTTGTATCTATTAAAATAATCTAGGGTTCCTTTCGTTCCCTTCCTTCATAAATTATTAGGGTTATCAAATCGAATATTCACTCTTCCTCATCAATGTTCGATGAGCCATATCTTCATTCATATGTTTGAATAACTGTTCGGCCAGATTCAAAGAAGTCAAGAAAGCAACGTATGATCAGAGATAAATGATCAAAATAAAAAATTGGGTTTTTTATTAAAACGTATTGATTTGAACCCAAAACTAAGATAAAATATAATCTTTATTTGTTATTACCTTCCGATTTTATTTAATCGTTTATATTGAAATTAGGGTTTAACATAATTTGTGGTTTTTTACTCCAATTGATGAAATTAATTTTTTTTTTTTGGTGAAATTTGTAAATAAAATTGTAGTTAATGAAATAGGATTTTTTTGGGTTGAATTATCAACCTTATTGTCATCCTAATTTGGGATTTTACAATAACGTCCTAAATTTTAGTTAAACGATTAGAAAATAATCAATGAAAATAGCATGATTAACGACATGCTTATTTGACACAAAAAACATTTAGTAAGTAAATAAAAAATAATTTATCTACCATTCTATAAATAGATTATAGGCAGACCAAGATAGAATGGTTGACCAACTATTATGAACCAATAAATAAAAATAAATAATAATCAATGCCTAAAAGATTTAAAGTAAATTAGTACCATTATAGTAAAATATTTTTTCCACAAAGTATAATAGAAAAACAAAGCACTATATGCAGGGACCCCACTCAGCCAAGAGGATAACTATACAACACACATACACACACACACACACACTAACTAACTAGTCTTTAGAGTCTAGACAATGAAAATACACAACTTAATTAATAAGATTAGCATGAAGCATCTATTGGATAATGTTTGTGAGGGAAACATCAGTAGAGACGTCTATTAGATAATTTTCAATCGAGAAATTTGTGAAACAGTGTTTTTCTCTATTAGTTTATAAACAAATATTAAATAGATTAAAGTTATATTTAGTAAAAATATTGAAAGTTTGTGAAACAATGTCATTATCTGTTAATTTGCAATTTTTTTCAAATATATTAAAGTTATTTCTAGTAAAACGGTATAGTTTTAGTAGGTTTAAAACTCATTAAATTCCAAATTTAATTTAGTACATCAATATATCACTTAAATGACATGTTTTAAATGGACCAGAGATCTCTAGTCTTGACAAAAAAATGACTGGAGAGGAGTTGGGGAAGAGTTGGAGATCCCGACTCCTCTCCTTTCTAGTTTCTATTAATTTTCTTTCATACTATTTTTCTCTCTCACATGATATGTGCCTACTTTTATAAATAGTTATTAAAATAAGAGAAAAATTTGGAATGAAAAGGATCCAAATTCAAATTGGATTTGAGAAGGAATGAAAGACTTATTTTTGTTCAAATTTGTGAGTCCAAAAAAGAGAATCCGATGTTCTGAGAGTCAGACATATTTGTGATGGAGAAGTTTTCTTCTGAGATGAAAACTTTCCTTTTTCAATTCGGAACCCCTTATGTGTAAAACACCTCCAAGTTGGAATTCCCCTATTTCTCAATCTGAAAACTCTCATTTGCCAATAAAAACTCCCTTCTCAATCCGAAAAACCTTCCCTGACACAATATTTCAATCTCTCTCATAACCCTAAACTCATAATCCTGCTCCGCTTGTAAGACATATATATACTGTAGAGATCTAAAAAATCAAATTTTTTTTTTTTGTTTTTGCCAGTAGGGCACTATTTATGCGTTGTTTGTTGGTAGGGTACTATGCATGCATCATTAGGCACAAGTCATGTTTAGGAGCATAATTTGAGTATGCCATATAAGATAAATATGTTTATAATGTTAAAATACACCTCTTGTGAAAATTTGAGACTAATCGGAGATAGCTTCAAAAATTAGACCAAAAGGGCATCCTGGGTGGAACCGGCCGCAGGCGAAAATAAATTTTTTTGGAAATTTTCATTTAAAATAATTTTAAGAACTTTTGCTAAAGCAAAATGTCGAATTGAGGCGTTTCGGGATGAGTTGTAGTGTAACAAGGTCCCGAACTCATTAAGGGCAAAAGAGTCATTTTGCCCCTTTGCCCCTTTGCCCCTTTACTATAAATACAGCCCCTTAGAGATAAAAATCATAGAATTGGTCTAGAGAAGCAGCAACAACTCGTGTATGGAGAAAAAAGTGTAGAAAGCCTAGGTTTTCTGATCTTCAAGCTTCCAAAACACACTTCTAGGCTTGGATTCTCACAAGACTTCCTTCTAAGAAGTTGTTCCCCACGTCAAGGACTATATTCTCACTGATCGGTTCGACTGCTCAGTGAACACAACTCCCAAGGGTTGAGAAAAACCCTTTTAGGTATGATATTTTGCTAAGTAAGGAATATGGTTAAGTTTAGGAGTGTTTTATAAGTTGATTGAATGATTTATATATTTCTTTGCTAGTTAGAAAATCACTTAGGATATAGTTTCTTTGAAAACCTAGAGTTGGTTGTTTATATACTTGTGTATTCTTTGTATTCTTTGGGAATTTGGTAAAGTGATAAACATGAACCATGACTATATGTATAATCCATTGTATTCTAACTTATGTTCATGTAGACAAAACTTTGTAGTTGGAAAGTTATGATTTATTCAAGGTGTTGGTGTTTTATGTATTTTGTAATCTTAGAGAATTTGTCAAAGTGATGAACATGTAACTTGTTTATATGTTTGATTCATTGCATTCTAACTTATGTTCATGTAGAGAAACTCTTGTGGTTTGAGAGTTATGATTTATTCCATGTGTTGGTACTTTGTGTATTTTATGATATTTGAGAAATTGTTAAGGTTGTGAATATGTAATATGTTTATATGTGAAATTGATTGGATTATATGTTAGGTTCATGTAGACAAAGTTTTGTGATATAAAAGTTATAGTTGCTATAAGTGCATTGCATTGTTTAAAGCATATACCATGTGTTTGATGAAATACTTCATTGGAAATTGCATAGAAACATCAAGGCATATTGGCATATTGTGATTCTTTGAAAACATAGTATGGGTTGAGCACTTTGGTGTTATACATTATGAGGGTGTAGATCCTGTGGTGAAAAACTCAAAATTGGCCATTGCATTGGTGCCTGATTGACCCAATGGGAGCGATCCGTGAAACAGGTAGTGGTACTCGATTGACCCAATAGGAGTGATCTGTGAAAGGAGACATAGGTGTGGCATAGAGTTTGTATGGGTGTGTCACGCATATTACCATTGCATGGTGTTGATGAATTGGAAGGCATGTAGATTATAAATGTACACTTGTACATGCCATGCCTTAATTTTATTCCTTACATTAGCATTACGTCATACCAGCAGTTGAGCTGACCCCTCGTGGGATATCATATGATAGATGAGGATCCTGGTACTTGAGATTTGATGAAGTCTTGCAAGAAGGAGGGGAAAAGAACTTGGAAGGATATTTGGCCCTTGGGGCATATTTTGTATGTATGGGCATAAGCCCAAAGGACTTGTATTTTAATTTGAGACAATGGCAAACTATAGGCCTTGGACTATTTTGAATGTAAGGGTTTAAGCCTAAATGACATGTAGGATATATTTATTTAATGTGCCTTACATGTATATATGTTGAAGGAAATGAATGTATGTTTAATTTCCATGAATTGTGGCCATTGAGTGATAGAGGATTGTGATGTGTTTATATATATAAACGGTTGCAAAATATTAGGTGGAAAAATGCTTAGAAAATAAAGGAGATTATGTTAAAAATTTTATGAAATTAAGGGAGGAAATAAGGTGTGTAAAATGCCCATGAATAAGTGGGAAAAGTGCCATAAAGTGGGGGTTAAAAGCCTTGAGGAAACAGGCCAAAACTTGGAAAAATTAGCTGCAGTTGCTACAATGTTGCTACAGAAAAATGGAAAAAACAGTCGTAACCAGCTACAGTGAAAATGCAGAAAACAGTCCCCAGCCACCCGCAGCCCTGCGCGCCTGCCTGCGCGCCCTGCACACTACTTGCTGCCCCTACGCGTGCAGCGTGCTGCAACCTAGCCTGTTGCTTGATAGCCTCTTTGGGCAACCAGTCCTTGCCCTTTGACACCAGCTTTTGACCACTTGCTTTAGACCATGGTTGGCCAGCCCCTAGGCCATGTTTTGCCACACGTATGGGCCATGTTTGGCCACCCTTTAGGGCACATTTTTGTCATGTTTCAGGGCCATGTTTGGCCACCTCCCTAGACAATTTTAGGTAGACTCTTTTTTGACATATTCTTGGCCTATGTCTTAGGACATTTGTAGCCCATTTGGATCATAGTTCCAAGACATATTTAGGGACATTTTCGGGTTGTTTTTGGAAGCCATTTTTGAATGTGACTTGAACTATTCTAAATATTAATTGGGAGGGATGTTTGAGTGACATTAGGAGACCATTTTGGTTAAGTTAAATAGCAAGTCTTCATTTCAAATTTTGGGGAAACAATGGGGAAAAGAATGCATAATTAACTAAATCCACCTTAATAGCTTTTCATTTACTTTTCTCATTTCATTTCACTCACTCCCTAGGTTTGTGGAAATTCGGGGCTGTGACATATACCAATAAGGAAACTAACATGGTCTAAGACACACATATATATACACATGTAGATTTATAAATGAAGTACCATAAACTTCTCCTATTATAAAACTATCTCATCACAAGAAATATTCTAGAACTAAAATAAATTGCCAAGTTTCACCTCATACCAAATCCATTGTGGCAAAGGAAAAGTGACACTATTATTTGTTTCTAACTTTAAATTCGGGATTCCTACTATATTGTAAATCTAGTATTAAATTGATTCTAGTATTAAAGTAAAGCTGGCAGTGAAAAAAAAAAATTCTATTTTTTTAGATTGGTTTAAGTATACTTGTAGGATATGGAAAATGATAAGATAATTAAGATTAATTGATCCTGGTTAATTCCATTGTTGAAAACTCAGTTCTACGTCATTTGCAAAAAGCATACCGATTACTATAACTTTTTTTGCACTAATTTCGTGGGACAATCGTTTTGTAAAACTTGTAAAAAAAAAAGATGATCAATACAAAGGTCACCTCGTTTTCCAAGTAAGAAATCCTAAAGAAGTTTTAAATTTCTTCTTTTTTTTTCTTCTATTCACAACTTATAATGCTACTATATATATATATTTGTATTTTCTTGTAACTCTTCAGAGCTTCCTATGAGACTGGAATTAGAATAACTAATTTAGATGGCTGGTTGGACATTTCAAATACCCATCATTTCATAGTAAACTCTTATTCAATTGTATATATCAATTCAAGAAAACAGCTAGAGTGGGAAAACATGGAAACATTAATTTGGGTGGGTGCAATATTATAGCTAATCGACCAAATTTTTGTTCATTTGAATGCAAAGTAAAAATTTCTTATCAACTCCACTGAGGGAGCATGACCTTATAAGGATTTACAAGCGAGCAACAAGTTACATCTTTGAAAACAATGCGGGTCAATCAAGCTCTTCATTCGTTTAGGAAAAGACCCAAAAAAGGCAAACCCAAAAGATCATCATTGTTTTAAGTTTTTATTATATTTTTTTGGATGTAACTTTACATTATTTGTATTGATTTGTTTTTTACTATAAGTTTTTAAAGAGTAATGTTTAATGGAGTTTAATAAATATAAATAAATACAAACTATTATAAATTAATATGGTATATTTTTTATTTCTTGTGTGTGGAATTGAGTGTGTGTGTATATATATATATATATATATATATAATGCAAATATTTATAATATCGCACAAGAACAAGTCTCCTTGCCATTGGATGACAAAGAAAACACATCCCTTCCTGTTGCATCATGTATTAAGGAGGTAGGAATCTTCATTAATTAGTCGTTAAAAAAGGTAGAATGTTTGTGAGTCTTTCATGGTAATGACAATAGAGAGCTTTATTCATCAACCGATGAATTAAAGATGCTATAACATTATATTGGTAGGTATTAAGGAATCCAAAAATCGTTAAAAATATATATAATAACCAAGATATTTGAGAGATAAGATTATATTTTGAGTATCTTAACCGAGAACTTATTCTATGATCCCATCACATGCATGTAATGGCTTCTATTATTTTAATAATAGTGTGAGTCCTTTGTAAACCTCACAAAATACTAAAATCATAAAGATCGTCACATGGCTTATGGAATAATTTCTGTAACTAATTGAGCTTATAGTCCCCAAGCCCCTACAAGTACAAATGTACATGAATTAATGTATTTTTGCCCATTGGTGAGAATACTACTTAATAAAGAAATCTTCATGGATATGGTGGTTCAAATCCTACCACACCGTGGTCCAAACAAAATCATGATTTATGAATATAGTTTTTTCTTCAAAGTTTGATTTAATTTGTGTTAGTGAAAAAAGGAATTAGACTTAATAATACGAACATGTGAAAAATAAAATAAAAAAAAAAAGA
Source organism: Nyssa sinensis (assembly GCA_008638375.1). Classification (NCBI taxonomy): domain Eukaryota; kingdom Viridiplantae; phylum Streptophyta; class Magnoliopsida; order Cornales; family Nyssaceae; genus Nyssa; species Nyssa sinensis. Next base: position 4,155,125 of record CM018050.1, read on the forward strand.
TTGATCTTGTACAAGTGATAGGTTGACAACTCAATGTATCAAACAATTAAAGCTGGTACATCTACATGTGTCAATTATACGTAACTTATCTTTATAGTTAGGGAAAAAGGAAAAAAAATCATAACCAATTTTTGTTTTTTTACCAAAAGTCAAATCTTAAATGAGTTGGAATTATTTTATTGAACTCACATCATTTCATGATGTGATATTCACTCAGTACAACACTATCACATCATATGCAATTTCATCTTTGAGAAACAAATTGGTATAGATAACATTGTTCAGGGAAAAAAGGAATGAATTTAGTGAAGTCATACCAAAGTGATATATAGAGCTATATATTATATACAAATGTCACTTCAATTTAATGAGTAGATATCAAAAGTCTTTTAGAAGATCCTAAGAAAACCTTTGGTGGGCTCTAGAAATGTAGAAACTTTAAAAGAATAAGGTTCATGGATGTCACAAATAAGGCACCCGCCGACTACATCAAGGCACCGGATTATTATGATTTTATCTTGAACATTGTCCTTATGCTTTAGAGGTTGTGTTATCAAACTCAGCCAGCCCCAATAGGTTGACTCGACGATCCAACAACCCAATTTTTTATTTGAACCAGTTAAGGAAGTGATCCGAATCAACTCGGCTAACCCAAGTGACTTTCAATGTGAACCGGTGACCCAAGTTGGTTAACCTGAATCACATGAGTTGCAATAAACAAACTAAAATATGTGAACCAGTAATCTCAAGAATGAAAAAGATAAACCTATTTATATAACACCATTACTTTTTGTGGAGGAAAATTCTTCACAAATGAGTGTCCTATTGCAACAAAAGGAAAAGATGACCCGAGTTGGTTAGGTAGCAATAATGTGGTGTAGGCCAAGGGTTCTACGACGATCAAGTTAGCGTGATGCTAAGTTGAGTGCTTGAAAGATAGCAGGAAAACGAATACCAAAGTTAGCATACCTTTCGACTGAAAATGCTTAAATAGTTAATGATGGTGCGATGATGACTCCACTGACCTTAGCTAATTCCCTTATAATAGGAGGATATCATGCCGTGGTTAGCATTTGTTGGGTTCGTAACCACAGCGAAAGCAATTTCAAAAATCTATTTAGATCTTTTTCTTTACATGAATCATATAATCTTGAAAAGAAGGTTAGAATTAGCTTGATCTTGATAATCTTGATTGTTAAAGAAGGCTTCTTGAAGAGATTGATGCAATCTTCCTTCTCTTTTCTCCTCTAGGTTTTCTCTTCCTTTCCCTTAGGCAAACCATATCGCAGGAGAGTGGGCTGCTCTTATTTTTGTCTAGCACAAAAACTTATGATAAACGGCTCCCTATATATCATATATATAAGACTTAACCTAATTAGGGCAAGAGAAGGGATCTAGTGGATCCCACTAAGTTAGCTGCTAATCAGTCAATTAAATCTTAATTATCTTATAATTAATTTTAATTAACTCCACTATATAATTGAAATTGTACTCCAACTTAGTAGAATAGAGTAAACTCATATACACTATACTTTTGCAGTTGGCCCTTCTACATGGATACTAATAATTAGGGTTCTATATTATACTGTTAAATTAATTCTCTAATTATTTTAAGAACCAAATTCAATAATTATTAATCACTTGCAATTGGTCATCATTTTAATAAATAATTTACTAAAAAGATCAGATCCGAATTTCAGTGATTAACTCATTAAATTAGCACAAAGGTGATATCCATCTCTCTAATATATAGAGCGTAGGTTCCATCTTGAAAATATATGTTCTCATAGTCTAAATAATAATGACTTCTTAAGATACCGAGGTGTTGATCTAAAAGACCTCACTCATTGGTAACTCAAAGCCATCATTATTCAGAACTTGAGTTCATTATCCTCTTAGGATTAAGAGCTTATTGCGAATAGTGAATAAGAAACTTATTAAAGGTGATAGTTCCAAATGATTCTTTTCTTGTAGTGATCTAGTTCTGTGTATTCCTAATACACCAATGCAATAACCTAAAGTCCACTACTCTGATGGTTGAGATAAACCACATTATCACATAAAGGTTAACTGTATTACAACTTTATAGATAAGATGTCCAGTCTTATCAAAAGCTGTGAACAATTTTAGAATTACCTATATAAGCAGTTTGTATCTCCTGTGTATAAATCTCATTTATACACATGAACCACTCCTAACGACAATTCAAGGACTAATCATCTCATGATATAAAGCAACATCCAAACATATGGTAATATGAAACTCAATAATAAATTAAATCTATTAAATAATAATAAAATGTCTTAGATATGAGGGTACACATCCTAACAGCATCGTGCATGGGAGTAATGCTCTCTGATTTCCTAGAAATCAGAATTTTGCTCAATTAGACTTATTTAAATATGGTGGACTTAATCAACCCTATTTACCCAGCTGCTAATTTGGAGGATGGTGAGTAAGTGGGCTAGTTCTATTGTGATAAGATGGATAGTTGGGAAGTCTACTCGAAAACTCCCCGTGTTGTTTTGTTAATAAGTTTCCTTGACTAGGGTAGTTTGGTCATTTTGCTTTGGTTTAAGACAGGTGTCATATCTGATTTTACAAGTTGATTTTATACCTGTACAGATGCCTCTTATCATTGTTACCTCTGCCAAAAAGGTGGGAAGGATAGAGATTTCACCGGAGTGAGTATTTTTGTTAAGGGGACAATCTCATTTCAGGTTTTCAACATGGAGGCTTTGAGCTCAAAATCCATACCGTCTGAGCTCAGAAGCTTCTCAGTCCGGCATTAAAGTGTTCAGGGCTTGCTTGGAGGTGTCCATGTGTCGCTTTTGCAAAAGCTTTCTTCTTTGACACAACTCCATTTAATAATACATGCTCTCATGTTGCCACCATTTCAAGCACGTCTTGTCATGTCCATCTGTACGTAATGGGTGTTTCAATTTTCACCTATTGTTGTTTATAAAGCCTTACTATGATAACTTCTTTTTGCTCACTAGTGTTTCTTTACTTTGAAGTTTGTTCTTTATTTTTTTCTTCATTTCTCATAAGATTTTAGGTAAAACAGAAATTTTTCTCCTATGAGGATCAATGATGAAGAAGAGGATGGCAGTGGTGGCGTATAACCTTCTAACATTGTTGCGCCCAAGAGCATGGCAGGTGCTTCTTCTCGCGATCCTTCTTGTTTCGATCCCCCACTACACAGGATCAAAGATGATAGTGACCTAACGACATATATCTCTAAGTATGAGGATGTTTTTCTAGCGAACATGATCATTGACTTAGGTGGTGAGGAGTCGTCTAGCATTCTGTACGGACAGAAGGGTGTTATTAAGTTTCACCTCTTGGTGATTGCTTTGGGTTTTAGATTCCTTATTGACAACTTTTACCACCAATTATTTGTTTTCTACCATATTGTTCCAAATCAGCTAACTCCTAATGGTTATAAGATCCTTATGGGCTTTCAAGTTCTTACTAGGATCTATAACTTGCGTTTAGGGTTTAATAAATTTAGAGTTTGGTACATATCATCAAGTGGATGGGCAACGAGTGCTATTACATCTTACCTTATCATAGAGTCCTGATATAAAACCTGTCTCAATGAGAGAAAGGTTGGGAAAAGTGTACTCTCAAGATAGTTAGGTCCTAGAAATTTGCTTCCGAAGAGTCCCTATATCTCGTTCCTGAGACTTGAATGGAGCTCGTAAGTGTCTAGCTCTTAGTTTTCTTTTTCTTACACTACTCTGTCTCATTATGACTTTTTGGTGTACATGTAGGTAAGAAGGAAAATCCTCGGATGGCCTCAAGCGAATATAGCGAGGTCGAGTTATCTCATGCTTATGCTGTGAAGGATCGAGATTGGAGTCACTTTTTAGATCCAAATAGGCAGACAATCAGGGGGTCTACAATTGATGTTCTAGAGCCTGGCCTTATTGGAATTCCTATTGGTATTCCTTCTGAGCAATGAGATTACAGCCCGTGTTAGCCTGGACATGAATGACTCTTCTCAAGTATTAATTTGAAAAGAAAATTTTTGGTGCAGATGGCAGGGAAACTAAGACAACCGTGATAGTCTACCCGGAAGAGGCTCCTTCTAGCTCGACCATCACAATAGTTAAGCATTTTTCAAACTAGGCTTCTCATTTAGCAAAAACAATACTCTAATAAGTCCTTCACAATTAACGACACATATCTATTAAGCCCTAAATTATACTCACGTAGTCAAGCAAACACACATATACTCAAAATTATCTAAAGTATAAACTCACGATGTTTATCTTAATGCTCTAACACATATATCATGTAATAACAAGAAACCAAACATATACCGATCCATATTACTAACAACATCTTGTTAATAATTACTTCAACAAACATACATATCATAGGAACCCCAATAAGAGTTCACACATCTTATCTATTCATTTTATCTATACTTGTGTGCTAAATGCTAATAATGGTTACTCACCATACCTATTTATTTGACCAAACAAGTAACACTCTAAATCAAAGCTTTCAGAAGACATAAAATAAACAAGATAAGGGAAAAAAATAGACTCGGGCCCATGAGGTGTCTTACGTATCCATTTAGATAACGGAATTAGAGCCAACATAGTTCTCTAATTCAATTGATTCCATCAAGAGTGATAGTATGAATTGAATTAGGAAAAAAAGAAAAAAAGTAGGGTTTGAGGGAGCATACCTGATTAGTTGCGGCTAATTAGACAAGGCTTGTGGCTTGAACTCTTTGACGTTGAATCTCTAATAGTGTAGAATTTCATTTTCAATGGATTAAAACTCTTACTTATATAGAACAATGCTTAAAAAATATGGAAGAGAGAGAATTATTGTAGCAGCATTTGGCTACTCAAATTTATGTCTTTAATTATGGTGGCTAATGAGTCTTATTTATAGGAAAAAGTAAGGACGTTTGATCTAAGAGATCACAATTAATCCTACGGATTGATGGCCAAAATTAATGCTTAATGAGCAAGAAAACAAGATTATGAAGGTTTTTAGTGCATAAATAAAGGCAAATATCCCTTAAAATAAGGGAGGTTGCTATGGAAACTCGCTTGAGACAAGGAATGGAGAAAAATAGGCAAGTTTTAGTGCACAAATGTAGGAAAATCACTTAAGATAAGGAAGGGATAAAAATAGGCAAGTTTTTGGTGCACACCTATATTTACTATATCGCCCTTGATTCAGTGGAGAATTTAAGGACATGGGAATTACAAAAACGCCACTAAGGCATAAAAGTCAAAATTATCCCTAAGAGCTAAAACTACCAAATTAACCTATATGGGTAAAATGGTATGAAAATTACATATATACCCGTGAATGACTAAAATAACCCATATAGGATATGATTATACTAAAATTACCAAAGTGTCCTCCAAATGGTACTAATATTATAAAAATACCCTTTGAAGGTGAAAAACATCTATAATTTATCAAACTACTCCTAAAAGGTAAGAAAACGCTAGAAATTACCAAAATTTCATTGGTGGGCATAATGATCGAAATGCCCTTAATGGGCAAAATGACCAAAAATGCCCGTGGTGGGTATAATGACCGAAATGCCCCCAATGGGTGAAATATGAAATTACTAAAATATCCCTAGGTGGGACATATTGTCGTAACTTTCGAAAAAATGATAAAACTAAATCTATATAATCAAGGGTTTCAAAATAAAGTGTCTACAACATGTATAGTAGAGAATGTTCTTGTTCACCACTACACTAGCACTTGCATACACATTTTACCATTATGTTCTCCCTTCATTTAGGCTCTTTCACTGGGGTTGTTATATTAACCCCTACCAAATGCAGGTACGGGCAAGTAGCCTATGTTGTGATGATTGACTTACTATGAAAGCCCTTTTGGACTTGTTTGGTGGATTTAAGCTTGGAAGACCATTACATCTACATTCATTTCTCTTTTGATTTCTCTTTTGGTTCTTTGAAGAACACTCTTGATGTAATCAAATCATGGTCTCTGCTTATATATATTTAAAAAGTATTCAAAGCTTGTAAATGGTTATTTGGATTTTTTTGTATGTGTATAGACTTGAAGACCTTGGAAATATGTGTCTTATGTACACTTGACTCATAGCTAACATATGTTATTTGTGTAAGAGATGTTGGGGTTTGAGAGTTTTATAATATGGAGTGTTGGTGGTGGTGAGTTTTATAATATGGAGTGTTGGTGGTGGTGTTAGACCATTTGAAGGGTATTTGAATACTAGGAAATGTTAAAATATTCTTATGTTTTGTGAGTTTAATGACATTCGTGGTGGCTTAAATCCATGAAACTTTATGATAATGATGTTTAAAATTGTAGTGTAAAATTTTGACACTGAATGGGTATGAATTATAATTGATAGAGGGCTCAAAAAGGGTGAAAATGTTATAGGAAGCAGGTTTTTCACATTTCCTAGAAAACAGGGGACCTCGCTCGTGAGACTAGAAATCTTGCTCTAGTAAGATTAAGAATAGAAAAGTTCTCACCATAACTTATTGAAGTTCTTGCTCTAGTGAGACCTCGTATGAGCGAGCTTACAATACCAAATAGAATGTTCACTGTTGGTCTTATGTACACTAGTGTTTTTACTTGACTAGCATATTTACATTAAATGTCATTTAAATACTTTTCATCATTTATTTTCTATTTATCAAATACTTAAGATATTATAATGTAAAAAAAGAAGTACCCCCTACTCGAAATAATAAAAATAATTCTAGAGGCTAATTCCATAAGAATAAAAAGTTAACTCACCATTCCAAGAACAAAATTCTTGATTTCTCAAAATTTTCACCTTAAACCATAACTCGTTGGGAGATTTACCATTGAGATGAAATTTATTAAAAATCATTTTTAAACTATTAGATCTTTAAGAAACAAAACTCAAAACTTTTACAAATCCAATTCAAAGTATTTTAAAAACCTCTTTTTAGCAGCGTTAGCGTGGCAGTGCCTTAGTCAAACCTAAGTGTTTGAAAGTCTAATTGAGTTTCATTGACTACACTACCCTTTGGAGGCTAACTTTGAATATTCTATAGTAATATTCCTATCATTACTCGGGTATTTGCGATTTAGGTCGTGACCGTTGGTATTCCTCTTAACAAAACTGTTATGGCCTGCATGTGAGTTTACAAAATTAAAACCCACTTACATGGTTTAATTGAGTGGTACAAGGCTTGTCTTGTGGAAAAAAGCTTTACACAAGAGTGTGAGATTGACTATGAAGAGACATTTTCCCTTGTTTCCCATCTCACTTCTTTTCGTAGCTTACTTGCAGTAGTTGTTGTTCGCAAATGATGACTATTTCAAATAGATGTCAAAAATGACTTCCTTAATGGGGATCTTATAGAAGAAATCTTCATGCAACCTCTTAATGGGTTCACCTATCCTCCTTATAAGGTTTATAAACTTTGTCGAGCTCTCTATAGCCTTAAGCAGGATCTTCATGCTTGGTTTGCCAAGTTCAACTCTATTATTGGGAATTTTGGTTTCACTTCCAGCTCTTATAACTATGCTCTCTTTATCCACAAATCTGCTCATGGCTTCATTCTGTTGCTCCTTTATATTGATGACATGATCATCACTGTAGATGATATCATTGGCATTACCGATCTAAAATAGTTTCTTAGTCAGCATTTTAAGATGAATGATCTTGATCCTCTCAGCTATTTTCTAGGTCTTGAGATCTCGTTAAATCCTGATGGTTATTATCTATTTCAGGGCAAGTATGCTTATGATTTTCTTGCTCGTGTAGGACTCACTGATAGTAAGACTGCCCTTGCCCCGTTTAAGCCTAAAGTTAGACTTACATCATTAGATGACACCTTGCTTAGCAATGCAACTCTATATCACCAGCTACTTGGGAGTCCTGTTTACCTTACTTTTGTTTGGTCTGACATTATTCATTTTGTTCATCTTGTGAGTCAGTTCCAGTCTATTCCTCACTCCATTCATTATGCATTGTTCTTCATATTTTTTGCTACATAAAGGGAACCCTGTTCCATGGTCTTTACTTTTCTACTCATTCATTCCTTGACTTATATGCCTAGTCTAATGCTGATTGGGCAGGTGACCCTACTAATCGACGTTCCACCATAGGGTTTTGGGGTTTTGCTTATTCCTTGGAGATTATCTCATTTCTTGGCACAACAAGAAGTAGTCTATCATTGCTAGATCTAGCATTAAAAAATAAAATCACGCTCTAGTTGATGCCACTCAAGAGGTTATCTAGGTGTGACTTATACCTTTCCTACTGCTTTCCATTGCGATAATCCAAGTGATATCTAAATTGCTCACAATGACGTCTTTTATGAACATACTAAGCATATTGGGATTAACCATCATTCTTTACGATAACACATTCTCCATGGCGCTGTTCATCTTTTTCTGATTTCATTAGTGGTTCAGATTGCTGATATTTTCACTAAAGCTCATCCTCTTAGATATATTCAAGATTTTATTTCCAAACGCAAGCTGGTTTTTATTTACCACTTTGAATTTGAGGGGGATGTTAGATGTCTATTATAGATGTATATTATATTGTATAAGTAGGGTTAGGACATCATTGTATAGCTTAGGGGGTATTTTAGCATATTCTCTTAATTCCCTTTTCATTTTCTATTTTTGCCTTGTATAACCTCCCAACTCTATATAAGGAGGCCCTTGTATAGTTAAATATATATTATTCAATACACAAAGAATTCTCCCTATTCTTTTTCTCTCTCTAGTTTTCATAGGAGGGATGTTAGATGTATATTATAGCATGTAAGTAGGGTTAGGGAATCATTGTATAACTTAGGCATATTTTGGTAGGATAGTCCAACAAGATATGACTAGATAGGTGGCAGTATTTGTAAAACTTTTGGGTCGATTGACTTGCCTTATTTTGATGAGGTCTGAAAGCTGCAAGAACTGTATCTACTGATGAGGACTTGAGATGACCAATGCGCATTTCTTTAGAAATAAGTTTTAAAATGGCTTGTTCTATAGTGAGAATGGCGCTTTGGTGAAATAGGGATTCTTGAACGAGCTTAAAATGATCACTAAGAGCCATCAAGAAGTGAATCAAACATTGTTGATCGTAGTAAGTAAAGAAATTCTCAACATCAAAAGAACAACTCCATGTGTGTTCTGAAGGTGTCAATTAATCCCAAAGTGTGTATATTTGAGAAAGAAAATTATTGGTCGATTGTCAAGATTCTTATTGCGTACGATGAAGGGTACTAAGAAGTTGGTATTGGTGAGCAAGATCAGTAGTAGTGTATCGAGCTACTAAGAAATCCTAAATCGATTTGGCAGTTGTGAAGTGGCCAAACTAAAGACGAATGGAAGTGATGGCAGTGTTGTGAAACAACAAGATGATTTGATGATTTTTGTTATCCTAATTTTCAAGGCACTATATAAAATTTTCATTAGTTTTTTCATTTCCTTTCTTAGGTTTAGCTATATCACCAGTGACATATTGATATAACTTGTCCTTTAAGAAAACTAGACATAACCTGAGCTCAAATAACATAATTTGGGCCTTCCACGCTTATTGTAATTGTGCAAGAGATATGACTAAAAATGGATTATAGGGGAAAATTTTTGGGAAAATCAAGGCCAAATATGAACTTAGAAGGTCCAAATTAATCGGGAACTGGTATAAACCAGATGTCAACCAACCATGTGAAGTTCTAAATGTTGAATTGAACAGGTGTTATACTGAACTGTTCATGACAAAGTGATATGGCTTATTTGTTGATATGTCAATGACATGTTGATGATGTGGCAACTCTAGGTAAGATGTTGATGTGTCAACTAACGTGGCAATTGTGGGTTGAATGCTATGATGGTAGTGATGTGGCTTGATGACGTGGCTTTAGGGCACACATAGTAGAAGGTGAGTGAGATAGCGCACATAGGTGCGTTGGGGTACATGGAAAGCGCATGTTGGAACATGAGGATTTGGTGGCATGTGGGCGCTTGGAGTGCACCACAATGAACTTGTAGTGACTAGTAAGGGTGCGTCCAATGGTTTTCCAAGTTAAAATCATTGGCGTTGGATAGATATTTGTTCAAGGAGATTGTTTATGGTGGTTATTAGTCATGAAAGAGAAGGGAAGGCTCATACATGGTCTTGGTATGGTTGTGGTGTTTGGAGTGGTGGTAGTGGTGCAACACAGACGAGGGCAACAGTCGGTGTAGGCCACTGATCAGTGTGGCTCTAATACCATGTGAGAAATAGAGAAAATAATATAGAGAATTATTTATGTATTGAGTAGTGTACATTCAACTATACAAAGGCTTCTTTATATAAAAGAGTTGGAAGTTTATACAAGGTAAGAAATAGAAAAGGAAAAAGGGAATAAAGAGAATATGCCCTAAGCTATACAATTATACACGAACCCTACTTATACATCATAATATACATTTAACAAACCACTTATCATTTTTTTAGGAATAATGATCTTCTCCAATTTATAGTGGCACCTCGAATGTACAAAATGTGTACAAACAATAAAGCAAACAAATATGAACACAATCACACATGAACGTGTAAGAAGTTATCATCATGTACTAGGGAACACCCTTCAAAGGTATCGAGTAAAAAGTATTTGAAAGAGGTATGTTCCAAACTGAAAACAAAGAATTCTCCTTATTATTTTCTTTCTCTATTTCTCACAAATGGGGATGTTAGATATATATTATGGTGTAGAAGTATGGCTATGGCATCATTGTATAACTTAGACATATTCTGGGTAAATTGACTTCCCTTGTGTTGGTGATGTCTAAAAGCTGCAAGAATTGTATCCGATGATAAGGACTTGAGAAGACCAAGGCGAGTTTCTTTATAAAGAAGTTTAGAAATGACTTGCTCTAGAATGGAAAGAGGGCTTTGGTGAAATAGGGATGCTCGAACAGGCTTAAAGTGAACATTGAGAGCCATTAAGAAATGAATCAAATGTTGTTACTCGTGACAAGTAGCAAACTTCTCAACATCAAGAGAACAACTCCATATAGGTTTTGAAGGTATCAATTGTTCCCAAAATGTGTACATCATAGAGAAAAAATTATTGATCAACTATCTAGATTCCTATCGCGTACGATGAAGGGTACTGAGAAGTTAGAATTGGTGAACGATATCAGCAGTTATATATCTAGTCGCTAGGAAATCCCAAACCGATTTAGCAATTATGAAATGACCAAACTGAAGACTAATGGAAGTGATGGTGGTGTTTCAAAATCTCTTGATGATCTAATAATTCTTGCTATCTTAATCTTCAAGGCGTTCTATAATTTTTTCATCACTTTCTTTCTTTCCTTGCTCAGGTTCAACTATATCACCAATGATACACCGTCATAACTTGCATCCCTTAAACATAGCCTGAGCCCAAGGAACATAATTTGGGCTTTCCAAGGTGATTATAATTGGCTAGAAAGCATTAAGATGTTTTATGGTGTAGGAATTGTGCAAGAGAAGTGACAGAAAGGGAGTGTAAAGGGAAAACTAGGCAAAATTGAGGCAAAAAATGGACTCAAAAAGTCTAAATTAACTAGGATAGGTCTAAACCAGATGTGAACTAGCCAAAAGATGGGTGAACCAGTTGTATGATATCCTAGATGTTGAAGTGGAGTAGTGTTTTGTTGAATGAGTTGTGACATAGTGACATGGCTTATCTACTAACGTGGACATCTAATTGCTGATGTGTATTAATGATGTGGTAACTTTAGGTAAGATGCTGATGTGTCGGCTGATGTGACAGTGATGTGGCAGTTGCTGATGTGGCAATTATAGGTTAAATACTAATGTGCCACTGTGGGTTAAATGTTGACATGATAGTAATGCGGCTTTAGGGCACACGTGGCAGAAGGTGAGTAAGATAATGTGTGTGGGCATGTTGGGGGCACATGGATGAATTGCAGCAAACTTAAGGTGGCGTGTGAGGGCACATACGATGGTTTTTAGGGCTAAAATTGGTGGTGTTTGATAGATCTTTCTTTGAGGAGCCTGTTTATGGTGGTTGTTGGTTTTGAAAGAAAAGGGAAGGCTTGGGCAAATGTGGTTTTGGTGTTTGAAGTAGTGGTGGTAGTGGTGTAAGGGCGAGGGCAACAATTGGTCTAGGCCATTGATTAGTGTGGCTTTGATAGCGTGCATGTGAGAGAGAGAGAGAGAGAGAGAGAGTCGAATATGGAAAATTGTGTATTGAGTAGTGTATATTTAACTACACAAAGGCCTCCTTATATAGAGGAGTTGAGAGGTTATACAAGGCAATAAGAAAAAGAAAAGGGAATAAAGAGAATATGCCAGAATAAGTCCTAAGTTATACAATGATGCCCTAACCCTTCCTATACACCATAATATACATCTAACAAATCACTTATCATTTCTTTTCAAAAATAATCACTTATCAATTTTTTTTCTCAAGGAATAATAATCTTACTACAACATAAATGTTTTTGTGTTCTCCAATTTCTAGTGGCACCGTAATGTATAAAATGTGTTCAAACAACAAATCAAACAAATACAAACATAGTCACACTTGAATGTACAAACAATTATCATCATATACTAGGAAACATCCTTCAAAGGTATCGAATAAAAAGTAATTGAAAGAAGTTTACTCTGAAATGATGATAGATTTAATCATATTCCCTCTAATTAACCACAACTTCATATTCTTGTTTCACCGCACTTGATTTCCTTGCCTTGTAACATAATTTAAACAATTGAAAAATATGAAAAATGTAATAAATACATAGTGAGATCTCTAAAGAAGGAATAACATTGATTCTTTACTCTTTTAATTATATAAAATTATGAGTATTAAATAGATTTTCAATTATAAAGATCGAGGTCTTATTCAAGTAGCGCGAGCATTCACTTTTCACTTAGTTGGTGTGAATTTGATTTTTCAAAACACATACCAATAATAATTAAGTTCTCATCCCCCATCGGTGTATAAAAAAAGGTAAGGTAAATTATACTGACCTCCCCTAAAATTTATGACAATTACACTGACATCTCCTGAGGTTTCTGAAATTACACTAACATCTCATACTTTGCTTGAAAATATACAAAGACATCCTCCCTGTCAATTTTTTTTTTAAATGATGAAACTGCCTATTTTATTTATTTATTTTTGCATTTTTCTAATTTTGACCAATTTTTGCTAAATTTTTTAAAGATTTTTTATTTTTTTATTTAAAAATAAATTTAAGGTAAGTAACTTATTTTTATTTAATATAAAAATAAATTTAAGGTTTTATCAATATTTATTTGAAAAATGAAAAAAGAATGGTCAAAATTTTAAAAATTAAAAAAAATATAAAAGGGGCAGTTTTGTCATTTTGAAGAAAAAATTTGATTAGAGAGGTATCTGTATATTATCAGGTAAAGTATGGGAGATCAATGTAATTTTAGAAACATTAGATGAGGTCAGTATAATTGTCATAACCCTCATAGGAGGTCAGTGTAATTTACCCAAAAAAGAAAAAATGAATTTGATAGTTATACTAGCATTAACATATAGATCAACTTCACATGTTTTTGTTGGAAGAAATAATTGTTGTGCGATAAATGGAAAAAAGAAAAAGATCTAGACTTAGGGTTTGTTTGGGAAAGGCTAGAACCCATTCTATAGAATATAAATGAACTAGTTTTAAATTTTTTGCTGTTTAATAAATATCTTTTAACAGTATATTGGTTCATATTTGGTCTTTAAAATACTAAAAATCTGAACAAAATCAGACCAGAAAAGAGTTGGTTTTCTTAAAAACTAGATAACTTAATGAGAGTTGTTATGATCTGATCCAATTTGAAGAACTCCTAAGCAACCCCTTACTTTTACAAAAATTCTACATAAATTACCTATAACAGTAAACCCATGATGTAATTCGTAAAGACTATAACCACCCAAAGGAAAGAACATTATTAAGGACAATAATATCTTGATGCCTCATCTATTCAATAAGAACTCTAATTGTCACATTTGTTTTGTTCATTTTCAATTTTGTTATAAAATCTTCTAAGTGGAGACTCATATGATCCTCATTTATCCAATCTTGGTTGTTTATAATAATTTTCATGCAAGATCGATTCATATGATCATTTATCCAATGATGCATCCCACACATGTAAATGTGCCCTTCACTTGATGTTACACTTATATTATAACTCTTTTCATTATTTACTAACTTGAAAGGCTTAAGCTTTTAAAAGAGTTGGTGGTTTAACATGGTATTAGAGCAGGCAAAAGATTCTGAATTCCAAGCTCACCATCAGCCTAAGAAATATGAATTGACACGTGTAGGCTCAGACAAGCCACACGTGAGGGGATGTGTTAGAAAATATAATAATAAAGTTACACCTTTTCTAATAGCTTAAGTTTTTAGATGAGTTGTTAATTTAACAAATATAATGAGATATTAAAAGTTATTGGCAAAACTTAACCCTTTTATGTTAGTTGCACTAGAATATTAACACGTCTCATGGATTATAACGACATAATTAGGAGGAGTTTGAATATAATAAGGGGAGGCTATGAGATTATAAGAATCAAAGAGAATAAAAAGAAATAGATATTTTTGTAACTTTATCTTGTTGAATTATCGAATTAGATATTTTTTTATGGCCCTAAGTAGACATTTTTGGGACAAAATTATAGCATCAACCAACACCTTCCTCCTAAAATGTTATAAAATGAACTTTTTGGTTATTAACGCTAAGTGTGTAACGCTAAGTGTGTTATTTACAAATAGTCACAAGAGTTTTGCAAATACGGGTCTTAGAAAAGACAAATCCAATTCTGAATTAAAAAATTAATAAATCACCACATGTTTTACTAGGGAAACTTAAAACTATGACTTGAGAAGAGGCACGAGATGTCAATCAGTTATTAAGGACTTCAACTTATAAAATGACATTTTACAAATGCAAAACTGAATAACGCTAGTGTACATGGCATGCCTTATTATTATTATTATTATTTTGATTCAATAAGAGGAAAGAGAGAATGAAACATACGGCAATTATGTGAAGCATGCCTTATTATTATTATTATTATTATTATTATTATTTTGATACAATAAGAGGAAAGAGAGAATGAAACATACGGCAATTATGTGAAGAATAGGTATTTGCACAAACTTAAGGTCCTACCATGACATGCCTTCTTGTTTTTTATTAAACTTGCAAATTCCTAAAATGGGTTCACATAATGACGAGTTTCTAAAAATGGATAATGGATATTATAAAGGCAACCTTGAAACATGCGGAAGCTCCAGTTCTCCACATCCATAGCATGGCTCTTCAGACTTGATTATGTGAATCTGTGATACAATTAAGTTGAAAGATTGATGCTTGATAGGGACACTTGAATGAAGATTTTCCTTTCAACCACAGGAATTGCAACAGATCAAACAAAGGAAAATTATATACCCCCCAAAAAAAAAAAAAATAATAATACAAAGCAAAATTTGTTTATTAGTGCGTTGTCTTACTTGACATAAAAGTTAATCACTTCTTATCTCCTTTTGTTTTAAATTTAATTTTTATATCACATGATTACTAGTCGTTATTAAATAATAATTGGCCGTACAAGTTTGTAGAAATTAGATGCAATTATGTTAATAATAGAGTTGTGAGAAATATAGAACACGTATCTTATCATCAAGAATGTTGACCATATCATAATGAAGAAAAAAAGAAAGAAAGAAAGAAAAGAAATAGAGAAACCATGGTGAGAAAAAAAAGGAGAATTTTTACCTAACTCAAATTATTTTTATTTAATTTTAGATAAATATATCGGATTTAGTTATTTATTTTTGTTTACTCATTAATATTTTGAAATTAATGAATAAATTTAATTTTTTTATACACCCAAATAAATTTAGTGATTTTATGTGTTAATCATATAGTAAAAAATAGGAGGTACAAGTCCAACTTCTCTCTTAGAAGCAATGGAAATTCATGTATTATCAAGTATTACTCTTAATTTTATTGAACCTACACAATTTTTAACTTATTTTTCACACTCATATTTAAATTTAAAGGTGTTTCTCAAAATTTTAGGAATAAAAAGAATCCAAATAATTTTAAACTAAATATTTTTAATTTTGAAATCTCTTACCTTTCAATAAAAGCTATCTTGTAAACACCTCTATTATAGATAATATAGATTGAAAAAATAAAAATAGGTAAATTTAATAAAATTAATTTAAAATGACATGAAAAAGGAAAAAAGGAAAAAAAAAACTCAAACAAATGGAGTTGGGAGGGAGAGGGGAGTAGGTGAGGGATGAGAGGCCTTCCAAATAAGGGAAAGAAAGAAGTGAGAAATGTTGAAGTGGAAAAGTAAAAGACTAGATGTAGAAATGGTAAAAACAAAAGAAGAAGAAAAGGACGGAGGGAGGGATACAGACATAGCACAATACAATACATACGAAACAGATTTGCGTATTTATGCTGAAGCTAACAGAAATCGACAATCCTCACTAAGAAAAACAAGTGCTCTTAAGTGTAGATTTGGATCGTTCCCACCAACAAACCATTTCACACACACAGCCTTTGGTTTTTCCCTAAATTTCCATTTGTTTCGTCACAAACAACCCGTCGTTTTGTTCATCACTGTAACCTCCTCTGACCCATCCAGCAAACCCTCATCGATCAACTTCAAATATCATTCTGAACCATTTTTGATCTAACAACGTCATGCTTGTATTGTTAATTCGTATACCAACGGCGGTTTTCGGGACCGTCTTCTGAGGAATCTTTTACTTTTTGCATTCTTTGAAACTTGGGTGTTTTCATGGACGATCTTCGGGAACCAAACGACGGCGCAACGGAAGAGAGGCCGGTACCATCACCGTCGTCTTCTTCCTCGAACCCAAGTCCATCGTCAATTGGGGCTGAATGCTGGGCCAGAGCGGAGCAAGCGATTCAGAAGATTATATTTCAGGTTCAGCCCACTGATGTGTCAGAGGAAAGGCGGAAGGAGGTTATAGATTATGTTCAGAGATTAATTAGAGGCTGTCTCGGCTGTGAGGTGAGCATTTGACCAATACACACAATTATTATTGTTTTTGATCAGTATATACATACACACAATTATATGTATGAATGTATTTACCTGTCAAAAAAAGAAAAAAAATGCATGTATGGGTAATATGTTTGTATGTTGTATTGGAATTTAATAGGTGTTTTGCAAGAGTTATTTGTAAATTTAGAATTTTTGCGTACAGGGTGCAGCTTGCTTCTTTACTTGTGATATATAATTGAGCATTGAGAAAACCTTTGGCTTGTTGATCAATGAATACGTTTTGTAGATATGGTTACTGTGAATTAGAGAATACGTGCTAGTGGAAGAAAGTGAGTATGATGAAATTAAATTATTTTTTGGATAAGTATGATGAAATTATACTATGTGTATGGATTTTAAATGGCACTTATAGAATTATTTTAAACATTTATGGCGCATATTGTCTTTGTCATTGGATTATAGCAATCTTTGTTGTTTTGGGAAAGAGAAAACAGATAACTGTAGATGATGCTTAGTTGGAATGTTTTACGACATCGGGATGTTGCTTGGTTGGAATGTTTTACGACGTCCGTATAGAGTATGTCGTGTTGCGCATGCGCTCCCGGGCCCGGGGGGTTGTTTCGTATCAAGGGAGGGGGTCACGTGTGCTGTTTGAATTTTAGTGACAGATGTTTGGGTTTCGGTTTCCACATAAATTTGTATGAAGTGGCAATGCAGGTATGTTATAGTGCATTTATAACTAATTGGCCTCAACCTTTCATTTTGATCTACTATTATGCGAGTTTTGGAGGAGTGATTGGCCCATATAATGTGGACCAAATTAATGGAATGTTGTCAAGTATCATAAAAGTGAGAGGTTGCACATAGGCACAATTGTAAATTATCAACTTCTAATTTATTGCCCAAATTTCTTATTGACGTGCTCATATTTTGTCGTCTTTGTTTTGGAATCTATTGTTGTTATTGGGTTTTTGTTTTGTCTTATTGCCAAATAATACACATGCATAATCAATTCATGAAATTATCAGCAGATCCTTTCAATGCCGTGTTGACCGCCACATGCCCTATATCTCATGAACAATAAAGGCCTACATGTGGCATTCTTTGATGCATGATTGTTCACTAACTATAGGGAAACACGTCATTCCAAGGAGGCACAATGTTTTGCTAAGGACTCTTGAGAATATCTTGAGTTGCTCTTTTGAGGATATTTGGATTCGGCCTTTTGATGGAGGATACACTCTAATGCTTTACACTTGCTTGAGGCTGAAAGGTAGGTTTTTTTTTTTTTTTGGGGGGGGGGGGGAGGGGGGTTGTTAGCTCAAGTGAGATAGTTTGATGCTAATGGTAACTTAGTTCCACATCAAACCATTGGGGTTTTGGGATATCTGAGGGGGTTGTTTTTTTTTTTTTTTTCGGTGGCTAGAATGGGGGCTAAATAAAGTGACTTGCTCCATGCGATTGTTGGAGTTTTGGGGTATGATTTGGCTGGCACAAAAGAGATTGAAATGTGTCCTCCAAACGTATGGTGATGGTGGTGTGGCATGTATGCATCATTACTTGGGTGGGCTAACCCGAGCCCGACTGAGCCTAACCTTTTTTTGGGGAGGGGGGCTTGGGCTATACAATTTAGGATTTGGATTCTCTCCATTCCCTTTTTCTCTCCCGTCTCTTTTCTCTCTCACATGAGATAAAACTCACTTACTTTAATAATTATTTATGAAAATGGGTCTCACATCATGTGAGAGAACAAAAGAACTGGAAGGGAATGGAGAGAAAAAGGAACTGGAGAGGAGCCGAATCCTATAATTTATAATTCAGGATTGGCCTGGGTAAGAATATTCAAGCCTAACCAAAATTCGGGTTGGGTTTGGGCCCAACCTTAAGGAACTTGAGCTCAACCCAAGCCTGATTCATATATATATATATTATACTTATATTTTCTAGACCACCGGATTACTTAGAATAGATATTAATCGTTGATACACACATATCAATTCTCCTTCGTTTTCCTTGTGATAACCCTAGTTACACTTATTAGATAACTAGGGTTTGGAAAATGAATTCTACAAATTAGGGTTTGGTAGGGGAAGGTGGTGCCATAGGTCGGGACGATGGCAATCGTGTTTTACGAAGTTGAGTTCTACCCTTGTGATGAAATGGCGGAACCATAGGAGGAAGAGTGGAGATTTGAAGCAGTGTATAGGACTGAATCGAAAGTAGTTGTGGAGGAGATACGAGGGTTGGATTTGGGTTTACTAAAATAGATGTAGGAATGACAATGAGGATGGGTTTTCAGGTTCAAGAGATTGCAAATTGAGTTCTAC
This sequence comes from Nyssa sinensis, assembly GCA_008638375.1. Classification (NCBI taxonomy): domain Eukaryota; kingdom Viridiplantae; phylum Streptophyta; class Magnoliopsida; order Cornales; family Nyssaceae; genus Nyssa; species Nyssa sinensis. The sequence goes on from CM018050.1 coordinate 4,174,494, forward strand.
AGTTGCAGTAGAGGTTAGAGATTCCGCCGTTGAAGGAGCTCACAATGATGTGGTTGAGTTGCGATGTGTTAGTAAGCTCTTTCTTGTGTTCATTTGATCGATCAATCTTGCCACACCTCCAACCAGTTTGCTCTTATCATGTGCGTAATTTTTGGCGATTGTGGTGAATTTTGTCCATTGAAGGAGCTCACGAAGATGATCATTCGTAAATCCTCTCTCTATATACTGTCAACCCTCTTATAATTAATAAATTATGGGAGATAAAAAAATTTATTAATTATTAGAATTATTAATTATATAGTTTTTTTATACTTCCATTAATAAAAAAGTGTTCTTTATATGTATATGAATTTTGGTAAGAAGACCTTAGATGTAACATTTTAATGACATTTTGGTCTTTATGTTCATAAAAAATACATATAATGTTCATCGCAAGGTATAAAAAACTTTTAATAATTGGCAAACCCCCCCCCCCCCCCCCCCGGGGGGAAATTTTTTTTCCTTTTGTAGAAGGGATCCCTTTAAAATTCATTTTTTATCCCCCCCCTCCCCAATATTAATGGTGTAAATCTGCCATTGCTTCTAATAATCTTTTGAACTTAAGAAGTTGTGTTTCCTATGCTTAATAATAAAAGGTTGGTTGTATCTATGTGTGTATTTATAATCATTATAATTTCTTGTGTTCCTTCGTAGTTGGGTATGAAATTCTTCATCTCAATTGTGTTCTCGCTTTTGTACCATCCAGAGAAAATATTGGAAAGAAAGATATAGAAACTTCCATGGACAACTCGACTAGGCCCGATTGATACACATTAAATTGACATCGGGTTGGGCTTCTCGGGCTTAGGCTTGTTAGATCACCAGTTGTTCTAAAAACTTAAACTTTTAGAGAATTAGCCAACAATGTATATTAAGCTCTCTCAACAAGGCTGAGTATCCTAGAGCTCGCGCTAAGCCTAGATAGGCCTTGCCCTGCCCTGCCCTGTTGTCCCCTACCTAAGTATGACTACTATGCTTTTGTAGGGTACATGGGGATGACACTTAGCCACATTAGGCTTGAATATAGGGCACATGGCCTACTTCCCTCATGGCCCTAAGATTCCCATAAACACAACTCATAGCCCACATTTATTGGTTAAGGTTGATCTAACTAACACTCTATGATGTTGAGCTTGTTAAACATATTGTGTTGGTATTTACAACCTTTTGGGCCAGACTTGTGTCTTTGAATCTTTGATTCTCTATATCTACCGCTTAGTTTGGGCTGCCCAACTCTTAACCAGATTAGGTCTGTTGGAACATCCATCGATACATGTCCACCTCCTAGGGCAAAAAAACATCTTCCTTAAAAACCACTTTCTTCTAAAATTGACAATATTCCTAATATCTATGGTGGTAGGAAGGTGGAGGTAAGGGGGGTGTGGTGTGGGGAAGAAAGGGAACGGGTTGACTTGAGTTTCTCCATGAAGCTTAGGATAATCTTGTGGAATGTTTGGGGGATGAACGACAAGGATAACTGTAAAGTAATTAAGTCTTCATTGAAAGAATGCGATGTAGTATGCATTCGAGAAAACAAGATGGACTTGATCTCTCAAGAGACAAGGAAGCTTGTGTAGGGGCAGTTGTTTTATTGCCGGGGTGATGTTGGGAGCTATTGGAACCATAGTGGTTTCAATGTGATTTGATACCCAAGTGAGATTGGGGTGTGTTGGAATTTCTTTGACTTTGAGGGAGTTTTTCGATTTCTTAGAAGCTTACAAGGTGATGGATATTCGTCTAGAGGATGAATGTGTACTCGAGCCAATACTCAAAAATCTCCTTCAATGTCAAGGATTGATAGGGTCTTGATTTTAGTGGATTGGGTGGAGTACTTTTGAATGTCTCTCAGTCGTTTGTTCCAATATTGGTCTCGGATCATGTGCCAATTGTGTTGGATAATTGAAAAAGTTGTAGTGGGAAGGGACCTTTCAGGGTTGAGAATATGTGGCAAAAGGAGGTGGGTTTCATAAACAAAGTAAAGGAGTGATAGACACGGTATAGACTGGAAAGTCTCCCAATATGGCAAGGAAATTGAAGTTGCTTAAGGTAGGCTAGAAGTGGAACAAGGTAGAGTTTGGCAATTTGGTAGTGAGAAAAATTGGGGTATAAGAGGACATAAATGAGTTGGATGCCGAAGAGGGAAAAGATGGGCTATTAATTGTACTAGTAGATAGAAGGGAGAATAGAAATGTTTAGTTAGGTAGATAGGCTATGGTGAAGGAGATTAATTAGGGGCAACAATCTAGGGTTTTGGTTTTGAATGGAGGGAATTGAAAATTAAATCTTTCTACCACATAGCTAATTTTCTTAGTACAGTGGTTAAGAAATGCTCTTCTAGAGGAAGAAGTGGTCGCTGCCTTGAAGTCATTTGATGGGAATAAGGCTCTTGAGTCTTCATAGTTTCACTATGGAATTTTTTCAACATTGTTAGATAGTGGTTAGGGATGCCATCATGGTGGCATATTTCAGTACTTCTACGAGTATGAAACTTTTGTTAGGAGCTTGAATGCATCTTTTATTGCATTGGTGCCAAAAAAGGAGCAAGGAATATTTAGGATTTTAGGCTTAGTAGTTTGGTGTGGAGTGTGTACAAGTTAACAGTGAAGGTGCTCTCTCTATTAGGACGAGAAAAAGGGGGGGGGGGGGTATTTTTGATGATCAAAATGCTGAAATGGAAAAAGGGCTGGTGTGTAAGTTAGACATAGAAAAAGGCTATGATCATGTCAATTGGAAATTCCTTCCGTTCTTACTTGAGAATATGGGAATTGGGCAAAGATGGAGGATTTGAATTAGCTAGTGTATCTCTATAGTTTTCCTTTCGCTGTTGGTGAATGGGTCACTAGAAGGTTTCTTTTGCACTATGTGGGATTTGCGGTAGGGGAATCCTCTTTTCCCTTTCTTTTATTTTGTTGTAGGGATGGAAGCCCTTAGCAGAATGTTGTCTAGAGTAGTTCATATTTGAAGTTCCTTCCGTTCTTACTTGAGAAGATGTGGTTTGGGCAAAGATGGATGAATTGGATTAGCTAGTGTATCTCTATAGTTTTCCTTTTGGTGTTGGTGAATGAGTCACTAGAGGGCTTCTTTCGCACTTTGTGGGATTTGCGGTAGGGGGATCTTCTTTTCCCTTTCTTTTATTTGTTGTGGGGATGGAAGCCCTTAGCAGAATGTTGGCTAGAGTAGTGGCGGGGGTTTGTTGAGAGGCTTTGGGATTGAGGGTTCTTTGGGTGGAAATGTTGCAATTTCGCATCTCCTATTTGCAGATGGTACAATTATCTTTTGTGGTGCGGAGGAGAGTCATCTAAGGGATTTAAGATGTGTATTGCTATGTTTTGAATCAATTTCAGGCCAAAAGGTGAATTGACTTATAGTGAGATGATTCCAATGGGGGATGTTGTGGGGTTGAGCAATTGGCTTAGAGTTTGGGTTGTAGGGTTGGCTCTTTCCTTACAATTTATTTGGGTTTACCTTTGGGTGTCTCTTCTAAGGCTAAAGCGATATGGGATCCTGTTGTGGAGAGATATTAGAAGAAGTTAACATGTTGAAAGCGACAATACACTTCCAAAGGAGAGAAGATTACTGTGATAAAGAATACTCTTGTTGATCTCCCAACTTACTATATGTTGTTTCCGATGTTAGCTTTGGTAGAAAAAAGGTTGGATAAGCTCTAGTGGGACTTCTATTGGGGCGATATAGCGGAAGAGAGGAAGTCCCATCTTTATAATTGGGATAGAATCTGGCCTCCTATTCTTGAAGGGGGGTTAGGGGTCTTTAAGAAAGCTTTTTTTAGGTTAGTGGGCTTGAAGGTTTGCTTTGGAGGGCAATGGTCAGTGGAGAAATGTGACAGCTTACAAATACGGTTACAAGGAGGGTGAGGAACCACCAAGGAGGTTGATGTCTGCTATGGTTATTAGGAGGGGGTTGATGGATATTGCGCTCTTCTTTTGTTTTGAGGTTGGAGAAGGTCGAATGTTAAGTTTTGAAATGATGCTTGGGGTTGAGATCCTACTCTAAAAGATCGCTATCCTCAGCAATTTGGATTGCTTCTAATAGAGATGCTTATGTGGGTACTTGTCTTGCGATGTAGACACTTTGATATGGGCTCCTTTAGTAGAAATTTTTAGGATTGGGCGATGGAGTAAGTCATGAGCTTGATGGGGACTCTACATCAGATTAAACTTGAAAGGGGTAGGGAACATACAACCAGATGGACCTTGCATAGCTCAAGGATATTTTCGGTTCAGTCGTATAGGGAGCTGTCCAGTAGAGGTATCAATAAGTTTCCTTGTGGATTGATTTGGTGTCCCGCGTTCCAATGAAGGTTACCTTTTTTGCGTGGTTGCCTGCTTGGTAAGCTGTCTTGACTATAGAGAATTTGGAGAAGAGAGGCTTCTGTTTGGCTAATAGGTGTTATATGTGTCGAGTTGAGGAGGAAACTTTTGTATGGTGCCTTCTTTTCTCCTTGATTGGTCGTGTTTGGATCATACCGGATTCAATGAGGGATTGTCTTAATTGTCGGAGGGGTAGCCTTGTGTGAAAGTTAGTTGGGAAGGTGCAGAAGATTGCTCCTTTTTGTCTTTTTTTGGGTTCCTTTGGAGGGTGAGTAATACAAGGGTTTTGAAGGGGAAGAAATGCCCCTTTGTAAATTGAAACATATATATTTTTTAAAACCTTGTACTTCTGGATTGTAGTGTCTTACCCTTTGTATGTAGTTTTTTTTTGTAGAGTTTATGAAAGGGTTTTAGCTTTAATTTGTGCCAAATTCTTTTTTTTGTATACGTGTTTTACTTCCTTATGCAGTTTTAATACAAATACATTTGCTTATATAAAAAAATCTTAGCGGCTAATCAGGGTGGATTCTAGATTGTGTATTGGAACTTGAGACTTGTGTGCATATCGAGAACACTTATTATATTTACTAGGGCTTTCTCCTTAATGTTATGGATTAGATGGGATTTGGGTTGAAGTGGAGAAATTCGATGGAGTGAAGGAGTTTATATTGTTGGTTTGATTTTGCATTCTCGTGAAGGGTTCGCCGTCGAGTTTTTTTTCCTCTCTTCTCCTTTTGTTTTAATATGGTGATGGGTGGTCATTTGAGTGGGGTTTTGGTTGGAATTTGGATCCACGAAGGGGACATTTACTTTTTGTAGGGTTGAGGATCAATTGAGAATTTTCCTTGTATGCTTTGAGACTATCTTGAGTTTTAAGATTGATCTGCTTAAGAGATTAATCATTTGTATTGGTAAGTAGGGGCTGCGGTGTTTATGGGGGGGAGGGGGGGGGAATTGTAAGCATCTCCTGTATCTTGGGAGGCAGTTTGTTTCCGTCTTGATTGCGGGTTTGGTTATTCAACAAAAAATCAGTGTTAAAGGCTATCACCTTATCGCCTAGGCGATCGGGCGAGGCGATTTTCAGTTTTATCGCCTTAACATGTTCTAGGCCAGGTGTCTTCAAAGAGGTGATTGCCCTAAGCAAGGCAAGAGGCGATTGGGCAATGACCTTTTTAATTGTAACATATTTTACTTGTATGTCCTTATGTTTATGGTGTTTTATACAATTATTCAACAATTTTGCAACAGACTATAGTTATAGTCTAGAAGTATTATTGTCCAATCTATTATTTTGATACAAGTATTATTATCAAATATTAGGACAAAATTGGTCTAATAAATATTTAAATATTTGACATGTTGCAAAAAATTCAAAGTTTTGAGGGGAGTAACACTTTCAACATGATTTTTTTTTAAGGATTGATATTTTATCTTATATAACTAGCAAACTATCATCATTCTTCACAAACTCTGAGCTTGCCCATGATAAAACATTTTCTTTCGATCAACCAAATTGATCACCTATACAGGAAGTCTTCTCAACATAGGCCTAATATTTGAGAATTAGTTTAGATGTCTACGAGATTGGCTTATCATGTTTTCCATATCATTAGCACTAGCAAGTTTACAAAAAATAATTTTATATAAGACTTAAATAGATAACAAAACTTTGAATATTAATTTAGAAAAAAAGAATAAGTCATACGAACTTTTTAGTGTTACATGATAATTATTTTAATGATAAGATATTATTTAACTTAGAATAAATTAACTTTTAATGTGTAATATATATATATATATATATATATTATTTTATTAGTTAGCGCCTTGCTTCACTTAGGCTAACGCTTTTTTGTCGCCTCGCTTTTTAGGCAATGTGAGACGTTAGCGTCTTAAGGGCGCCTTTCGCCTTTAACTACATTGCAAAAAATTCAATTAACCTTTGTTAGAGAAATGGCAAGATATACTTGGAAGTAAGCAGCTTGTGGAGGAGAGTGGTGGAGGGGAAGTTTGGGGGTGGTTGTAGAGGATGGACATTGAGAGATGTTTTGATTCCATACAGGGTGGGTTGGAGAGTGTTTTACAAATTTATAAGTGTGGTGGGAGATGGGTGTAGAGTGAGGTTTCAACATGATATTTAGTGTGGAGATGCCCCCCTTAAGACCTTTTTCCTGGATCTGCTATGCATTGATTTAATTGAGGTTGAGGGTTCAAGTCCTCTTAAGGGGAAAGTGTGTGTGATTTGCCTATAAAAAAAAGTTGGATTATGTCATATGCATTGAGTGTGGTGTGATTTGCTTCTTTAGAGCTCTTTTAGATTGGGAATTTGAGTTGATGGATGCTTTTCATTAAGGTCTTGCATGCAAGGATCAAAATATCGTTTCAATGTATAGTTTCGGTCTGTCTGGAAACGGAAACGTTTTGGAAACATAATGGAAATGGAGAAAAAATTGGAAACATGTGGAAACATAACTTAAAATTTATTTATTTATACAAATAAGCCTATTTATTGAATATTTGTGCATGTTTAAGGCATATACATCATATTCATCATAAATGACACTAATTCATGATAAATGACATAATAGATATATACTATGTAATATCCACAAATTAGATAATTTGACACACGTTACATATAAAATAAAAAGTAAAACAAATAGTGATTTAAACCTATTATAATTAGTAACTTAGTATTAAAATAGTTGTTTCTCTACACTTTATTTTTCCCTACTACTTTTCTATTATTTTAGGAAAAATAATAGAAATATTTTCTTATAATTTTGACTCTTAATCTTTGAAAAATAAATGAATATTATTTTTTACTAACTTTTAGAATTATTGTTGATACAAAAGAAATGTTTCCTCTGATTCGGTATGTTTCCACTAGTTTTGGTACGTTTCTACGGAAACAATTTTTTTTCCATGGAAACATGTGAATTTCAATATTCCACTAGTGTTTCGTTTCGGTTCCCTGAGAAACAGAGACGTTTCGGCCGTTTCGATAGAAAAGAAACTAAAATTTTGATCCTTGCTTGCATGGATTTGCTATTTGTGGGGGAAGGGGCATGCCTTGAGGTGGAAGTACACAAAGAAAAACCAGTTTATGATGAGATCTTATTATAGAGGCTTTGCAGTGGGGACTCGGAGGGGCTTGATTTTCCTTGGAAGGACATAGGGGGTGAAAGTGCCTTTTAGTGTCTTTCTTTGGTTGGTTGACAACTTCAGATGATCTTGATCATAAGATAATCTTGGGTGTTGGAGAAATATGCTTCCTAATTGGCGTCATATGTGTTAAAATGTGGAAGAGAACACCAATCATCTCCTTGGTCATTTTTAAATTGCCCAGGATATGTAGTGTATGTTTGTTGTTATACTTCTTTGTTGTTCATTGGGTCATGCCATGGTCAATGGAGAAGTTGCTTGCTTGTTGGGGTGAAAGTCGTGCTAGGAATAGAGTGTGGCTTGGCAAGCAATGCCTTTTTGTCTTATGAGGCGTTTGTGGAAGGAGTGAAATAGATGTTCTTTTGAGGATTTGGCATTGCCAGTTCATTTGTTAAAGCATTTCATTCTTAACTGTTACACTTTTGGATTTTTGGAAATTTTCTGAAACCTTTACACTATTGTTGATTTTATTGGTGGTTTTGAGTTGTATAGAGGGAGCTTAGTTTGGTGCTCTTGTAGACCGTGTGTACAGGAGTTGTACCCCCTTAGTGTTTTTGCTTATGATACTTTAAAATATCCAAAAAAAAGTTGTCCCATTTTGCTATAATAGATCATCATCATCTATGTGGACGTGGAGGCAAGAAATTATTTGAAGTTATACAAGAAAATCCCAATATTACAACTTGCAAGGCAATCAAGGTGAAAAGGGCAGTTAAATGAGCTTTTGCATGGAAGGGATCCATCCACCTTTCTTGGGGCCAGACCAAGTTGCTTATGGGGGTGGTCACCTATATGCCTCTTGAAGAAACCGGTATATGGGGTTTGGATACTTTTCCCTTTCGAGTTTACATTGTCAATTTTGGGTTTTAGATTGTTTGGTTTCCTGTTGGATAGGGTCAATAATTCTTTTGCTAGTCTATATGCCAATTTGATGACTTCTTTTCTGCTATAAGTCAGTGCGAGGTCAACTGCTGCTGATCTGGATGCTGGAAGTGCTGGGTGAGGAGTAGTTTGTGTCTCACAAGAGGTGGTCATTACATGGTCATTTGGAGATGGCATTTCGTAATGTATGTCTGTTGTGATGGTGCTTTAAAATAAAGTGGGCTGTATAGCCTTGTTATCTGGGGATCATCATAAATAGTTTTATAAGTGTTGCTTGACTGGAGAAAATAGAAAATGGAGCAGCGCCACATCCTAAATAATTTTATTGCTTATCCTATCACCAATGGATGCTTGGTGACTGTTCTTTTTGGGATTCACTACACCTGCATTTGTTGATGGAGGCAGCGTATTTTGTGCTTAGTCAGTGAAGATTGCAAGGTTTAGCATGGTGGTGAAGCCAATTCCTAAATTCGAGGGTTTTGTGCAATTAAGATGAAGCTGAAGCCTATGACAGGCGCGGGAAGATTTTTAGAAGTTTTAAGTTCTCAAAGATTACATTGAATAAAGAAGGGTTTTACATTCTCATTATACCCCTGTTTAAGGATGAGGCAAAGAATGGGAATTAAATGTTTCTTTTGGTCATTTTAAAGTTTTGGGTAAGATGTGATTGAGGTGGGAGTTGAAATTAAATTGTTCATGCACTTAATTGCTAACTTTTATTCCAATTATCATGGATGTCAAAGAACTGCTAAACTCATCTCAACAATATAGATTGGGTTGAGCAATTCACTAGATATATTTTAGCTTTTGCTATAAAGCTTGTTTGCTCCATTGTGACCTGGAGGTCCTTCTCTCTCTCTCCTTGTGGGGATAAAGCTGCATATATCTAACTCTTCTCAGATCCTGTAGTTGCAGGAGCTTCATGCACTAGTCTAGCCCTTATAAAGCTTGTTTGCTAATTTGCTTTTGAGGAATTAGCCGTTTTGGCAAACTAAGTTCATTTAACATGTCATCAGGGGTCCTAACATATATATGAATAAATCATCTCTAGTGCAAATATTTTTGACTGATCAAAAAAACGAAATTGCCAATAATGTTGCCTATACCTAGTTTCATCAAAACTAACTATCATGCTTCTATGTCTTTCTTGGTCAGCCTGGTTGGTGTTATTTTGTTGACATAAATGATTGAATTTTTGAGACAACACTGGGCCAAAAACCAATATAATCTCAGATATTTCCTTCTGCACTCCTAGTTTTTTGTTTAGACCTTTATTATAGCTGTGAGCAAAGTTTGAACTTGGTTATTTATATGGGAAGAGCTGGGCCAGGCTTGTAGGTGGATGAGTTAGACTTCGGAACAAGATTTGTGCTCTGCACCTCCATTCATATGATTAAATGCTACCTTACAATTTTGTTGCTTGCTCGTACAATTTGGAATTTGATTTTCAAAGGATATGATGAATTGTTTGGTATAATCTCAACCTAATTGTTACATTGGCAAGTTTATTTGGAAAAAAGTGTCAATTATGGTATGGATTATAATGAATGTTTGTTTGAAAATTTGGGACTCAGGGAAGTGATTTATTTGTTTATTATTTTGTGGTAATTTAATGGAATCATTGAATTAAGATTAGGATTTGTAAATGCCAAATATAGTTTTTCTTAGGTGCTATGTTTTTTGATAGATGCTGAAAAAGTTGTGTTAAATTAATTGTTGAGATGGACCAACCTTTGGTTGTTTGATGAATTATGCAATGTTTTTTTTTGTTTTTTATTGGTTGGTCTTTAGGTGATTTTTTTCTAGTTGCTATTTTTTCTGGGCTATTTTGCACACCTCTTATGGTACCTTGGTAAATTACGGTGAATCCATACAGTTTACAATTTGTATCCTGATTTGAGTTCTCTTTATACATCTTTGAAAAATTTGGATTATGATTACTAATTTCACATTTAAACTTTGTATAGGTCTTTCCATTTGGATCGGTACCACTAAAAACTTACCTTCCTGATGGAGATATTGACTTGACTGCTTTTGGTGGTGCAAGTGTTGAGGATGCTTTGGCAAATGTGGTATCTGTGCTTGAAAGAGAAGATCAAAATAGGGCTGCTGAGTTTATTGTAAAGGACGTTCAACTTATTCGGGCTGAGGTTTTTTATCTTCCATCATCTTTTTTTTTTTCTGAAATTTTTTGCCCAATTCAGATCTTTCCTATTTTTTTTTTATTTATTTGCTGCTAGCATTCTGGTGTGCTTTTCAATAGTTAATGTATAATAAATTGATCAGTGACTCCAAATGACATGGGAGAATCTTGCTGTAGGTAAAATAACATTGTTGCACTTTTGTTTTACCCATAAAATTATGTTTAGGCTTCCTGAAGTATAAACCTCCTATATTGTTGTTACGTAATTAATTACTCCAAAAGATTAAGTTGTTAGAGAATGGGCCAATAATGTATATCAAGCTCTCACACTCTCCTTCACGTGTGACCCTGAACTCATATGTGGAGAAGCAAATAAATCATAGACAAATGTGGAACAGAACAGAGTACAACTTTGCACAAACAAATCAAACGGGGAAATAAATACTAGAGACTTGGAACTCAAGACCTCTTATAACTAAGACTTTGTTGTCATGTTAAGCAACCAATTACTCCAAAAGTTTAAGTTGTTAGAAAATTGGCTAATAATGTATATCAAACTCTCACAATTATGATCTTGATTAGTAAGAGGGACGGAAATTTGGAAGGAAAGGTAGGATGGGTTGAAGAGTTGTCCTTGGGGAAGAAAAGGGTCTTTCCATCATTATGTTTGGTTAAGTAGGAAGAAGAGGAGGATAGAAGTAAATGAATGCTTTGAAGGGTGGAAGTGTAATAAAAGAGGAACCCTCCCTGTCCTTTCCTCCCACTTTCAAGAAGAAAGAATATGGTGAGAACTGGACTGCATCATCATCTAGTTGACATGGGTTTGAAAGGAATCGGCTCCCTTTCCTGCAGCAGGTAACTATTAGTTTAATTGGGGGAATTTAGTTGGTTTTGCTACTATTGGGTAAATATAAATAGTAAATGAAGAAAGCTTTATCCCATCTCATTAAAAATGAAAATAAAGGTCTTAACACAATCAATTGTTGTTGGCTACATGATTCCTTGTTTTGCCATACTTTCACATCTTGGTTTATAGCATCTGTAAATGTTTCCTGGTTGTAGATCTTCTTGAACCATCTTTGCAATAAGTTCTTATTTTTATCATTCCTTTTGGCTATTCATTCATCTCACTGTTCATCTATCTCAACATCTTATATATTGAAGATGATGGTTATGTGTGTCGGTTTGGATTCCTACTTCTGGTGCATGTCGAGGATGTTTTCTTGCAAGGGCAATGATGAGTTGTAACATATTACAAATCTGATAAAAAAACATTTGTCTTATATACCAAGCATGTTAGAGTTAAATCATTGCCCAAGTTCATAAGTCGACTCCAAAAGGTTTCTTAACCTACTTTGGACTTTGGAGTGTGGTTAGACATTGAAGAGTTGGATACTGCAGGGTGTCTATCTGGGAATGACAATTATGCCATTGTAGTTATTGATGACAAAAATGTTTTAAGATTCAGAAGAATTGGAATCCCCTCTCTTTTGATGTTGTATAATTCTTTTTTTCAAAACTTATTATTTCTAGCTGAACAAAAGTTTCATCAGGCATGCTGCTGGATGATTTGTGTCCCTTCTCTTTGCTTTAAACTACCCACCGACACTTCATGCTGCATCGAAAGGGGAGTTTTCATTTGAACAAGTTTCAATGGCATAACTTAGAAACTAGTTCCCTTTTCACCCCATGAATTAGATCTTTCCTGTATGCAAAATAGTAATTAATGTGTCTGTTTTTGGTCGTCTGTGCCATCTGTCAAAGCTTTGTTATTTGACTCTAAATTTTATCCTCAAGAATAAACCAAATTTTGGAGAGTATCCATGTTTTCCTGTTTTATGTAGTTGAGAATACCTCTTGATAGAATGATAAGCTGGTTGAGCTCCCGTACTACATTTCTCTTGAGTTTTATACTGTGAGCTTTAGGGAGAAAAAGGAAGAAAGTATCTTTATATTGACCTGGGGGAATTTTTTTTTCTTTTATTACAGTGGGGAATTGATAATCCCATGTCTTATCAAATCGCAATTACATGTATGAATCATCATTATATCTTCTAGCTTTTGTTTTCTGGTCCACGATATTCATGATGCCTTCTATGATTCAGGAAAGGCTTTGTTGAGCCGAGTCAAGATAATTATTTTATTTATTAGTTATAGGAAGATGTGTACATGTATATATTGATATGTTAGAAAGGCTTTTGATGCTTATTCCTTGAGGATCTGCTCAAGGTAAGGCTCTGCTAATTCCTTGAGGTACAAATTTGAGGCTTGAGTCACTAATGAGTAATGATCATCCCTAAGGTGTGAGACCTCATAAGGCGGACACTGTATGCCTTATTGTATAGGTTTGAAATGTACTCTTTATATGTTAACCAATTATGATTTTCTTTTAGGATTTTGAGTTTAACACCCAATACATAGTGCTGAGCCACTGATGCGGGATGTTGGTAGGGTTAAATTGGGCACATACCTGACCTTTGGCATTAATTGCACAAAATGGCTGCCATTAAACAAACCTGTGTTAGCTTTTTCCACTGCACCAAGCAATGGCTTCTTACATTATAGGTTTGTTTTATTAACAATTAAAACTTTGGTTGGGTTTGAATAGCCCACCATTAGTTTAGAGTTCTTAAATCTGTCAAGTATTATTATACATTAATGCTTGTAGTAATGAACGTTCAAGGGCATCTTAAGCCGTAATTCTTATGTAAAGCTTGTTCTCCACTTATATTTGCATCCACTTTTCACCTTTTACAAATTTGATGAATTGATGAGTATACAATTATAAGTTTTCTTTCGCAGATTAGTCATAAATTTTTTATATATTTGAATTGATAAATTACTTGTCAAACTGAGAAGTTGACTATGATCAACTTTGACGTTACTTCCCCCCAAGGTGTTTTAAATGATCCACTGCCATCCAATGCCATGGTCTAAGAAGCACAGATACTCTGTTTTGGCTCACGTGTCTGTGTCGGACACCAACACTCTCGGACACATGTCGGACACTTAAGTCATGGATGTTGATGATTAAATGAAGAAGTTTTTTAATTTTTATTTAATGACTTTGTTATTTTAATATCTTAATAATATTTTTTAAATTTGTGTGTTTTTATAGTCAAGTTTAATTGAAAAAAGATAAGGTTTTTATTATATGCTCATTTAAAAAATATAAAAAATTTATATATATTCAATGTGTTCCTAACGTGTCCGTATCCGACTTTTTTGAGAAATAACGTGTCTGCGTGTCCGTGTCGTGTCGTATCCGTGTCCTGTGTCTGTATCCGTGCTTCTTAGGCCATGGTCCTTCTGGCTGACCCCATTTGAGTGCTTTGAGATAGGTGTGGCCTTCTAAAGAGTTGATACCTTGTCTTTGCCTTCTTCATTTTATTTATCACCATGGTCCCAATTGAAAATTTAGGTAGCGTTCCATTTTTTACGTTTTACCATGGATATCAATCGCAGTCGCGGTATAGTGGTATCGGAAGTATTAAGCCATCTGTAACAGAAATTAGAATTTGCAACCATGAATTATTTTCAAACACTAGAAAACTTTTTAAAAGTCACTAATTTGCATATTTTATAATAATTTATCACATTTTAGCATTTTTTATTATTAGTTTTAAATTTTCTAACA